>CM038678.1:562926405-563345902 GCA_021605205.1 Aegilops longissima
TCTTTCGAAGTGCGCAGTCAATATTATGTTATATTCAAAGAAACAAGTCAAAGAGTAAAGGCTTCGCCCTAGTGATGATTATATTTATAAAACTTGTCATGATTATGATTACCCTTTTTTTGAACATTACTCTTTTAATGTGGAAACAATTTATAGTATTCAACCCTCTTATGATACTCCCACTATTCCGAATGAGAAGAATTTTGCTTATGTGGAGAGTAATAAATTTTTTATGCAAGTAGATCATGAAAAGAATGCTTTAGGTGCTGGTTATATTGTTGAATTCATTCATGATCCTACTGAAAATTATTATGATGGAGAAATATATGCTTGTAGGAATTGCAATAATATCAAGTTTCCTCTCTATGTGCTTAAAGTTTTGAAGTTATGCTTGTTTTGCCTACCTATGCTAGTTGATTATTGTTCCCATAAATTGTTTGCTCACAAAATCCCTATGCATAGGAAGTGGGTTAGACTTAAATGTGCTAGTCATATTCTTCATGATGCTCTCTTTATGTTTGAATTCTCATCTTTTATGTGAGCATCATTGAAATCACCATGCCTAGCTAGGGGCGTTAAACCATAGCGCTTGTTGGGAGGCAACCCAATTTTATTTTAGTTTCTTGATTTTTGGTTCTGTTTAGAAATAAATAATCCATCTAGCTTCTGTTTGATGTGGTTCTGTGTTTTAATTAGTGTTTGTGCCAAGTAGAACCTTTGGGAAGACTTGGGTGAAGTCTTTATGATCATGCTGTAAAAAACAGAAACTTTAGCGCTCACGAGATTAGCTTCAACTTTTTACTGGAAAGTGCTATTTAATTGATTCTTTTTGCAGATGATTATTAGACAAATTTGTCAGGTCCACCAATTAATTTTAGAATTTTTGGAGTTCCAAAAGTATACGTTTGACACAGATTACTACAGACTGTTCTGTTTTTGACAGATTCTGTTTTCATTGTGTTGCTTGCTTATTTTGATGAATCTATGGCTAGTAAAATAGTTTATAAACCATAGAGAAGTTGGAATATAGTAGGTTTAACACCAATATAAATAAAGAATGAGTTCATTACAGTACCTTGAAGTGGTGTTTTGTTTTCTTTCGCTAACGGAGCTTACGAGTTTTCTGTTAAGTTTTCTGTTGTGAAGTTTTCAAGTTTTGGGTAAAGATTCGATGGACTATGGAATAAGGTGTAACGCCGGATAATTAGGCTACAGTAAAACTCTCTTGATGATGCCATGTCATCTATGTTACTGTTGCTAATTAAGGGTAGTTCAAAAACATTGCAAATTCAAAAATGAATTAGCGACAAACACCCAAAGTTTTCAAAAGTCAAAACAAAAATGTTCGTGGTTGCGAATATTACAAGGGTAATTATGGTGCAAAAACACCTTTTATAAAATGGCTAAATGGTTTAAAATGATTTAAACAGAAAAGAAAGAAATAATAAAAGAAGACAGAAAACAAACAAACAGAAAAAAAGAGGAAAGGAAAAGAACCCCCCCGCCAGCCGACCCAACCTGGCCGCCCATTCGCCACCGCCCAACTAGGTAGGCCCAAACCGCCCAGCCGCCACCCACCCCTTATCCACTCCTCACCCAAACCCTAACCTAACCACCCCACTCGCACCACTCCAAACCCCATTGGATCTGGATCGGGAGGACTCGATCCATCTCAGACGTCGTCACCGACGCCGCTCGACGCCCCGCCCGCCGCCGCCACCCGTCGTCCTCCTCCACTCCGTCGCTCGTCCCGTCGTCCTCCCCGACCTCCACCGAGCACGTTGGCCCGTCCCTACTCCGCTTCGTGAGCCCCCCTCCTCTCCTCTCTCCTCGCTCGCGCTCACGCGTCGGCAGCGCCTCAGCGCCCGACGCTTTGGCGTCTTGGTACAAGACGCGCGCGCCATCCATCGCGGCCCCGGTCGCGCTGTGACGCTGGCGCTGTTGGGGAACGAGTAATTTCAAAAAATTCTACGCACACGCAAGACCATGGTGATGGCATAGCAACGAGAGGGAGAGTGTCCGCCCACGCACCCTCGTGAGACCGAAAGCGAAGCGTTATAACAACGCGGTTGATGTAGTCGACGTCTTCACGATCCGACCGATCCAAGCACCGAACGACGGCACCTCCGAGTTACGCACACGTTCATTTCGATGGCGATCCCGGACTCGATCCAAAGAAAGTGTCGGGATGAGTTCCGTCAAGACGACGGCGTGGTGACGATGATGATGCTCCACCGACGCAGGGCTTCGCCTAAGCTCCATGACGATATGACTTCTCCGCGCAGGCTTCGCTTAAGCTCATGACGATATGACCGAAGTGGAATATGGTGGAAGGGGCACCGACACGGCTAAGGAACGATCCGTAGATCAACTTGTGTGTTCTAGGGTGCCCCTGCCCCAGATATAAAGGAGCCAAGGGAAGGGGCCGGCCGGCCAAGAGGAGGCTGGCCAGGAGTCCTACTCCTCCGGGAGTAGGATTCCCTCCAATCCTAGTTGGAATAGGATTCACGGAGGGGGAGAGAGAGAGGGGCGGCCCACCTTTCCTAGTCCTAGTAGGACTAGGGGAAGGGGAGGCCTTGTGCCACCTAGGGCTGGCCCTTTCTCCTTTCCACCAAGGCCCAATATGGCCCATATAGTTCCCGGGGGGTTCCGGTAACCTCCCGGTACTCCGGTAAATTCTCGATTTCACTCGGAACATTTCCGATGTCCAAATGTAGGCTTCCAATATATCAATTTTTATGTCTCGACCATTTCGAGACTCCTCGTCATGTCCGTGATCACATCCGGGACTCCGAACTACCTTCGGTACATCAATACTTACAAACTCATAATGAACTGTCTTCAAACGTTAAGCGTGCGGACCCTACGGGTTCGAGAACTATGTAGACATGACCTAGAACCATTCTCGGTCAATAACCAATAGCGGAACCTGGATGCCCATATTGGTTCCTACATATTCTCTGAAGATCTTTATCGGTCAAACCGCATAACGATATCGTTGTTCCTTTTTTCATCGGTATGTTACTTACCCGAGATTCGATCGTCGGTATCTAATACCTAGTTCAATCTCGTTACCGGTAAGTCTCTTTACTCGTTCCGTAATACATCATCTCACAACTAACTCATTAGTTGCAATGCTTGCAAGGCTTATGTGATGTGTATTACCGAGAAGGCCCAGAGATACCTCTCCGACAATCGGAGTGACAAAACCTAATCTCGATGTTGAGGAACGTAGTAATTTCAAAAAAATTCCTACGCACACGCAAGATCATGGTGATGGCATAGCAACGAGAGGGGAGAGTGTCCGTCCACGTACCCTCGTAGACCGAAAGCGGAAGCGTTATAACAACGCGGTTGATGTAGTAAATGCGTCTTCACGATCCGACCGATCCAAGCACCGAACGTCACGGCACCTCCGAGTTACGCACACGTTCAGCTCGATGGCGATCCCGGACTCCGATCCAGCAAAGTGTCGGGGATGAGTTTCGTCAAGACGACGGCGTGGTGACGATGATGATGCTCCACCGATGCAGGGCTTCGCTTAAGCTCATGACGATATGACTTCTCCGGCGCAGGGCTTTGCCTAAGCTCATGACGATATGACCGAAGTGGAATATGGTGGAAGGGGCACCGACACGGCTAAGGAACGATCCGTAGATCAACTTGTGTGTCATGGGGTGCCCCCTGCCTCAGATATAAAGGAGCCAAGGGGGTGCGGCCAGCCCTAGGGGAGGCGCGCCGAGGAGTCCTACTCCCACCGAGTAGGACTCCCCTCTCCTAGTTGGATTAGGATTGGAGGGGGAAGAGGGAAGGCGCGCCCCTCTCCTTGTCCTATTCGGACTAGAGGGGAGGGGGCGCTGCCTGCTGGCCGGCCCTTCCTCTTCTCTCCTATGGCCCATTAAGGCCCATAGACCTCCCGGGGTTCCGTAACCCCGGTGTTCCTAATAACTTCTGTTTTCATCCGGAACCTTTCCAAGTCCAAACATAGGCTTCCAATATATCAATCTTTATGTCTCGACCATTTGAGACTCCTCGTCATGTCCGTGATCACATCCGGGACTCGAACAACCTTGGTACATCAATACTTATAAACTCATAATGAACTGTCATCGAAGCGTTAGCGTGCGGACCCTACGGGTTCGAGAACTATGTAGACATGACCTAGAACCATTCTCGGTCAATAACCAATAGCGGAACCTGGATGCCCATATTGGTTCCTACATATTCTACGAAGATCTTTATCGGTCAAACCGCATAACGATATCGTTGTTCCCTTTGTCATCGGTATGTTACTTACCCGAGATTCGATCGTCGGTATCCAATACCTAGTTCAATCTCGTTACGGTAAGTCTCTTTACTCGTTCCGTAATACATCATCTCACAACTAACTCATTAGTTGCAATGCTTGCAAGGCTTATGTGATGTGTATTACCGAGAAGGCCAGAGATACCTCTCCGACAATCGGAGTGACAAAACCTAATCTCGATTCATGCCAACTCAACATATACTTTTGGAGACACCTGTAGAGTACCTTTATAATCACCCGATTACGTTGTGACGTTTGGTAGCACACAAAGTGTTCCTCCAGTAAGCGGAGTTGCATAATCTCATAGTTGCAGGAACTTTGTATAAGTCATGAAGAAAGCATAAGCAACATACTAAGCGATCAAGTGCTAAGCTAACGGAATGGGTCATGTCAATCACATCATTCTCCTAATGATGTGATCCCATTAATCAAATGACAACACATGTCTATGGTTAGGAAACATAACCATCTTGATCAATGAGCTAGTCTTGTAGAGGCATACTAGTGACTATCTGTTTGTCTATGTATTCACACATGTATTATGTTTCCGGTTAATACAATTCTAGCATGAATAATAAACATTTATCATGATATAAGGAAATAAATAATAACTTTATTATTGCCTCTAGGGCATATTTCCTTGAGTCTCCCACTTGCACTAGAGTCAATAATCTAGATTACACAAGTAATGATTCTAACACCCATGGAGTCTTGGTGCTGATCATGTTTTGCTCGTGGAAGAGGCTTAGTCAACGGTGCGCAACATTCAGATCCGTATGTATTTTGCAAATCTCTATGTCTCCCACTTGGACTTGGTCCCGAATGGAATTGAAGCGTCTCTTGATATGCTTGGTCCTCTTGTGAAATCTGGATTCCTTTACCAAGGCAATTGCACAAGATTGTCACAGAAGATCTTCATTGGTCCCGATGCACTAGGTATGACACCTAGATCGGAAATGAACTCTTTCATCCAGACTCCTTCATTTGCTGCTTCGAAGCAGCTATGTACTCCGCTTCACATGTAGATCCCGCCACGACGCTTTGTTTAGAACTGCACCAACCGGCGGCTCCACCGTTTAATAAAAAATACGTATCCGGTTTGCGATTTAGAATCGTCCGGATTAGTGTCAAAGCTTGCATCGGCGTAACCATTTACGACTAGCTCTTTGTCACCTCCATATCGAGAAACATATCCTTAGTCCTTTTCGGTATTTGGGATGTTCTTGACGCTGTCCGATGATCCACTCTGGATTACTTTGGTACCTTCCTGCCAAGCTTACAGCTAAGCATCGTCAAGTCGGTACAAGATCGCATACATGATAGAGCCTATGGCTGAAGCATAGGAACATTTTTCATTTCTCTCTATCTTCTGCTGTGGTCGGGCATTGAGTCGACTCAATCTTACACCTTATAATCTGGTAAAAACCTTTCTTTGCACGATCCATTTTGAACTTCTTCAAAACTTTATCAAGGTATGTGCTTTGTGAAAGTCCAATTAAGCGTCTTGATCTATCTCTATAGATCTTGATGCCCAATATGTAAGCAGCTTCACCGAGGTCTTTCATTGAAAAACTTTTATTCAAGTATCCTTTTATGCTATCCAGAAATTCTATATCATTTCCAATCAACAATATGTCGTCCACATATAATATCGAAATGCTCTGAGCTCCCACTCACTTTCTTGTAAATCTGAGCTTCTCCAAAAGTCTCAGTATAAAACCATATGCTTTGATCACACTATCAAAGCGTTTATTCCAACTCCGAGAGGCTTGCACGGACCATAAATTGATCGTTGGAGCTTGCACACTTTGTTAGCACCCTTTGGATCAACAAAACCTTCGGTTGCATCATATACAACTCTTCTTCTAGAAATCCATTCAAGAATGCAGTTTTACATCCATTTGCCAAATTTCATAATCATAAAATGCGGCAATTGCTAACATAATTCGGACAGACTTAAGCATCGCTACGGGTGAGAAAGTCTCATCGTAGTCAACCCCTTGAACTTGTCGAAAACCTTTTGCAACAAGTCGAGCTTTGTAGACGATTACATTACCATCGGCGTCGGTCTTCTTCTTAAAGATCCATTTATTCTTAATGGCTTGCCGATCATCGGGCAAGTCAACCAAAGTCCATACTTTGTTCTCATACATGGATCCCATCTCAGATTTCATGGTTTCAAGCCATTTTGTGGAATCTGGGCTCACCATCGCTTCTTCATAGTTCGTAGGTTCACCATGATCTAGTAGCATGACTTCCAGAATAGGATTACCGTACCACTCAGTGCGGATTTTATTCTGGTTGATCTCTGATTCGGTGACAACTTGATCTGAAGTTTCATGATCATTATCATTATCTTCCTCGCTAATTGGTGCAGGTGTCACGTAAACCGATTTACGTGATGAACTACTTTCCAATAAGGGAGCTGGTACTATTACCTCATCAAGTTCCACTTTCCTCCCACTCACTTCTTTCGAGAGAAACTCCTTCTCTAGAAAGGATCCATTCTTAGCAACGAATGTCTTGCCTTCGGATCTGTGATAGAAGGTATACCCAATTGTCTCCTTTGGGTATCCTATGAAGACACATTTTCCGATTTGGGTTCAAGCTTATCAGGTTGAAGTTTTTTCACATAAGCATCGCAACCCCAAACTTTCGAAACGACAACTTTGGTTTCTTGCTAAACCATAGTTCATAAGGCGTCGTCTCAACGGATTTTGACGGTGTCCTATTTAACGTGAATGCGGCCGTCTCTAAAGCATAACCCCAAAACGATAGCGGTAAATCGGAAATAGACATCATAGTTCGCACCATATCTAGTAAAAGCACGATTCGACGTTCGGACACACCATTACGCTGTGGTGTTCCGGTGGCGTGAGTTTGAAACTATTCCGCATTGCTTCAAATGTAGACCAAACTCGTAACTCAAATATTCTCCTCCACGATCAGATCGTAGAAACTTTATTTTCTTGTTACGATGATTTTCAACTTCACTCTGAAATTCTTTGAACTTTTCAAATGTTTCAGATTTATGCTTCATCAAGTAGATATACCCGTATCTGCTTAAATCATCTGTGAAGGTGAGAAAATAACGATATCCGCCACGAGCTTCAACATTCATCGGACCACATACATCCGTATGTATGATTTCCAATAAGTCTGTTGCTCTCTCCATACAACCGGAGAACGGTGTTTTAGTCATCTTGCCCATGAGGCACGGTTCATAAGTACCAAGTGATTCATAATCAAGTGATTCCAAAAGTCCATCCGTATGGAGTTTCTTCATCGTTTTACACCGATATGACCTAAGCAGCGATTGCCACAAATAAGTTGCACTATCATTATCAACTCTGCATCTTTTGGCTTCGACATTATGAATATGTGTATCACTCTTGCCGAGATTCAACAAGAATAGACCATTCTTTAAGGGTGCATGACCATAAAAGATATTACTCATATAAATAGAACAACCATTATTCTCGATTTAAATGAATAACCGTCTCGCATCAAACAAGATCCAGATATAATGTTCATGCTCAACGCTGGCACCAAATAACAATTATTTAGGTCTAAAACTAATCCCGAAGGTAGATGTAGAGGTAGCGTGCCGACCGCAATCACATTGACTTTGGAACCATTTCCCACGCGCGATCGTCACCTCGTCCTTTGCGGTTGCTCGTCTATTCCGTAGTCCCTGCTTTGAGTTGCAAATATTAGCAGCAGAACCAAGATCAAATACCAGTGCTACTACGAGCTCTAGTAAGGTACACATCAATAACATGTATATCACATATACCTTTGTTCACCTTGCCATCCTTCTTATCCGCCAAATACTTGGGGCAGTTCCGCTTCAAATGTCGATCGCTTGCGGTAAAACACTCGTTTTGGGCTTAGGTCCGGACTTGGGTTTCTTCTCTTGATCAGCAACTTTCTTGCTGTTCTTTTGAAGTTTCCTTCTTCTTTCCTTTGCCCTTTTCTTGAAACTAGTGGTCTTGTTAACCATCAACACTTGATGCTCTTTCTTGATTTCTACCTCCATGGCTTTTAGCATTGCGAAGAGCTCAGAATTGTCTTAGTCATCCCTTGCATATTATAGTTCATCACGAAGCTCTTGTAGCTTGGTGGCGTGATTGGAGAATTCATCAATGACACTATCATCCGGAAGATTAACTCCCGGCTGAATTAAGTGATTATTATACCCGGACATTTTGAGTATGTGCTCACCGATGAACTATTCTCCTCCATCTTGCAGCTATAGAACTTATTGGAGACTTCATATCTCTCAATCCGGGCATTTGCTTGAAATATTAACTTCAACTCTGGAACATCTCATATGCTCCATGACGTTCAAAACGTCGTTGAAGACCGGTTCTAAGCCGTAAAGCATGGCTGCTCGAACTATAGAGTAGTTATCACTTTGCTCGCCAGACGTTCACAACTTGGCGTTGCTCTGCTGCAAGAGGCTGGCACCCAGCGGTGCTTCGGGGCGTAATTCTTACGTGCAGCAATGAGGATAATCCTCAAGTTATGGACCCAGTCCGTGTAATTGCTACCATCATCTTTCAACTTTGCTTTCTCAAGGAACGCATTAAAATTCAACGGAACAACAAAGACGAGCCATCTATCTACGATAAACATAGACAAGCAAAACACTATCGGTACTAAGTTCATGATAAATTTAAGTTCAATTAATCATATTAAAAACTCCCACTTAGACAGACATCTCTCTAGTCATCTAAGTGTTTACGTGATCCAAATCAACTAAACCATGTCCGATCATCACGTGAGATGGAGTAGTTTCAATGGTGAACATCACTATGTTGATCATATCTACTATATGATTCACGTTCGACCTTTCGGTCTCCGTGTTCGAGGCCATATCTGCATATGCTAGGCTCGTCAAGTTTAACTCGAGTATTCTGCGTGTGCAAAACTGGCTTGCACCCGTTGTAGATGGACGTAGAACTTATCACACCCGATCATCACGTGGTGTGCGGGTACTCTGAACTTTTAGCAACGGTGCATACTCGTGGAGAACACTTCTTGATAATTTTAGTGAGAGATCATCTTATAATGCTACCGTCAATCAAAGCAAGATAAGATGCATAAAAGATAAACATCACATGCAATCAATATAAGTGATATGATATGGTCATCATCATCTTGTGCTTGTGATCTCCATCTCCGAAGCACCGTCATGATCACCATCGTCATCGGCGCGACACCTTGATCTCCATCGTAGCATCGTTGTCGTCTAGCCAACTATTGCTTCTCGACTATCGCCACTGCTTAGTGATAAAGTAAAGCAATTACATGGCTTTGCATTTCATACAATAAGCGACAACCATATGGCTCCTGCCGATTGCCGATAACTTCGGTTACAAAACATGATCATCTCATACAATAAAATATAGCATCACGTCTTGACCACATCACATCACAACATGCCCTGCAAAAACAAGTTAGGCGTCCTCTACTTTGTTGTTGCAAGTTTTACGTGGCTGCTACGGGCTGAGCAAGAACCGTTCTTACCTACGCATCAAAACCACAGCGATAGTTTGTCAAGTTGGTGCTGTTTTAACCTTCGCAAGGACGGGCGTAGCCACACTCAGTTCAACTAAAGTGAGAGAGACAGACACCGCGGTCACCTTTAAGCAACTAGTGCTCGGGCGGTGAAACCAGTCTCGCGTAAGCGTCTGGCGTAATGTCGGTCGGGCCGCTTCATCTCACAATACCGCTGAACCAAAGTATGACATGCTGGTAAGCAAGTATGACTTATATCGCCCACAACTCACTTGTGTTCTACTCGTGCATATGACATCAACGCATAAAACCAGGCTCGGATGCCATTGTTGAGGAGCGTAGTAATTTCAAAAAATTCCTACGCACACGCAAGATCATGGTGATGGCATAGCAACGAGAGGGAGAGTGTCCGTCCACGTACCCTCGTGAGACCGAAAGCGAAGCGTTATAACAACGCTGTTGATGTAGTCGTGCGTCTTCACGATCCGACCGATCCAAGCACCGAGCGTCACGGCACCTCCGAGTTACGCACACGTTCAGCTCGATGGCGATCCCGGACTCCGATCCAGCAAAGTGTCGGGATGAGTTTCGTCAAGACGACGGCGTGGGGCGATGATGATGCTCCACCGGCGCAGGGCTTCGCCTAAGCTCATGACGATATGACTTCTCCGGCGAGGGCTTCGCTAAGCTCATGACGATATGACCGAAGTGGAATATGGTGGAAGGGGCACCGCACACGGCTAAGGAACGATCCGTAGATCAACTTGTGTGTCATGGGGTGCCCCCTGCCCCCGTATATAAAGGAGCCAAGGGGGGGGTGCGGCCAGCCCTAGGGGAGGCGCGCCTGGAGGAGTCCTACTCCCACCGGGAGTAGGACTCCCCCCCCCCCTCTCCTAGTTGGATTAGGATTGGAGGAGGGGGAAGAGGGAAGGCGCGCCCCTCTCCTTGTCCTATTCGGACTAGAGGGGGGAGGGGGGCGCGCGGCCTGCCTGGCCGGCCCTTCCTCTTCTCTCCTATGGCCCATTAAGGCCCATAGACCTCCCGGGGGGTTCCGGTAACCCCCCGGTGTTCCGGTAACTTCCTGTTTTCATCCGGAACCTTTCCGAAGTCCAAACATAGGCTTCCAATATATCAATCTTTATGTCTCGACCATTTGAGACTCCTCGTCATGTCCGTGATCACATCCGGGACTCGAACAACCTTGGTACATCAATACTTATAAACTCATAATGAACTGTCATCGAAGCGTTAGCGTGCGGACCCTACGGGTTCGAGAACTATGTAGACATGACCTAGAACCATTCTCGGTCAATAACCAATAGCGGAACCTGGATGCCCATATTGGTTCCTACATATTCTCGAAGATCTTTATCGGTCAAACCGCATAACGATATCGTTGTTCCTTTGTCATCGGTATGTTACTTACCCGAGATTCGATCGTCGGTATCAATACCTAGTTCAATCTAGTTACGTAAGTCTCTTTACTCGTTCCGTAATACATCATCTCACAACTAACTCATTAGTTGCAATGCTTGCAAGGCTTATGTGATGTGTATTACCGAGAAGGCCAGAGATACCTCTCCAGACAATCGGAGTGACAAAACCTAATCTCGATTCATGCCAACTCAACATATACTTTTGGAGACACCTGTAGAGTACCTTTATAATCACCCGATTCGTTGTGACGTTTGGTAGCACACAAAGTGTTCCTCCAGTAAGCAGGAGTTGCATAATCTCATAGTTGCAGGAACTTTGTATAAGTCATGAAGAAAGCATAAGCAACATACTAAGCGATCAAGTGCTAAGCTAACGGAATGGGTCATGTCAATCACATCATTCTCCTAATGATGTGATCCCATTAATCAAATGACAACACATGTCTATGGTTAGGAAACATAACCATCTTGATCAATGAGCTAGTCTTGTAGAGGCATACTAGTGACTATCTGTTTGTCTATGTATTCACACATGTATTATGTTTCCGGTTAATACAATTCTAGCATGAATAATAAACATTTATCATGATATAAGGAAATAAATAATAACTTTATTATTGCCTCTAGGGCATATTTCCTTCACTCGATTCATGCCAACTCAACATATACTTTTGGAGACACCTGTAGAGTACCTTTATAATCACCCATTTACGTTGTGACGTTTGGTAGCACACAAAGTGTTCCTCCGGCAAACGGGAGTTGCATAATCTCATAGTTGCGGGAACTTTGTATAAGTCATGAAGAAAGCATAAGCAACATACTAAACGATCAAGTGCTAAGCTAACGAAATGGGTCATGTCAATCAGATCATTCTCCTAATGATGTGATCCCATTAATCAAATGACAACACATGTCTATGGTTAGGAAACATAACCATCTTCGATTAATGAGCTAGTCTAGTAGAGGCATACTAGTGACTATCTGTTTGTCTATGTATTCACACATGTATTATGTTTCCGGTTAATACAATTCTAGCATGAATAATAAACATTTATCATGATATAAGGAAATAAATAATAACTTTATTATTGCCTCTAGGGCATATTTCCTTCACGCGCTCCCCTGCCCTCGCCTCCGTCGCCCCCCCTGCGCCCCTGCCTAGTCCGGCAGCCCCAGCTCCGGCCACCCCCTGCTGCTTTCCCTCAAAGCTCGCGCACGCCCGGGCGTGCCTCGCCCTTGACATGGCAGCAGCTACTTTGCACCCAGCGCGCTCGCTGCCCCCTAACACTTGTCGTGCCACCGCCCCGCTATTGGAAATATGCCCTAGAGGCAATAATAAATTAGTTATTATTATATTTCCTTGTTCATGATAATCGTTTATTAGCCATGCTATAATTGTATTGACAGGAAACTCAGATACATGTGTGGGTACATAGACAACACCATGTCCTAGTAAGCCTCTAGTTGACTAGCTCGTTGATCAATAGATGGTTACGGTTTCGACCATGGACATTGGATGTCGTTGATAACGGGATCACATCATTAGGAGAATGACGTGATGGACAAGACCCAATCCTAAGCCTAGCACAAAGATCGTAGTTAGTATGCTAAAGCTTTTCTAATGTCAAGTATCATTTCCTTAGACCATGAGATTGTGCAACTCCGGATACCGTAGGAATGCTTTGGGTGTACCAAAGCGTCACAACATGGCGGGTGACTATAAAGGTGCACTACGGTATCTCCGAAAGTGTCTGTTGGGTTGGCACGAATCGAGACTGGGATTTGTCACTCCGTGTCAACGGAGAGGTATCTCTGGGCCCACTCGGTAGGACATCATCATAATTTGCACAATGTGACCAAGGGGTTGATCACGGGATGATGTGTTACGGAACGAGTAAAGAGACTTGCCGGTAACGAGATTGAACAAGGTATCGGGATACCGACGATCGAATCTCGGGCAAGTACAATACCGCTAGACAAAGGGAATTGTATACGGGATTAATTGAGTCCTTGACATCGTGGTTCATCCGATGAGATCATCGTGGAATATGTGGGAGCCAACATGGGTATCCAGATCCCGCTGTTGGTTATTGACCGGAGAACGTCTCGGTCATGTATGCATGGTTCCCGAACCCGTAGGGTCTACACACTTAAGGTTCGATGACGCTAGGGTTATAAAGGAAGTTTGTATGTGGTTACCGAATGTTGTTCGGAGTCCCGGATGAGATCCCGGACGTCACGAGGAGTTTCGGAATGGTCCGGAGGTAAATATTTACATATGGGAAGTCTGTTTTGGTCATAGGAAAAGTTTGGGTTTTTCCAGAACGCGTCTGGGACCACCGGGAGGTCGGGGTCCACCAAGTGGGGCCACTAACCCGGAGGGCTGCATGGGCCAAGTGTGGGAGGGAACCAGCCCCAAGGGGCTGGTGCGCCCACAAGAGGCCCAAGGCGCAGGGAGAGTGGGAGGGGCAAACCCTAGGGCAGATGGGCCCTAAGGCCCATCTAGTGGGCGCCTCCTCTCCCTCCCCTCTTGGCCGCCTCCCCAAGCCCCATCTAGGGCTGGCCGCACCCCTTGGGGGTGGAAACCCTAGATGGGGGCGCAGCCCTCCCCCTCCCCTATATATACTTGAGGTTTGGGGCTGCCCAACACAGATGAGAACCTCTCCCTCTTGGTGCAGCCCTGCCTCTCCTCCTCCTCCTCTCCCTTGGTGCTTGGCGAAGCCCTGCGGGATGCCACGCTCCTCCACCACCACCACGCCGTTGTGCTGCTGCTGGATGGAGTCTTCCTCAACCTCTCCCTCTCTCCTTGCTGGATCAAGGCGTGGGAGACGTCACCGGGCTGTACGTGTGTTGAGCAGCGGAGGTGCCGTCCGTTCGCACTAGGATCTCCGGTGATTTGGATCACGACAGCACGACTCCTTCAACCCCGTTCTCATGAACGCTTCCGCTTAGCGATCTACAAGGGTATGTAGATGCACTCTCTTCCCCTCGTTGCTAGTTTCTCCATAGATAGATCTTGGTGACACGTAGGAAAATTTTGAATTTCTGCTACGTTCCCCAGCAAAGGTATATCGAGCTAGGTTTATTGCGTAGATTCTTTGCACGAGTAGAACACAAAGTAGTTGTGGGCGTTGATGATGTTCAATATGCTTGCCGTTACTAGTCCAATCTTGTTTGACGGTATTGTAGGATGAAGCGGCCGGACCGACCTTACGTACTCTTACGTGAGACCGGTTCCACCGATCGACATGCACTTGGTGCATAAGGTGGCTAGCGGTGCCGATCTCTCCCACTTTAGTCGAGCGGATTCGATGAAAAGGGTCCTTATGAAGGGTAAATAGCAATTGGCATATCACGTTGTGGTTTTGCGTAGGTAAACGTTCTTGCTAGAAACCCATAGCAGCCACGTAAAACATGCAACAACAACTAGAGGGCGTCTAACTTGTTTTTGCGGGTATGCTATGTGATGTGATATGGCCAAGAAGAATGTGATGAATGATATGTGATGTATGAGATTGATCATGTTCTTGTAATAGGATTCACGACTTGCATGTCGATGAGTATGACAACCGGCAGGAGCCATAGGAGTTGTCTTTATTTATTGTATGACCTGCGTGTCATTAAACAACGCCATGTAATTACTTTACTTTATTGCTAACCGGTAGCCATATTAGTAGAAGTAATAGTTGGCGAGACAACTTCATGAAGACACGATGATGGAGATCATGGTGTCATGCCGCTGACGATGATGATCATGGAGCCCCGAAGATGGAGATCAATGGAGCTATATGATATTGGCCATATCATGTTACTACTATATAATTGCATGTGATGTTTATTATGTTTATGCATCTTGTTTACTTAGAACGACGGTAGTAAATAAGATGATCCTTACAACAATTTCAAGAAGTGTTCTCCCTAAGCGTGCACGTTGCTAAAGTTCGTCGCTTCTAAGCACCACGTGATGATCGGGTGTGATGGATTCTTACGTTCACATACAGCGGGTGTTGCGAGCCTAGCATGTCTGAGACATGGCCTCGAACACACGCAATACACTTAGGGTTAACTTGACGAGCCTAGCATGTACAGACATGGCCTCGGAACACGAGAGACCGAAAGGTCGAGCATGAGTCGTATGGTAGATCGATCAACATGAAGATGTTCACCGATGATGACTAGTCCGTCTCACGTGATGATCGGACCACGGCCTAGTTGACTCGGATCATGTAATCACTTAGATGACCGGAGGGATGTCTATCTGAGTGGGAGTTCATAAGATGAACTTAATTATCTTGAACATAGTCAAAAGACCTTTTGCAAATTATGTCATAAGCTCGCGCTTTAGTTCCCTTGTTTAGATATGTTCCTAGAGAAAATATAGTTGAAAGTTGTGATGGCGATTATGCGGACGAGAGAAAGCTTATGTCCTTAATGCACCGCTCAAGATTTGAACCCCAAGCGTCGTTTGTGGATGTTGCGAACATCGGACATACGCTTTTGATAACTACGTGATAGTTCGGTTAAGCGGCTTAGAATTAAGGCACCAAAGGCGGTTTCAAGCGTCGCGGAACATATGAGATGTTTGAGGGCTGAAATTGGGATTTCAGGCTCGTGCCCACGTCAAGAGGTATAAGACCTCCGACGATTGTCTTAGCCTGCAAACTAAGGGACAAAAGCTCAATCGTTGAGCTTGTGCTCAGATTGTCGAAGTGCAACAATCACTTGAACCGAGTGGGAGTTGATCTTCCGGATGAGATAGTGATGTTTCTCCAAAGTCATTGCTACCAAGCTGCTAGAGCTTCGTGATGAACTATAACATATCGAGGATAGATATGATGATCCTTGAAGTATTCGCGATGTTTGACACATGAAAGTAGAAATCAAGAAGGAGCATCAATTGTTGATGGTTGGTGAAACCACTAGTTTCAAGAAGGGCAAGGGCAAGAAGGGATACTTCATGAAGCGGCAAAACAGTTGCTGCTCTAGTGAAGAAACCCAAGGTTGAACCCAAACCCGAGACTAAGTGCTTACGTAATAAGGGAACAGCCCTTTGGAGCAGAATTACCCTAGATACTTGGTAGATGAGAAGGCGGCAAGGTCGATAGAAGTATATTGGATATACATTATGTTAATGTGTACTTTACTAGTACTCCTTGTAGCACCAGGGTATTAAGATACGGTTCGGTTGCTAAGTGTCGATAACTCGAAACAAAAGCTACGGAATAAGCGGAGACTAGCTAAAGGTGAGTGACGATCTGAGTTGGAAGTGTTTCCAAGGTTGATGTGATCAAGCATCGCACGCTCCCTCTACCATCGAGATTGGAGTTAAACCTAAAATTATTATTTGGTGTTTGCGTTGAGCATAGACATGATTGGATTATGTCATGCATGTACTGATTATCCATTTAAGGAGAATAATGGTTACTCTCATTAATTTGAATAATACCTTCAATGGTCTAGCACCTAAAAGGAATGGTTTATTGAATCTCAATCGTAGTGATACACATTTTCATGCCAAAAGATATAAGATAGTAATGATAGTACCACTTACTTGTGGCACCGCCATGTAAGTCATATTGGTATAAAAGCATGAAGAAGCTCCATGTTGATGGATCTTTGGACTCATTCGCTTTTGAAAAGTTTGAGACATGCAAACCATGTCTATTGGTGTATCGCATGAAGAAACTCCATGCAGATGGATCGTTTGGACTCACTTGATTTTGAATCACTTGAGATATGCAAATCAAACCACATGGGCAAGATGGTGAAAAGCCTCGGTTTGATAAGATGGAACAAGATAGCAACCTGTTGGAAGTAACACATTTTGATGTGTGCAGTCCAATGAGTCTTTGAGGCATGCGATGAATATCGTTATGTTCGACTTCACGGATGATTCGAGTAGATGTTGAATATATTTACTTGATGAAACACAAGTCTGAATTATTGAATGGTTCAAGTAATTTCAGAGTGAAGTTGAAGATCATCGTGACAAGAGGATAAAATGTCTATGATATGATCATAGAGATGAGTATCTGAGTTACGAGCTCTGGCATGCAATTAAGACACCGTGGAAATTGTTTCACAATTAATACCGCCTGGAACACCATAGTGTGATGGTGTGTCCGAACATCATAGTTGCACCCTATTAGGTATGGTGCGTACCATGATGTCTCTTATCAAATTACCACTATCGTTCATGGGTTAGGCATTAGAGACAACCGCACTCACTTTAATAGGGTACCACGTAATTCCGTTGAGACGACACCGTTTGGAGAAACCTAAGTTGTCGTTTCTTAAAAAAAGTTTGGGGCTGCGACGCTTATGTGGAAAAGTTTCAGGGTGATAAGCTCGAACTCAAAGCGGATAAAATGCATCTTCATAGGACACCCAAAACAGTTGGGTATTCCTCCTAATTCAGATCCGAAAGCAATGAGGATTGTTTCTTGAATCGGGTCCTTTCTCGAGGAAAAGTTCGTCTCGAAAAGTTGAGTGGGAGGATGGTGGAGACTTGATGAGGTTATTGAACCATCACTTCAACTAGTGTGTAGCAGGGCACAGGAAGTTGTTCCCGTGGCACCTACACCAATTGAAGTAGAAGCTTATGATAGTGATCATGAAGTTTGGATCAAGTCACCGACGTACCTCGTGGGGTGACAAGGATGCGTACTACTTGAGTGGTACGCAATCCTGTCTTGAAGGTCATGTTGCTAGACAACAATGAACCTACGAGCTATGGAGAAGCAATGGTGGGCCCAAATTCCGACAAATGGTTAGAAGCCATGAAATCCGAGATAGGATCCATGTATCAGAACAAAGCATGGGCTTTGGTGGACTTGCCCGATGATCGGCAAGCCATTGAATGAATGGATCTTTAAGAAGAAGATGGACGTGGACGGTAATGTCACCGTCTATGAAGCTCGACTTGTGGCGAAGAATTTTTCACAAGTTCAAGGAGTTGACTACGATGAGATTTTCTCATCCGTAGCGATGCTTAAGTCCGTCGGAATCATGTTAGCATTAGCTGCATTTATGAAATCTGGCAGATGGATGTCAAGACAAGTTTCCTTACCAGTTTACGTAAGGAAAGGTTGTATGTGATACAATCAGAAAGTTTTTTGTCGATCCTAAGGATGCTAAAAGGTATGCTGGCTCCAGCGATCCTTCTAAGGACTGGAGTAAGCATCTCGGAGTTGGAATATGCACTTTGATAGGATGATCAAAGATTTTGGGTTTATACAAAGTTTATGAGAAACTTGTATTTCCAAAGAAGTGAGTGGGAGCACTATAGAATTTCTGATGAGTATATGTTGTTGACATATTAATGATCGAAATGATGTAGAATCTCCGAAAGCGTATAGGGTTGTTTGAAAAGTGTTTTCAATGGAAACCTGGATTAGGCTACTTGAACAATAAGCATCAAGATCTATAAGATAGATCAAAATGTTTAATGATACTTTCAAATGAGCACATACCTTGACATGATCTTGAAAGTGTTCAAGATGGATCGGTCAAAGAAGGAGTTCTTGCCTGAGTTGTTAGGTACGAAGTTAAGACTTAAAGCTCGACCACGGCAGAAAAGAGAGAAAGGACGAAGGTCGTCCCCTATGCTTCAGACATAGGCTCTATAGTATGCTGTGTACCGCACCGGAAGTGTGCCTTGCCATGAGTCAGTCAAGGGGTACAAGAATGATCCATGAATGGATCATTGGACAGCGGTCAATAATTGTCCTTGGAGTAAATAAGGACAAGTTTTCTCGATTATGGAGGTGATAAAGAGTTCGGCGTAAAGGGTTACGTCGATGCAAGCTTTAACACCTATCCGAGTGACTCTGAGTAGCAAACCGGATACGTATAGTGGAGCAACCATTTGGAATAAGCTTCAAGTGGAGCGTGGAAGCAGCATTTACAATATGACATAGAAATTTGCAAAGCACACACGAAACTGAAAGGTTCAGACCCGTTGACTAAAACCTCTCTCACAAGCAAAACATGATCAAACCTCAGAACTCATTGAGTCTTAATCACATGATGATGTGAACTAGTTTCTGAGACACTAGTAAACTCTTTGGATGTTGGTCACATGGCGATGTGACCTATCGATGTTGATCACATGGCGATGTGAACTAGATTATTGACTCTAGTGCAAGTGGGAGACTGTTGGAAATATGCCCTAGAGGCAATAATAAATTAGTTATTATTATATTTCCTTGTTCATGATAATCGTTTATTATCCATGCTATAATTGTATTGACGAGGAAACTCGAGATACATGTGTGGGTACATAGACAACACCATGTCCCTAGTAAGCCTCTAGTTGACTAGCTCGTTGATCAATAGATGGTTACGGTTTCGACCATGGACATTGGATGTCGTTGATAACGAGATCACATCATTAGGAGAATGATGTGATGTACAAGACCCAATCCTAAGCCTAGCACAAAGATCGTAGTTAGTATGCTAAAGCTTTTCTAATGTCAAGTATCATTTCCTTAGACCATGAGATTGTGCAACTCCGGATACCGTAGGAATGCTTTGGGTGTACCAAACGTCCTGGCGAATCGGGTGACTATAAAGGTGCACTACTGGTATCTCCGAAAGTGTCTCATTGGGTTGGCACGAATCGAGCTGGATTTGTCACTCCGTGTCAACGGAGAGGTATCTCTGGGCCCACTCGGTAGGACATCATCATAATGTGCACAATGTGACCAAGGGGTTGATCACGGGATGATGTGTTACGGAACGAGTAAAGAGACTTGCCGTAACGAGATTGAACAAGGTATCGGGATACCGACGATCGAATCTCGGGCAAGTACAATACCGCTAGACAAAGGGAATTGTATACGGATTAATTGAGTCCTTGACATCGTGGTTCATCCGATGAGATCATCGTGGAATATGTAGGAGCCAACATGGGTATCCAGATCCGCTGTTGGTTATTGACCGGAGAACGTCTCGGTCATGTATGCATGGTTCCCGAACCCGTAGGGTCTACACATAAGGTTCGATGGCGCTAGGGTTATAAAGGAAGTTTGTATGTGGTTACCGAATGTTGTTCGAGTCCGGATGAGATCCCGGACGTCACGAGGAGTTCGGAATGGTCCGGAGGTAAAGATTTATATATGGAAGTCATGTTTTGGTCACCGGAAAAGTTTGGGTTTTTCCAGAACGTCATCGGGACCACCGGGAGGGTCCCGGGGTCCACCAAGTGGGGCCACTAACCCGGAGGGCTGCATGGGCCAAGTGTGGGAGGAACCAGCCCCAAGGGGCTGGTGCGCCCCACAAGAGGCCCAAGGCGCAAGGGAGAGTGGGAGGGGCAAACCCTAGGCGCGATGGGCCCTAAGGCCCATCTAGTGGGCGCCTCCTCTCCCTCCCTCTGGCCGCCTCCCAAGCCCCATCTAGGGCTGGCCGCACCCCTTGGGGTGGAAACCCTAGATGGGCGCAGCCCTCCCCTCCCTATATATACTTGAGGTTTGGGGCTGCCCAACACGGATGAGAACCTCTCCTCTTGGTGCAGCCCCGCCCTCCTCCTCCTCCTCTCCCTTGGTGCTTGGCGAAGCCTGCGGGATGCCACGCCTCCACCACCACCACGCCGTTGTGCTGCTGCTGGATGGAGTCTTCCTCAACCTCTCCCTCTCTCCTTGCTGGATCAAGGCGTGGGAGGCGCCACCGGCTGTCACGTGTGTTGAACGCGGAGGTGCCGTCCGTTCGGCACTAGGATCTTCGGTGATTTGGATCACGACAGTACGACTCCTTCAACCCCGTTCTCATGAACGCTTCCGCTTAGCGATCTACAAGGGTATGTAGATGCACTCTCTTCCCCTCGTTGCTAGTTTCTCCATAGATAGATCTTGGTGACACGAGGAAATTTTGAATTTCGCTCGTTCCCCAACACCCGCTACCTCCTCGGACGGCGACGCCATCGTCCACCTACCGGCAACCCGGCGGCCCCCGTTCACCCCTCCAGACGCGCACGAGTGTGGGCAGCTCGCCGGTGCCCTCCACAGACCCCGGCCCGCCGAAACCGCCTCATGGCGCCCATGTCCGGCCCCGTCCTCCATTGTCGACACAGGCGGGTGCCGGTCAGGTGCGCCAGCGCTTGGTGCCCGAAACCGCTATGGCCTCAGGCCCTTTGCCAAGCAGGGCCGCGCCCGCCCCTACGTAACGTTTAAAAAATTAAAAAATTAAAATAAAAACTAAAATATCAATTAATTAATTAATTAACTAAATAATTAACTTAATTAATTCTGTTTAAATTAACTAATTAAGATTAATTAACCTAATAACTAGTTAACCTAATTAAGTGTTGTTAATTAGCTAAACAGTCACTAACAGGTGGGACCCACCTGTCAGGTTGACCAGTCAACCTTTGTTGACTGCTGACGCCATGCTGACGTCAGCAAACACTATTCTGGATAATGTTAGAATTAAATTGTTAAATAAATCCTAAAAATGATTTAAATCTTTTAAAATTAATATAAAATAAACCGTAGCTCAGATGAAAATACTTTCTACGTGGAAGTTGCTCAGAACGACGAGACGAACCCAGATACGCAGCCTGTTCATCCGCCACACACCCCTAACATATCAAACTCACAACTTTCCCCTCGGCTCCTCCGCCTGAAAACGGAACCGGGGATACTTTCCGGATGTTTCCCCTTCACCGTATCATCACATACCGCGTTAGGGCACGCCTAGCATCACGCTTTGCTTTGTCATGCATCGTCATGCATTTGTTTGCTTAAATATTCATTGTTTCTTCCCCTCTTCTTTCCGCTAGACACCGAGACCGACTGCTGCTGCCGCCTAGTTCGACTACGGAGTTGGCGACCCTCTCTCTTGCCGAGCAACCAGCAAGCCCCCTTGATCACCGATATCGCCTATTCTTCTCTATATTGCTTGCATTAGAGTAGTGTAGCATATTCTTGCTTTCGGTTAATCCTATTTCGATGCATAAATGCATCATTGTTGCTACTGCTTGTTACCCTTACCGCTATCCTCCGCTTAGTATAGGATGCTAGTGTTCCATCGGTGGCCCTACACTCTTGTTAAATACGCCATGCTATACTATCGTCTTGTGATCACTTGGAGGTGATCACGGGCATATACTATATACTTTACACTATTACATTACTCGTGATCTTTGTTCGGGATGAAATGAAAGGACGGTGGCTCCATCCCGTAGAGGTGGGCCTGGTTCCCGACGGCCCCGATTGTTACTTTGTGGCGGAGGCGGCAGGCAGGTTGAGACCACCTAGGAGAGAGGTGGGCCTGGCCCTGGTCGGCATTCGCCGATACTTAACACGCTTAACGAGATCTTGGTATTTGATCTAAGTCCGCCATTTGGTCTATACGCACTAACCAACTACGCGGGAGCAGCTTATGGGCACTCGGCGTCGTGGTATCACCGGCACTTCGTGACGTCGGCCGATCGAGCGCGCGCACGCCGGATTGGACTGGAACGCTGTTAGGCTAGGTCTGCTTCGGCCGCGTCGCAACGTCTTGTGTGTGCTAAGGCGATGGGCCTAGACCCATGTGCGCTTAGGTTTAGACCGGCGTCTTGGCCTCTCTGTTGAGCCTAGGTGGGCTGCGACGTGTTGATCTTCCGCGGCGGGCATGACCCGTGAAAGTGTGTCCGGCCAAATGGGATCAAGCGTGTTGGGTTATGTGGTGCACCCTGCAGGAAGTTAATCTATTGAATAGCCGTGATCTTGATAACAGGACGACTTGGAGTTGTACCTTGACCTTATGACAACTAGAACTGGATACTTAATAAAACACACCCTTCCAAGTGCCACATATAACCCGGTGATCGCTCTCTAATGTGGCAATGAGGAGGGATCGCGGGTAGGATTATGCTATGCGATGCTACTTGGAGGACTTGATCTACTCTACGCTACATCTTTGCAAGGCGGAGGCTGCCGAGCGTAGTCTTGACGTGATTAGCTATCCCCTCTTATTCGGCATTCTGCATTCGGTCCATCGATATGGCCCTTTACACATATATCCATGCATATGTAGTGTAGCTCCTTGTTTTGTAGTACTTTGGATGAGTACTCACGGTTGCCTTGTTCCCCTTTTCCCCTATCTCTACTCGATTGCTGCTACAGACGATGGAGCCAGGAGCGACGCCACCGTCGATGGCGACTACTACCCGGAGGTGCCTACTACTACGTGCAGCCGGCGGCGGCGACCACAGAGTAGTTAGGAGGATCGAGCGGGAGGCCTGCGCCTCTTCGTCAGATCCCGGTTTGTGCTAGCCTTCTTAAGGCAAACTTGTTTAACTTATGTGCGTACTCAGATATTGTTGCTTCCGCTGACTCGTCTATGATCGAGCACTTGTATTCGAGCCCTCGAGGCCCCTGGCTTGTATTATGATGCTTGTATGACTTATTTATGTTTTAGAATTGTGTTGTGATATCTTCCCGTGAGTCCCTGATCTTGATCGTACACATTTGCGTGCATGGTTAGTGTACGATTGAATCGGGGGCGTCACATAAGGAGTGGCAAGAGCCTAAGCTTGGGGATGCCCAAGGCATCCCAAGGTAATATTCAAGGATAACCAAGCGTCTAAGCTTGGGGATGCCCCGGAAGGCATCCCTCTTTAAATCTTCGTTCATCGGTAACTTTACTTGAGCTATATTTTATTCACCACATGATATGTGTTTTGCTTGGAGCGTCATTTTATTTTCTTTAGCTTTGCTTGCTGTTTGAATAAAGTACCAAGATCTGAAATTCTTAAATGTTAGAGAGTCTTCACATAGTTGCATAATTATTCGGCTACTCATTGATCTTCACTTATATCTTTTGGAGTAGTTTGTCATTTGCTCTAGTGCTTAACTTATATCTTTTAGAGCACGTTGGTGGTTTTATTTTGAAGAAATAGATGAACTCTCATGCTTCACTTATATTATTTTGAGAATCTTAAATAGCATGGTAATGTGCTTAATCCTAATATGCTTGGTATTCAAGATTTGTAAAACTTTCTTATGAGTGTGTTGAATACTAAGAAAAGTTTGATGCTTGATAATTGTTTTGAGATATGGAGGTGATAATATCAAAGTCGTGCTAGTTGAGTAGTTGTGAATTTGAGAAATGCTTGTGTTGAAGTTTGCAAGTCCCGTAGCACGCACGTATGGTAAACATTATGTAACAAATTTGAAACATGAGGTGTTATTTGATTGTCCACCTTATGAGTGGCGGTCGGGGACGAGCGATTGTCTTTTCCTACCAATCTATCCCCCTAGGAGCATGCGCGTAGTGCTTTGGTTTTTGATGACTTGTAGATTTTTGCAATAAATATGTGAGTTCTTTATGACTAATGTTGAGTCCATGGATTATACGCACTCTCACCCTTCCATCATTGCTAGCCTCTTGATGCCGTGCATTGCCCTTTCTCACATTGAGAGTTGGTGCAAACTTAGCGGTGCATCCAAACCCGTGATATGATACGCTTTCACACATAAACCTCCTTATATCTTCCTCAAAATTGCCACCATACCTACCTATTATGGCATTTCCATAGCCATTCCGAGATATATTGCCATGCAACTTTTCACCATTCCGCTTATCATGACACATTCATCATTGTCATATTGCTTAGCATGATCATGTAGTTGATATAGTATTTGTGGCAAAGCCACCATTCATAATTCTTTCATACATGTCACTCTTGATTCATTGCATATCCCTTACATCACGGAGGCATTCATATAGGGTCATACTTTGTTCTAGTATCGAGTTGTAATCATTGAGTTGTAAATAAATAGAAGTGTGATGATCATCATTCAATAGAGCATTGTCCCAAAAAAAGGCAAAAAAAAGAAGGCCCAAAAAATAATAAAAAAGGGGCAATGTTACTATCTCTTTTTCCACACTTGTGCTTCAAAGTAGCATCATGTTCTTCATATAACGAGTCTCATATATTGTGCTTCAAAGTAGCACTATGTTTTTCATATAGAGAGTTTCATATGTTGTCACTTTCATATACTAGTGGGAATTTTTCATTATAGAACTTGGCTTGTATATTCCAACGATGGGATTCCTCAAATGCCCTAGGTCTTCGTGAGCAAGCAAGTTGGATGCACACCCACTTAGTTTCTTTTGTTGAGCTTTCATACATTTATAGCTCTAGTGCATCCGTTGCATGGCAATCCCTACTCCTCGCATTAACATCAATCGATGGGCATCTCCATAGCTCATTGATTAGCCTCTTTGATGTGAGACTTTCTCCTTTTTTGTCTTCTCCACATAACCCCCATCATCATATTTTATTCCATCCATAGTGCTATATCCATGGCTCGCGCTCATGTATTGCGTGAAGGTTTATAAGTTTGAGATTACTAGAGTACGAAACAATTGCTTGGCTTGTCATCGGGGTTGTGCATGATGAGAGCATTCTTGTGTGACGAAAATGGAGCATGACTAAACTATATGATTTTGTAGGGATGAACTTTCTTTGGCCATGTTATTTTCAGAAGACATAATTGTTTAGTTAAAGTATGCTTGAAGTATTATTATTTTTATGTCAATATGAACTTTTGTCTTGAATCTTTCGGATCTGAATATTCATATCACAAGTAAGAACAATTACATTGAAATTATGCAAACTAGCATTCCACATCAAAAATTATCTTTTTTATCATTTACCTACTCGAGGACGAGCATGAATTAAGCTTGGGGATGCTTGATACGTCTCCAACGTAACTATAATTTTTGATTGCTCCATGCTATATTATCTACTGTTTTGGGTAATAATTGGCTTTATTTTCCATTTTTTATATTACTTTTGGGACTAACCTATTAACCGGAGGCCCAGCCCAGATTTGCTGTTTTTTGCCTATTTCAGTATTTCGAAGAAAAGGAATATCAAACAGAGTCAAAACGGAACGAAATCAACTCGAGAAGTTATTTTTTGGAAGGAAAGCTACCGGATGGACTTGGACCCCACGTCAAGGAAGGAACGAGGAAGCCACGAGGGTGGGGGGCGCGCCCACCCCCCTAGGGCGCGCCCCCTGCCTCATGGGGCCCTCGTGGCTCCCCTGACGTGCTTCTTCGCCTATGTAACTCCACGCACCCTAAAACTTCCGTAACAGAGAATAGATCGGGAGTTCCGCCACGCAAACCTCCAGAGCCACCAAAACCAATCGGGACCTGTTTGGCACCTGCCGGAGGGGGAACCCTCACCGTGGCCATCTTCATCATCCGGTGCTCTCCACGACGAGGAGGAGTAGTTCACCCTCGGGGCTGAGGGTATGTACCAAGAGCTATGTGTTTGATCTCTCTCTCTCTCTCGTGTTCTTGATTTGGCACGATCTTGATGTATCGCGAGCTTTGCTTTTATAGTTGGATCTTATGTTTCTTCTCCCCCTCTACTCTCTTGTAATGAATTGAGTTTTCCCCTTGAAGTAATCTTATCGGATTGAGTCTTTAAAGATTTTAGAACACTTGATGTATGTCTTGCCGTGCGTATCTGTGGTGACAATGGGATATCACGTGATTCACTTGATGTATGTTTTGGTGACCAACTTGCGGGTTCTGCCCATGAACCTATGCATAGGGGTCGGCCCACGTTTTCGTCGTGATTCTCCGGTAGAAACTTTGGGGCACTCTTTGAGGTTCTATGTGTTGGTTGAATAGATAAATTTGAGATTGTGTGATGCATATCGTATAATCATATCCACGGATACTTAAGGTGACATTGGAGTATTTAGGTGACATTAGGGTTTTGGTTGATTTGTGTCTTAAGGTGTTATTCTAGTACGAACTCTATGGCTGTTTGTGACACTTATAGGAATAGCCCAACGGATTGATTGGAAAGAATAACTTTGAGGTGGTTTCGTACCCTACCATAATCTCTTCGTTTGTTCTCCGCTATTAGTGACTTTGGAGTGACTCTTTGTTGCATGTTGAGGGATAGTTATATGATTTAATTATGTTGTTATTATTGAGAGAACTTGCACTAGTGAAAGTATGAACCCTATGCCTTTTTTTCCTAGCATTGCAATACCGTTTACGCTCACTTTTATCGTTCGTTACTTTACTGTTTTTATATTTTCAGATTACAAAAACCTTTATCTACCTTCCATATTGCACTTGTATCACTATCTCTTCGCCGAACTAGTACACCTATACAATTTACCATTGTATTGGGTGTGTTGGGGACACAAGAGACTCTTTGCTATTTGGTTGCAGGGTTGCTTGAGAGAGAGACCATCTTCATCCTACGTCTCCCACGGATTGATAAACCTTAGGTCATCCACTTGAGGGAAATTTGCTACTGTCCTACAAACCTGTGCACTTGCAGGCCCAACAACGTCTACAAGAAGAAGGTTGCGTAGTAGACATCAGTCCGACGTGACAGACGCGCCCGCGCGTGGCGGGCCTCCCTATATCCGCCCTAGATATTGGCTAGATAAGAGGTGTGTCGGGCAGCCCAAACATATAAAACCGGTATGAGGAGCCGTTTGGACAGGATCTTTTTGCCCGATCAGTGATCGGGCTGACGTATATGAGGATTTGCTCTTAGTTTCCGAACTCGAGTGAAGAAAAGAAAACCGGAAGTTACGAACATCGTGCAAATTCTTTGTTACAAATTGGAGGAGTAAATTCGTAGCGAAAGACGGTAGTAGTACAATTTTTTTGGGAGCCGCGTAAGCACACAACACATATATATAGCTTTCCAGTGCTCCCCGCCACGCAATCTTTTGTGGCCTTAGGGCTGTGGAGCGCGTGGTGGATCTCAATCCTTATCGGCGGGAGGGCTACGTTTTTAGGTTATTTTTTAAGTTTTTTAGGGTTTGTGTCCTGCTTAGAAAGGCCAGATGACGGCGACCTTCTGAAGATGTAATAAGGTTCTCCACGTCTAGCCTCGTCCGGATGCTGCTTCTAGTGTGTGTGGGGGATGTGGAGGTTGTCTTCGGCGGATCTTGTGGGATTCGATCAACGTTTGTGTCAGCGTTCGTCTATTTTTGTGTGTCTACAAGTTGGATCCCTTCGATCTACGCTTCTCTTCATCGGCGGCTTTTGTTATTCTGGTGCGCTGGTCCTCTGGAGCCTTAGCATGACGATTTTCCGACTGTCTACTACAAAAAGATTTGTCCGGGTCTGGTGATGAAGGGGCATTGATGATGGCACGGCCTCGGCTTGCTCCAGTGCTTGTAGTCGTCGTTTGGTAGTCTACGGATCTGGATGTAATTTTTACTTATGTTGTTCTTTGTACTACTTGATGAATATATAGATATAAAGTTTTCTATAAAAAAATAGTTCTGCTCCGGCATCACAAGCAGGAAATGTGCCGATGTGCCGAGCCCCGACCCGCCCGAGTGGACGGACGCCGTCCAATCGTTTTCGTCACCACCTTCCAGGCTTGCACAGCTGTTCCAATGATCCAATCCCGTCCCTCGAGTCCCCACCCGTCAGATCGGAAACGCCAATACGCGCAGCGCACCTATCCCCCACTACCACCGGCAACCGACGAACCCGCACCCACTCCACCCCCTCCCCCTTCCCCTCCGGCAGCCCGACCGACGCCGCAGCCGGCGCATCGCCGCGATGGGCCGCAAGCTCGCGCTCCTGGTGGGCATCAACTACCCCGGCACCAAGGCCGAGCTCAAGGGCTGCCACAACGACGTTGACCGCATGCACAAGTGCCTCGTCGACCGGTTCGGCTTCGACGAGGACAACATCACCGTCCTCCTCGACCGCGGCTCCTCGGGGCCGCAGCCCACCGGCGCCAACATCCGCCACGCGTTGGCCAAGCTCGTCGGGGAAGCGCGCCGTGGGGACTTCCTCTTCTTCCACTACAGCGGCCACGGCACGCGGCTGCCGGCCGAGACCGGGCAGGACGACGACACCGGGTACGACGAGTGCATCGTGCCCAGCGACATGAATCTCATTACAGGTGCGATCGGGGATAAAATTAGCATCCGCTCTCATTTTTTCTGAAAAAGTAATCGAGATTTCGATATACGGTAGGATTAGCTAAACTGTTACAGCCTTCAGATGCGAAACCGATTTTGGAGGAGACAGGCGAACGCCGATGTGATGTGGATCTGATCCAGGATCAAGCCCTATCCAAATACTGATGAATTTGTCGGGCAGTTTACGGCTCATTTTTTCATCTGTTTTGCGTTGCAGTAAGTTTAAGATCTTGGTAAAGTTTGAACTTAATATATATGGCGTAAATGGTTGTACTAGGATAATTTGGAGCTGCAGTTCAACTGTCGAAACTATTGTGGATAGGAAGGGAATAGTAGTTGAATGTAAAGATGTATATATGTGCTTATCATTTTCATCGTGTCGTTACTGTGTACATGTTTTGCACAGAATTGTGGTTGTAGTAATTCCCAAGATCTGCAGGTTAGGGGCTGGTGTTCTTTCAGATTTGTTCTGTTGTGGGCAAAATTGATAATTAGCACTGGCAGGATCTTATGTGAGCAATGCTTGGCCATTTGAGGAAAGGAATGTAGGCTCCCAGCGAGTGGAAGTCTCTTAGCAATTGTCTTAATAGAGAGATGAGAAGTGCTTAGGCCATATGTCAGTCTCTTGTTTCTGCATGTTTGTTCACTATATTTTCTAGCTAATAGGCTGTTATTGTCCATGTAACTGATGGTCATTTTCTGAAAATTTGCTAGAGCAGACATTTTACCCCCTTGCACTCTAATTTTAAATACATTTCCGAACCATTCTGCGTCCAGTGAATGATTCTCAGCTGTCGAAATTCCTAACCTGTTATGATCTGCAGATCAAGATTTCAGAGATCTCGTGCAGAAGGTCCCGGATGGTTGCATATTTACCATCGTCTCCGACTCATGCCACAGTGGTGGCCTACTGGACAAGGCAAAGGAACAGATAGGCAATAGCACCAAGCAGAATCAGACCCAGTCTCGTGAGCCCGAAGAAGAGCGATCTCATTCTGGCGGCGGGTTCCGGTCCTTCCTCAAAGAGACCGTTCGTGACGCGTTTGAGTCTCATAGCCGCCACGAAGGTGAGGACCAGGATGAGCAACCAACTGGGGATGGCCTCACTAAAAACCGCTCTCTGCCACTCTCAACACTTATTGAGATGCTCAAGGAGCAAACTGGGAAGGATGACATTGAGGAGGGCTCAATCCGGCTGACTCTGTTTAACGTCTTCGGGGACGATGCCAGCCCAAAGATCAAGAAGTTCATGAAAGTCATGCTTGATAAGTTCCATGAAGGTGGATCAGGTGAGCAGGGCGGTGTCATGGGCATGGTTGGTTCGCTAGCTCACCAGTTCCTGAAGGCTAAGCTTGAAGGCACCGAGGAAGAGACTTTCAAGCCAGCGATAGAACAAGATATGGGCAGTGCTGAGGAGGCGTATGCCGGGACTAAGTCATGGGCGCCTAACAACGGCATCCTCATCAGTGGGTGCCAAACCAGCCAGACATCAGCAGATGCAACCATACCGGGGGGTACGTCCTTCGGTGCGATGAGCAATGCCATCCAGGCCATTCTTGCGAGCGATGATGGAAAGATAACAAACAAGGATCTCGTTATGAAAGCACGCACGGCGCTGTCCAAGCAAGGATACACACAGCAGCCCGGGCTCTACTGCAGCGATGAGCATGTTCATGTGGCTTTCATCTGCTGAAACATGGATTGATGTTGTGCTTTGTTTTCTTTGTGCACGAGAGGTTTCAGTTTTCCCTTGCCCCCCTGGTTTGCTGTGGTTATGTATTTATGTCAATACTGTAAGTTGGACTACGTCAGTACTGGAATAAGGAATTGCCATGTAAACTTTATACATAATACTACATATACTTGCTTCATTAGTTTCATCCAACGTCTCTAATATGTTGTCTTGACATCCTCTAATATGTTTGCTGTGGTTGTTTTATTTTTGAAACTATTAACATGGTAGTGTTAGATTCGCAAGAATCTTATGTTAGTTTGAACATTGCTTGTTTACATGCAATATCTCCTGAAGAATTCAACGCATTTGCGTAAAAAAAGAAGAAATTAATCATACAAGAGGCATACAAAACGAAGCTCTGTGGTGGTACATCTGAAATAGACCTCCAGCCATTTTATTTTATTGTAAGACAATATATAGGATAAAATACCATGAACATAACCATTTCAATCCAATATTATACTTCATCCTTTCTATGATGTATGACGCTTTTTGACACCACATTAGAGTCAAAAATGTCTTAACGAAGGGAGTACCAGCTAGACTTGAGAGCAAAAGAGATTAGCACTGTCGCACCGTGGATACTGGATTACCGGCAGGAGGTCGAGGCGCGCGCCCTGCTCCCTGTGGGAGGGCTAGGGCCTTGGCTGCCGTGGAGCCGGTGGCATAGTATTCGGCGATCCGAGGGCATGGACAGTTCTGCACGCCCACCTGCCTGCCCCGCACCATCCACTGCATCACCTGCACGACGAGGAAGACCAAGGACAAGGAGGTTGCCGATCGGCATCGCCTCCTTCTCAGCAATAGGCGGACAATATGCAACGAGAGCTACTCGATCTACCACCTGCTTTTCACCCTGAGATAGCAAGATTCTCCTATTTCTAGGGCGCTAGATGGCGTGTTAGACATCGATTGATCAAGGACAATCTAGTCATTTAGGCAATTTAGTCATGTATAAACAAGCTAATAGCCGTTCCAAAGGAGAAATCTTTTAAGTGGGTGTAATTATCTCTCTCCAGTGCATAAGGATGTCCATAATGATGGCCATTCGTACAACAAATGCATACTTTATGTACCTGTAAAGACGGTTATTTTTTCTCTGTTCTTCTTTCTTCCACTACATGTAATGCCTTTTTTACAGAGTGTACACGGCCACTATTCTCATATGAACATTCATAGATTTTTTTATGGATATGGCTAGCAAGCGCTCGGGCGCTCGTTCATGTGATCCAGCGCCCTACCATATATATAAAATACAATAAACTTCTCCGCACACACTTCCAAAAAAGGAAGCATGTCATCACCTTTCCGCGTACCCATGTGATCCTGTTACGTTACAAAAAAACTCAGCCAAGATCTTGTCCCTACGTGTATTTATTTGAAGTTTAAAAAGTCTTAAAAGCCATAACTTTTGATTCAAGGGTCGAAATCCAATTCCGTTTTCACCGTTGGGTTTCTGACGATGAGTTCTTCAAAACTAGATTCCATATGGATAGGTTCCGTCAAACTTTTTCTCGAGGGCAACTTTGGGTGCGATGGAGGCAACTATAGTATTATAGGGAAGCAACTTCATATTTTTGTCCTAGTAGGACTGGCTATTAGGTTCGTTTGCGTAAAATAAAATAAAAAACCACACAAAACATAAGGCACCTTTAGTGCTACATACAAAGCAACTTCACCGCACTATGTATATCTGTGAATTTTGTTAACATTATCCCAACTTGCCTATCATGGTTGCTCGGTTGCCTATTGTTGATGGTTAGTTGCCTATGGTTGATGTTCAGTTGCTTATAAATAATATTAAATTGCCTACCATTGATGCCCAGTTGCCTATTATTGGTAATTAGTTGCCTACCATTGCTACTTAATTGCCTAACTTTATGAACATAGTTGCCTACAATATTGTGAAGCTGTTCACCGTTGCTTTTTTTAAATTGCATACAAAACAGTCTGAAGTTGCCTAGATTCACCACCAAGTTGCCTACTATAACTAGCAATAGCAGACAGAAGAGCCTCATGTAGATGACTTCATAGTAGTATAAGCAATTTAGAAACAACAACATATGAGCAAGAATAATAGGCAACTTAGAAGTACTGGCGAGGAAGTTAGAACAATGTTAGATAAGATTAACTAGGACCCAAAATATAGTGAAGTTGCTTATTTTTACACTAAAGTTGCCTCTAATATAAGGAAAGTTGCTTATAAAGGTGATGTGATTTTATCTACCTCTTTTGAAGTTGTTCTCTATTACTAGTTAGTTGCTTATTGTTGTTAATTAGTTACTTTTAACGGGGGGAAGTTGCGTCATTTTAGAACTAAACTTGTCTCATCTAGCATTAAAGTTGATTTTAGAAAAAATCATCGAAACATATTCATGTGGTGTTTAGTTATAAAGAGCTCGTTGCGATCTGGCTAGCCAACACTAGCGCAGTAACCCTGGCGGACAAACTCCCCCGAAAAAGGAAAGCACAAGATTCTCATAACATCCATCCCAACATAGTTTTAAACTTTGGAATCATGATATATAACTTAACTCCCACAAAAACTTTTCAACATTGTAGGCAACTTAGGTCCCTTGATGGAAAACTTTCATAGTATTGTAGGTAATTGAGGATCACTCGTAGGAAGCTTCGTAGCAACGTAGACAACTTGGTTTTTAAGGTAGACAACTTAGAAGCCATGTTAGAAATATTTGCACTCTATGGTAGGCAACTTTCACCATATTATAGACAACTAAGCTATCTACAACTTAGTTTCTGATGTACGCAACTTAGTCATCATGGCAACCACCTATTACATTATTGCACACAGCTAATTAGGAGGCTCCTAGGAGAATTCACCTATACACATGATGCAATTCATATAGCATTAAAGTTGCTCATGTTTAGCACCAAAGTTGCCTCATCCAGCATCAAAGTTGCTTTTGAAAAAAAAAACATCAAAATGTATCCATATGGGATCTAGTTTCGACGAGCTCGTCACGAGGAACTCAACGGTGAAAACAGTTCTTCGTTCTGACACACGGTTCAAAAGTTGTAACTTTTTGAAAAAATTTGGAACGGAATAAATAGGTGATGGCAGTACATGCATGCACACTGCATTGGTTATTCACATGCACGTGGGCGCGGTCTCCACACACTGTACCGTCCGCTGTCTTAAATAATCACATGCGTCAACAGATGCATGCGTCGGACGGCTCCAATGCGTGCGCTCGGGATCTCCAATTAGCGCAGCTGCACTAATAAGTATTTGGATTTTTTTATACTCAATATCAGGATATCTCATATATATTATTTGTAGTGTGGGCCTTGTTTTAGTAAACCCCCCTTAAATAAATTAAGGGTGGTGATTAAGCTCATTTTTTTAGGGATTAAGCTCATCCCTTTCATGAAATGGAATTATAGTTTATTCCCCCGCGAAAAAGAGGTATTATAGTTTACTCCGCAAAAAAAAGTTATTATAGTCTATTACATGCTGGAACGATTTTTATTCTTTAGAAAGTACTGAAACGGTAGTATTATTATTTTTGGCATGAACTTCAGGAGTAGTTGCTCATGTGGTCCGCATGAATTTCAGTAGGGAGGCATTTGGTAGGTTGCACCGTTTTTGGATTCCCTACATCTAGGTCTGAGTAGAGCATGCCTGAGTGGATACAAGGAAAAAAGATAAAGCTAGTGGTCAAAGGAAATTTCAAACGATCGACCGATGCGAAGATGTTGCCAAAATCAATTGGTTCATATCATGCACAGATGCACACATAATGATGGTCATTCATACAACAATGCATACTTTATATACTTGTAAAAAGACGGTTCTTTTTTATTTGTTTTTCTTTCTTCTACCACATGTATTGTCTTCTTACAGAATGTACATACACGACTACTATTCTCATATAAACATTCATAGAACCTTTTTTTATACTTGATATCCTACCATATGTTGTTTGGATCTTGCAGAGCTAATGGTCATTTTATCTGGTAGTAAGGTAATTAAGTTACGTTCTGTTAGAAGATTGCACGATTAGTGAGGGCACTGGCGGAGCCACGGCAAGGCTAAATGGGCCGTGGCCTGCCTAGCTTTTTGGACTTTGTTCACTAATATATATTTTTTACTTCTGGGCCTTGAAACACCATCCACAAGCTGTTTTCTTCCGCTTGGCCCGCCCAACAATGGGCTTCAAGCTCCGCCACTGAGTGAGGGGCACGGTCGAGTCTTCTGGCTCTACTGATCTCTTTTGCGAAGCCTTGAAGTGTGTTATTTTAAGTTGGGCTATTTCACTAAGAAAACAAGTTTATCTTGCCACTTAGTATATTTGTTCTCTTAAATTCATTTATGTTGCTGGTCTGAATTTCATCTTAGTTCAGGAGATACCTGTTTCATGCTTGTACAAGATTCTTCTAAAGAAATGATCTTGTACTGATCAGTTTTTTTCTTCCTAAAACACAGTTTCCAGAATAAGAATTAAGGCATGCCAGCCTTAAGATTTCGTTGTGAAATTTCATTTTTAAGGCATGGCAGTCGAATGTTCATTGCAAATAGTCTTGTACTCTCTTCCTCCTATAATATAAGACTAGCTAACATGCCCGTGGGTTGCAATGAGAGATTTTTTTATCATAACCCCCAACAATCACTAATTATGGTATCATTCCATTGGAGAAATCATGTTCATTGGTTACAACTCGAAGAAATGCCACAAGAAGTGGAACCTGAAGTTTTTTAGACTAATGAAAAGAGCATGCAAAACACTTGCAAAGATGAAAGTAACTTTCCACGATTAGCTTCCTACTTGGGAGTAGTTATTTCAAGATTTGGAAATCCTATTTCGAGAAGTGTTTATGACAAACAAAGTCATATTCTCTCAAACCTAAACGTGGACAAAAAATGGGCTAAAATTTAATTGCGTCAGCCGGGTCTTGAATTCAAGACCTTATGGCTCTGATACTATGTAGAAGTGCATGCTCTAACCAATGCAACCAAAAGACCGATTTGATGAAAGAGACTAGGCAATACATTTATACGTCAATATTTTAGCCTGCGAAGCTTCTGTTTCACAATATTTTATGATGGTTTAACCTGCAAATCTGGAACATCACTATTTGCCTATAAAAAGAACTATTATTATTTTACAGGCATGCCAGATATTCTAGAAGGATTTTGCAATGAGTTCATCAGTTGTTTTCCTTTTTCTCAGAAATTGAATAAATAATACTCCAGATCTAAGTGACTATACTTTACATGCATTAAGGGCAATTTTGAACAGCTGCTCTTATTTATCACTCAATGGCATACTCGCTTCTTACTGAGAGAATAGATTGGTTAGGAATTAGAAGAATAGACTAATTAGGAATGATCATCCGTAACATGGTTTCTTACTCATAATTTCAGTGTACTTATGCACGGAATGTGTGAAGATGAAAGACTTGATGTTCTATTTTCGCAAGTTAATGTGCACTAAAATGTTTGATCTAGGTTGACAGAGAAATAATTGATGATAGTTGATGTATCATTTTGACCAACCTAAACCATGCACAAATATATGGACCGGAATTAAACGTGAAGGAAAAACCAACGCAAAGAACTAACAATAGCAAACACAAACACCAACAATTAACTTAGACGGTGATGGGCCATAGAATCTATGAGTTTTTTCTTCTAATTACTACTACTAACATTATTCAATCTGGTATCCAAGAATTTATTAAGCTCATCCGGCAAGCACATGTACACATCTTGGATTTTACTGTCTGGAGATGGAAGAAGATTCATTCTCCTACCCATTTCTAAGTTAAGCAAGAGATGACTCATAATTTTGATATGTACTCGCACTCGACACAACGCGGCATGGCGGGCGTCGCGCCTCCACGTACTAATACAACCCATTAACAGTCGCGCAAGGATCGGATGCTGGGATATGCCACGTAGAGATATTTACTGTTGTAGGGATATATTGGCTAGGAAAAAAACAAAACGAATGGGCGAGGCCTCTCGTCGCTCTCGCTCGTCTCCCTCTTGATCCTCTCTCCACCTCTCGGCCGCCGGCCGATTCCAGCCGTTGCCGGCGGTCTCCAACGCCGCCCAGCACTTCCTTGTGGTCTCCTCGATTCGGCCTATCTCCTCCATCTATTCGATTCGACGCTCGCCACCTCCTCCTGCGCCTGTAGCTAACCCTAGCCGCAACTGTCGCCGACACCATGCGCCGCCTTGACGCCGGCGCTGCTCCAACGCCTCCTTGCGCTCCTCCTCGACGCCTCTCCCATGTCACCGAGGTCGTCGAACACGAGGGCATGTACTCCCAGCCTCAGCGGTGCTTCTCGATCTGCGTCGTCTTCAAGGGCGCGGAGCGATGGAGGTCGGGTCCCCTCTCCTTCGCCATGGTCGCTGCAGTAGAGGAGTCGACCCATGTGGTTCTGTGCCAAGGTCGAGATAGGGGACACTCAGCCACCGCCTCTTCTCCGCCGTGCCCTGCCAAGGCCGGCAACCTGCTCGATCTTTTGCCCCAAATGCGGTTGAATCCCCTTTTCCTGTTTGTCAAAAAACTACATATTTGGTTTGGATATACTACTCTTTTAATACTCATGGTGGTATGGAGTTTTTAGATGGTACTGTACTTTTTCTTTGTTTAGGGCTCGCATGTGCACGTGGAGATCAGGCAAAGCATAATCTCTTAAAAAAGTGGCTTTGAATATTCTCAGCTGATGTAGTATCCGCACACGGTCAATTTGTTATCACCCATTTCTAACTTTGTAGTCATGTCCTGGCCCAATTTTTTAGCCCTTTTGATGCTACCACTTGTGGTTCTTGATTGCCAGGGTGGTCCTTTTGGGGTGCAAGTGACTAAAGGCTGCTGCTTCATGATGAACACCATGAATATGCATTTTTCAGTTCTGGTGGAACTTACAACATCACATTGCAAGGACTGGATTTTGATTGATATAACCATACACTGCAGAGTACAGACTACATATTAGGTGTTGGTATTGATTGGTAATGTATCTGGTGTTGTCTTCGATTGATGGTATTGACATTGATATTTCTGTCTTGGTGTAGAGAACTCGTCGAAGATAATCCATGCCATCGTGTGGCATCGATCTCCATCGCCCTCGTCCTATAGGAGCGAGCTCGAACAGTGAGACTAATAAGAGGCATATATTCGATGACTACGGTGGGATGAAGTCAGGAAGTCACTCGCAGACGTTAGGGAGATTGTATGCCTGGGAGAAGAAACTGTATGAAGAAGTTAAGGTGGGTTATTTATATTTGCTGGAGTAATTTGATCTTTCCTGTGATTGCATACATATGCAAAGAATACTTCATATCTTTCTTAGCAAGTTGCTATTGATCTATCCATGTTTAAGGCAACTAATTATTTGGAAAAGAATAACACCACCTTGAAATCAAAATGCATCTTGTATTTGGGTTTGTGTGTATTTAGTTAATAAGGCTAAGTTGAAGGTCTTGACATGGTCATACCACTGACAATGCTATCTGTGATTTTTAAGCTACTAAAAAGCAATGTGGTTAGTTTTCAATGCATTATGATCATTTTCTGTAGTTTCTTGTGCACAAGCATTTGTGTGTTCATGGTTTCCTAGCATATTATAAGAGCATGTATCTGTTGTATTGTGTATTGTATATATATTAAAAATGATTTGGTTATGTACAGGCCATAGATCAAATTCGACAAGAGAAGAATTATGTGCAGCTGAGGAACGAAGACGCCAAAGGTTCAGAGCTACGTTGTGCTGGGAGAACCAGCACAAATGTAAGAGACTTGTACACAAGGTTCTAGGTTTCTCTATGAGCAGCAGAACCGATATCTGATAGAATACAAAAATTACGGGACGAGGAGCTGCAACCGCAGCTTGTTGAGGTGTTGCATGGGTAAGCTAATCTCATGTTTCGTGTGTAAGCTAATCTCATGGGTAAGCTAATCTCATGTTTCGTGTGTAGGACTGATGATTGATGTAGTTTCACTGAATCAAAATACTGATGCCTTTTCCCTTCTCCGCGACAATTTTGCGAGAACTAGGAAAGTAATGGTGAACTCTCATAAAGCACAGAGACAGATAATGTTTGAGGTGAATTCCTTCACTTGCTCTGCTTATGTGAAATTCTGCAACAATGCCCAGCGTGCCGCCGCTCTCAAGCTGGAGGTCGAGCTTACCACCGAAAAAGGGTTTCCCCCCGCTTTGTATACAAAGCAACCAACCGAACCATACAGGGATAGGTGCTGGGGCGGAAGCAGCACAGACACGCTCAAAAGAAACGATAGAGAAAGAACAAAAGAAACAAATGCCGACAACGGCGGATCAACAAAAACGAAGAAGCCTCGCGATCGCTGCGCCCACCGGAATCTATCCCTAGGCTCCAAGACTCCGAAGCGCCGGCACCTATCAACACCTCCAAGAAGGATCGCGACGATGACGACGCTGCTGCCAAGGGTTTCCCCCGGTACACGACGAGGCGAGAGGCAGGATAGCCCCTGACGCCCTCCCGGAAGGCCAGGTGGCACCCTCAAGCGCCACCGCGCCGGTGTTGGCTACGCCGACAGGGGTTTCCCCCGATCCCAACCCGCATCTCGGGCGCTCCGGATCCATCCACCAAACCAACCACCATCCTGCGCCAACGCGGTCATGAGGCCCCCACGCCGTCTCACCACGGCACCATGAAATGAGGGCGGGCGGCGGCGATCGAGCCGGACTAGGGCATCGGCACCGTCGGCGCGCGGAGGGCCCCACCTCCACCGTCGCCGACGGTAGCCGCCCGCACGCAATAGCAGGAGCACACCAGCCCGTGGGCCCACAGGCCCGCCGAGCCCTCGTGGGCCCAGAAGCTCCCCGCCAGCGCTGCCTGCACGCCATCGACGCCGACGCCCCATATCCGAGCCGCTCCTCCTCCTCACCGCGCCCGCAGATAACGAGGCCACGCCGGGGCCGGCCAGCTAGGATTCAGATGGGGCCCACTGGCCCAGATCTAGGCGGGGCGCGACGTCGGTCACCCAACACCACCACGCCGCCCGCCGCCAAGGAGCAGCGCGCCACCACGCCATCCGCGGCCACCCGTGCTGGTCACCGGACCGCCGCCAAGCCGAAGCGACACTGCCGCCGCCCCGCCGGGCGAGGAGGCCCGCTGGGAGGGAGATCTCGCCGCCCGGCACCCCGGCCGGGCTGGGGAGCCCGGCCAAGGGGGAGAGGAAGAATGGAGCGAGGCCGAGAGCAGCAGGCAGGGCAGCCGCGCCGCCTGTGGAGGGCGCGAGGGCGGAAGGAGGAGGGAGGAAGGGCGGGAGAGGAGGGCGGATCCGGCGCAAGGCCCGGCTAGGGCGGGCGGATCCGCCGGCGACGGGCAGGGGAGGCGGCGGCGGCTAGGGTTCTTGCGGGACGGGAGCGGTCATGGGCGTCGGTTCCCGAGGTCGAGCTTAGGACTGGAGGTCCTGTCATGAGCTACATCGGTGCTCTGAAGGCATACATCAAAGCCCTTGACGGCTGGTTGTCCAAGTTCATCCTGATGGGAGTGAATTGCAGAAAACCACCACATTGAAGCCTAGGGTTGCAGAAAAGACTCTTCTACGATTTTGTTGCAGAAAACACTGATTTCACGCCTAATCATTTGCAGAAAACACATAACCGTCTGTTGGGGCATTTTAAGCACTATTATGACAGGTGGGGCCCGATTTTGATGACGTGGCGTCACGGCCACGAGCTCACGCCGTTTGACGGTGCTACAGTGTCAACGGACGCGTCGTCTCGGTCAAAACAGCACGGGTCCCTTATCCACTTCATTTTCCCCCTTACACCACTCTACTCTCCTCTGTCTCTCTTTCTCCCCGTGCTCCATGGCGACGGCGAGCCCTGACGACGGCGGGGGAGTGGATGCCGCCGGCGGGGGAGTGGATGGAGGCTGCAGCGGAGGGTTGCTTCCTGACGGCGAATCGATCAAAGTGGAGGAGGTGTGCGGCAGCTCAAACCCTAGTCGGGACCAAGAGGAGAGCGTCGTCGCCGTCGCTTGAGTACAGCGCCGCCGGCGCTCTTGCCGTCTGTGCAAGCTACTCCGACGGGTAGCCATCAATGGGCTTCTGCATTTGGTGGCATTGAGAAAGTTCTCCCCCTCTTTTACTGTGGATTCTAGGGTTAGGGTTAAATTTCTCATAGTTCAATAGTTAGGCTTCGATTTGAATGAACTCCAGGTCATTATTGTTTGTAGTCTAACCTCGATATGTATCCTATCGTTAGATGAATTTGCTTGATGTATGAAGTTAACTGAATTTTCTAAGTGTACAAAAGGTTTTCAGCCATCAATATTGTTTAGTGTCCATAGTTAACTGAATATGCATTGTATATAGTGTATAGTGTACTAAGTTAACTGAATTTTCTCATTTGTAATATTTAACTGAATATGCACTGAATAGATAACTTAACATATTTAGTGTTCAAAAGATTTCAGTTAACTGAATATGCATCGGATAGTTAACTGAATATTGAAACTGTATGTATGAACTTAACTGAATTTTTAGTGTGATATTTAACTAAATATGCACTGAATAGTTAACTGAATATGCACTGAATAGTTAACTGAATATTTAAACTGTATGAATGAACTTAACTGAATTTTTAAGTGTTCAAAAGATTTCAGTTAACTGAATATGTATCGTTTCACCTAGTAATTTGTAATATTTATTTGTGCCTTGATATACTTCAGTTTGTTATTGATTTTAATTATTAGAAATGTATGCATAGAAATTAATGTGTAGCTTCTTTGCTTTGTAGTTTGTGTGATGATGTGTGGGAAGTTAGGCTCCACTTTCATGACAGGGACAATTTGGAGAGGACCATGTGTGTTTCGGACATAACATTTCTGAATCTAATAGCACTAATAGAGACAAAGAGGCTATGGAGAGGATGACTACATGTACTTTGTTAGGGATGCTGGCTTGGGAGTAGCTGGTTTGGAAGAGATCTGTGATGATGACAAGGTTGATGAGATGCTAGACCACATTGCCAACAGAGATCAGACCATAGTTAATCCGACAAAGAGTTAGGGGTAGTGAGCCTGCACCAAGATTTAAACATAGGTCATGTTTGTGAGCAGCAGGTCCCTATAGGCAGTGTTGGAGAGAGGACTGTGTATGAGGTCAGTGAGAAAGGTGTGGTGTACAAGTCACCATCCAAAAAAACAAGGAGAGTTGCACAAGTTGATGAGCAGGAGGCACAAGATATGGATCAAGGAAATGCAGGAGATGATGATTTGGAGCAAGAGGAGTTGGAAAGAACTATGGAGCTTAAGAGGAGGAATAAAATACAGAGGTATAAGAAGCATAAGAAGAGTGTTGAGAGGGTGGAGGAAGTTAAAAGAAAACTTCCTGTTTTACTAACTGAAGATGACTCTGACTTGGAGCAAGATGAGGATTTCATGGCTAGGATGGCTGAGATGAGGAGGCAGAGACAAGACCCATTTTTACACTTTGAAGGTGACACTGATGTTGAAGAACCTTATGAGCTAGAAGAAGAGGTAGTGAATGGGGAACATGGAGAGGATGAGGAGCATGGAGAGGATGAGGAAATTGAAGAGGAGGTGGTACCACAAGGGGAAAAGAGGAAGAAGTTGAAAATAAGAAAGGGGCCAACTACTAGATCACATGCAAGTTTGGAGCAAAAATTTGAGGATGTTTGGGTGCCATCATCTGATGAGGATCCAAATCCTGGTGATTTGAATGAGGAGGATGATGATGGGGCAGTACCCCTAGCTTTTGTGCTTGGCAATAAGAGTAGGGCCAAAAAACCCAAACCACGAATCTGGTATGCTGAGGATAGAGAGAGCCCAAAGATGTAGTTTGTGAAGAAGCTTTGTTTTGAAAGTGTTTACCAGTTTAGAAGGGCACTTCTCACATTCCACATAGCTCAAAACAGAAACTATCAGTTTCATAGGAACTGCAATGACAGAATCATAGCTATTTGCAAACATGAAGATTGCCCTTTTTTCATTGCAGCTTCTGTGTTGGCAAATGAGAGAACATTTTGCATTAGAAAGGCAAATTTTTTGCACACATGTCCTGTCAGAGCAGAGAGCACCAAGGTGACTACCAAGTGGGTCACACATCGGTGTTAGAAGCAATAAGAACAGACTTGAACACATCAATAACTACAATAATGCAAAATCAAGAGCAAGTAGGGAGTTGAGATCAGCACTCATATGGCCTCTGTGGCTAAGAACAAAGCAGTTGAGATGGTGCAAGGAGATCGGAGGGTCAGATACCGGGATCGGGGATTATTTGCAGGCTGTCTTGGACACAAATCCAGGTAGTAGGTTCATTGTCACTACTAAGTTCTTGAAGGAGCATCCAAGCAAAAATCCAAGGTTCCATGGCCTGTTCATCTGTTTGAATGCTTGCAAGGAAGGATTTCTGAATGGATGTAGACCATTCATAGGTGATTATTTTACTTTGCAAGGAAGGATTTCTGAATGTTTAGTTTGCCTTGTTTCAATGCCTTGTTTTTGACTTGTGTTGTGTGCCATTGCAGGTGTGGATGGATGCTTCATCAAGCTGTCTACTGGCCAACAAATCTTGGCTGCCACAGGAAGGGATGGGAATAATAACATATATCCCATTGCTTTTGGAGTTGTGGACAAAGAAGACACAAAAAGTTGGACTTGGTTTCTATCTGAACTGAAGATAGCAATTGGTGGAGAATCAGGGAGATTTGGTTATTACACCATAATCTCTCGATAGATGAAGGTACATAATTAAGTAGTTGTTTAAGTACATAATTGCTTAAGTAGTTGTTGGTCATATACATTGCTTAGTTGCTTAAGTAGTTGTTGGTCATATACATTGCTTAAGTACATAATTTCTTAGTTGTGATTATGGTGATTTCTCCAAACAGGGCCTTCTTAAAGCTGCAAACAATGTATTCCCCAACTGCCCACATAGATTCTGCCTTAGACACATCTATCAAAACTTTCAGACTGCTGGTTTTAGGGGGTCAGAATTAAAGAAGTACATGGATAAAGCTAGTTACTCTTATACTGAACATGACCATCTTGCTGCAATGGATGCTCTTAAAAATGAGTGCAAGGCTGCTTGGGCTAGATTTGCAATGGACTTCAATTGCAAAACTGACCTAGTTGTCAACAAAGATGATATTAGATGTGAGGGGCAAACCAATAAAGAGCATGATAGATGGAATCAGGACAAAGTTGATGGTTAGGTTCAATTGCAATAGGACTAAGACAGAGGTAGCCAAGTGGGATATATGCCCAACATATGCTGAGTTGCTTGAGGAAGCAAAGAAAAATTCTAGGAACTGTCAAGCATTGATGGCTGGGCCAAATATATACCAAGTGACAAGCAATGAGAGAACATATTCAGTTAACCTGCAACATAGGACATGTGGGTGCAGGAAATGGGATATGACTGCAGTCCCATGCAATCATGCAGTATCAGCTATCACCAAAGCCAAACTGAGGCCTGAAGACTTTGTACATGACTTTTTCAAAAAGCCAATGTATCTGGCAGCATACAACCCCATCATATACCCTGTACCAGGACAAGATCTGTGGCCCAAGACCAATACCAGAGAAATAGAACCTCCAGTGTTCAAGGATAAGCCAGGGAAGAAGCAAACCAAGAGGAGAAGGAGCCAGTTTGAGCCACCAGCACCCAAAGATACACCTAGGATGGCTTCAATTACATGCAGCAACTGCCAGCTTGTAGGTCACAGATACACATCATGCAAACAGACTCTAAAACCAAGCTTAGCAATGAGAATGAACAAGCATCACACATACACATCATTTTGTTTTCTAACACTTGAATGTATTAACTTGCTACAATTCTTATATGCAGTCTAGCAATACAGAGGGGGGTGGCACACAAGGAAGCAGGGCAGCTTCTTCAACAACTCCAGCACCAAGGGGATCAACAAGTGGAGCACCAAGGGCAACTTCTTCAACTGCTCCGGCACCAAGGGCAGCTTCTTCAAGCTGCAGGTGCAGCAACAAGGGCAGCCACTCAAGCTGCCAGAGAGCTTCTTGGAACCCACCAAGACAGAGAAAGCAACCCAAGAGAGTGAAAGACTATTTCTATGCTTCGAACCGATGTTCAACCTTGATGATGATGTGATCTAGCTAAACTAGTAATTGCTAAGATCTATTTTGGCAACAACTTATGGTATCGTAATCCGCTGAACTAGTAATTGCTATGTTTCATGATGATGTTAGATGGTACTGTAATCTATGAATCTATGAATCTATATGATGCAATCGTACTTAAGCCTCTCTATTTGTGTCAAGTTGGGTTGTTACAATGTTCAATAGTTTAGGCTGTTAACAGAGTGAATTGCAGAAAATGGGTTGAGTGAATCTATGAATCAATATAATAGTTTAGGCTGTTATATGATATGAGGCTAGGGGTCACCCTAGGGTCATTTTTGTCGATAATTCGATGCAATGAGGCTTGGGGTCACCCTAGGGTCATTTTTGTCGATAAGTCGATGAAATGAGGCTAGGGGTCACCCTAGGGTCATTTTGTCGATAAGTCGATGAAATGAGGATAGGGGTCACCCTAGGGTCATTTTGTCGATAAGTCGATGATATGATGCTTGGGGTCACCCTATGGTCATTTTTGTCGATAAGTCGATGAAATGATGCTTGGGTCACCCTAGGGTCATTTTTGTCGATAAGTCGATGAAATGAGGCTTGGGGTCACCCTAGGGTCATTTTTGTCGATAAGTCGATGAAATGAGGCTAGGGGTCACCCTAGGGTCATTTTGTCGATAAGTCGATGAAATGAGGCTTGGGGTCACCCTAGGGTCATTTTTGTCGATAAGTCGATGAAATGAGGCTAGGGGTCACCCTAGGGTCATTTTGTCGATAAGTCGATGATATGATGCTTGGGGTCACCCTAGGGTCATTTTTGTCGATAAGTCGATTTAAATGAGGCTTGGGGTCACCCTAGGTCATTTTGTCGATAAGTCGATGAAATGAGGCTAGGGGTCACCCTAGGGTCATTTTGTCGATAAGTCGATGAAATGAGGCTTGGGGTCACCCTAGGGTCATTTTTGTTGATAAGTCGATGATATGAGGCTAGGGGTCACCCTAGGGTCATTTTGTCGATAAGTCGACGATATGATGCTTGAGGTCACCCTAGGGTCATTTTGTCGATAAGTCGATGATATGATGCTTGGGGTCACCCTAGGGTCATTTTTGTCGATAAGTCGATGAAATGAGGCTTGGGGTCACCCTAGGGTCATTTTTGTCGATAAGTCGATGAAATCAGGCTAGGGGTCACCCTAGGGTCATTTTGTCGATAAGTCGATGAAATGAGGCTTGGGGTCACCCTAGGGTCATTTTTGTCGATAAGTCAATGAAATGAGGCTAGGGGTCACCCTAGGGTCATTTTGTCGATAAGTCGATGAAATGAGGCTTGGGGTCACCCTAGGGTCATTTTTGTCGATAAGTCGATGAAATGAGGCTAGGGGTCACCCTAGGGTCATTTTGTCGATAAGTCGATGAAATGAGGCTTGGGGTCACCCTAGGGTCATTTTTTCGATAAGTCGATGAAATGAGGTTGGATAAAAGTGCACTCACATTCAACAGCCCAAAATATCTTATATCAAATCCCTAAGCACATACACCAGATAACATCAAAGTGCACTCACATTCATAAAGGTTCCTCAAGGTTGGATCCAACACCTGATCTCACAAAATACATACATAAAGGTTCAGAAATAGATACTAAAGTACTTAATAGATGATTATCATCTAGATTACAACACTGCTGGATCCAACACCATAGATCACAAATTCATCATGAAGTACTTGGGTCACAAATTCATACTAGCATCTTGGATAGAAGATTATCATCTAGAAACCGATAGATGATTATCATACTAGAAGGCACCCTACTCATCTAAGATGGCCTTCACACCTTGAAGCTTCAACTTTATCTTTTCCTCGGACTTTTGAAGCTCGAAATGTGATGCTGCAGTTTAAGCCTCTCTTCATCAGCCTCTCCTTCTCCTTCAAATGATTGAACTTCAAGTTCCTAATCACATTGGCTTGAGCACCTGCCAGTTCTTGAGTTTCATAGTTTTGCAGCATCTTCTTCTTCTCCTCCTCTGTCTTTGTCATTTGTGCCTTCAAGTTCCCCACTACAGTCTCAAGCTCAACAATCTTCACATCAACATATTCCTCCTGCTCCTTCTGATTCTTTAACTCCACACCCTCTGTTCTTTGGGCATCCAAGAGGGAATTCACATCAGCATACAAACTGTCATAGTTCTCCTGTAGTTTCTTCTTATCCTCCTCTTTCTTTGACAACTCTGCCTTCAAGTTGCCAACTACAGTTTCTAGCTCAGCAATCTTAACTTCAAGATATTGCTTCGCTCCTTTTGATTGGCTAACTCCACACCCCTCTCTCTTTGGGCATCCAAAAGAGCATTCACATCAAGATACAAACTGTCATAATTCTCCTGTAGTTTCTTCTTCTCTTCGTCAAAGTTGTGGATTGCAAATGAACTCTCTAGATTGTCATTGGTCCTAGCTGACTTAATCTCCTCATACATATCCCATAGCTTGGCCAATTCCTTCTCCATTGAGTCGGCCATTCAAAATCAATCCATTGAACTACTCCACAGTTTAGGCCTTCTGTATTATAAACAATAAAAGAAATAATTAATTATGGTTCATGTATCATCAAACCAACAGGTTCGGTATCTAATATGTGCCTTTGTTAAATGACAAATAAACAAGTCACTAAGCAGCATGTGTTCCTTACCATAAAGCACACAAATAAACCATGCCCACACAAGTAAACAAGTCATTAAGCACTGACCATAATAAACAAATACTACCATCCACTAATGAGAACACACTCCAACACAGTGGCTAAAGCAAATTAAACAAAGACAAAGCACTTAACCAAGCTTAACAATTTGAGACACAAAGGAGTTAGCGACCAATATAAACAATGTGTACATTCCACTAATGACAAGGTATGTCGTAACAAGCTAAACAAAGACCAAGCTAAAAAATATTAACAACTTGATAAACAAAGCATTAAGCAAACAACTTCCTTTACACAGGATGTGAATCATACCTTCTTAGCACATCCAAGAAACCTCCTGCCCGTGTGCATCCCTTCAAATGCAACAAAGCGCTCGGCCGACTGACCGTGTTCACACAAAACATTCACATCTGCGTCGGTGCCATTGAAATTCGGATCGTGCATCGAAAGGGAAGCTGCGGGAGCAAGCAAAGAGAAGGCTAGGTTCAGATCGAGCTCGGTGACAAAATCCCCATTTCACTAACCCTAACCCTAGCTCTAGCTATCTAACGAACTGACCTTGATGATGCCATCGTAGGAGGAGGAGATGTTCAAGATGAATCCTCATCGGTCTCATCGCCCATGACACCATGGCACCGGGAGCAGCAGAACGGCGGTCGGCGGTGTGGCGGCGCCGGGGGAGAAGAACAGAGTGAGAACAGAGTGAGGAGAGGGCGAGGCAGAGGAGAGAGTGTGAGGAGTGAGCTGGATCAATCCAGTTTTTACCCACACGGCGGAGCAGTAGCGGCAGTCACGCCGTTAGACGGCGTCGGCTGCCGGCCGTGACGCCACGTCATCAAAATCGGGCCCCACCTGCATAATAGTGCTTAAAATGCCCCAACAGACGGTTAGGTGTTTTCTGCAAATGATTAGGCGCGAAATCAGTGTTTTCTGCAACAAAATCGTAGAAGAGTCTTTTCTGCAACCCTAGGCTTCAATGTGGTGGTTTTCTGCAATTCACTCTCCTGATGGACACCATCCGTTACTTACGGAGGATCTCCTTGATTGCGCCCGACAGAGCCGATGCGCTGCCCCTGGTGGTGATCTGCCACAAGTGGCACACCACACTGTCGACGACCAGATCCTCCTCACCACTGACTCCGGCATAGGTATTCCTCTCCTCTGCTCTCTCTCTCTCTCTCATGCCACTGGTTCCATCTCACATCAATAAAAAATGCTTACTAATCCATTCTGTAACAATAAGATCCAGTCGCGTGTAATATGTCAATTCTCTTACACTAAATTGTGAGCATACGGACACTTGTGTCGGTCTGGTCAACATATTATACGCTCTTCACCAGATGTCCCACCTCCACAATCTTATGGAACGACGTGCCCTCGAGGAGCAGCAAGAGCTGAAACCTAGGATCTTCTTCTGCACGGATCTCCCATTGTCTCCGCTTAATTTGATTTCTTCCATGTGCATATTGGTGGCCTTTGCTCCATCGGCTAGTCGACGAACCGGTGGCAGAGGTAGTGTCTGTTGATGTAAGCATCCGACAGCTCTCACAACTTACAGCCACATGCCTTCTCATAGCATCTACTGACAAGATCATTTGTTCTCTCTTTTTGTTGGGCAGCAGGGTAAGAAAGAGGAGGGGTTCAGCTCAGGGCCCCTGTTGTTGCTCATGCTCAGCGTCAAGAACACTCAGGTTGGTTTAGTGTTCTTTCATGTGTTGAGACTGTAGAAATTGTAGGATGCCTAGAATTATGTGTTGTATTGATCTGACCCTTGTGTAGGGTATATATAGGAGTACAAGAGGGGTAGAGACTTGGAGTACAAGCCAAGTTACATGTGGTTTAAACTAATTCTATCTCTATCTCCTTATCTCTAACTTAAACCCAATTATATTTCTAACATTCCCCCTCAGTCGTAGCGGGAGTGAAGTGGACGACTACGACTGAATTCGAAGTCTTGCGCTTTCTTCGTCCTCTCTGCTGCGCCATCATCAACTGCGTCTCTGATGGGTTGGCACCTAGGGCGGTGATTGCGTCCCCTTCTGGTGCCTTCATGCCTTCTCCTCTATTCCCTCCCGCAGTCACAGCGGGAGTGTCTTGGACGCAAGTGACGAGGCGGACGCTGTTGACTGGAGTTGTTGCCGATGAGTTGCTGTAGACGTAGCCATTAATGTTGAGGCAGCCGATCATGGTGATGAAGCCGTGGTCGAGGTAGTCGTGGTCGATGGTGTAGTCGTCGTGGATGATGAAGCCGCATAAAGCCGGAGGCGCAAAAAAAATGCACTATGACAGAGCTGCAGACGTGGACGATGCACCTTGCGGATGTCAGAGGGTGCCGTCGGCGATGAGTCCACCGGTTTTGCCAAGACCGGAGGAAGCCCATCGAGCACACATCGGTTTTGCCAGAACCGTGCGGCCGTGTAGGGTCGTCACTGTAGTGATGCCGTGTCGATGCAGTCGGGCCATCATGGATGACGCGGTCGATGCCGTCGTCATGACGCGGTGATTGCGTCCCCTTCTGGTGCAATTTGAAGATTGATCTAAACTATGGAATTGATCTAATCTAAGGAATTGATCTAAACTATGGAGCCGATCTGATCTTTTGATCAATCGGATGCCGCACCCCCGTGGAGAGAAGGTTAATCTCCCGGGGGCGGCGCGCTGCGGAAGTGCTAGAGGAACCTAGGATCGGCGTCGTGAGACTAACCGCTCTAATACCATGTAGAAATTGTAGGATGCCTAGAATTATGTGTTGTATTGATCTGACCCTTGTTTAGGGTATATATAGGAGTACAAGAGGGGTAGATACTTGGAGTACAAGACAAGTTACATGTGGTTTAAACTAATTCTATCTCTATCTCCTTATCTCTAACTTAAACCCAATTATATTTCTAACAGAAACCTCAGCTTAGCAAGGACCAGTTTTCTGCAGTACTACTCACTGTCTCTCTTCATATTTTTTGAATTGAATGCCTGCCGGCGTTTCTCCTGCTTCTGCTGGCTACAAATCTAATCAACTTAGTTGCATGTTGAACTGTAATTTCATGGATTGCCTTTAATTTGGTGGTGATGCATTGTGTTCTGTCCTCTTAGTATGCAAAAGTTAAGTGCACCGTCACGCAATAATGAGCAACTAACCATGGTTTAGGAAGTTTCAAGAGGTTCAGAAAGCTTACGAGGTACTTGATTTTTGTTCAGCGTGGATGCTCAATTTGAGGATGTATAGCTTTGAATACTACTGATACATACATTTTTGCCTCTTCTCTGTAGACTTTGAAGAATGAAGAAAAATGAACGCTCTATGATTAGTCTATATTCCTTTTGACTGCCAATGGCCGTTTCTTTCTGTATGTTCATGAGTTACAAAGAATTAATAGATTGAAACTTAAGATAATTAGACAACAGTACATTTTGAGTATAATTTGGATAGGACAGAGGAGGAGGTTAATTCCATCTTCCCGGTATTTGTGTTTCGGAAATGCCCTCTTACATGTTATTTTACTTTTAGTCCAACAGGTAGCTGCTCGTGATCGATGTGCTTACTATTACTGTTTTTCGCGTTCGATTCTCTCGCAAAATAGGGGTTGCAAGTTTGAGTACCTTCTCAAAGTATGCTATTGAATCTATCTATGGTAAGTCTACAACCTAGAACTAACATCTTGTTCCTGCCTACTACATGTACAATGGTTTCATCAAGAATAATTATGTCCTACGCGGTAGAATGCCCTTACACTTTCAGGATTAGCAGTAGTTAGAGAAATATAAATATCAGGTAGCTTGACTACTTTGACACATAGGTGAGATTAAAAAAATACAACTGCTGAAACTCTTTCTCTGCTACTCGCCGGTCTTGACGGTCCACTCGCCGGTCTTGGAGGAGAAGACGTGTAACCCGTAGTCGGAGCGGGACTTCGTCATGCTAAGCTCGGCGAGGAGGAACTCCCCGTCGTCGTCGTCTTCGAGCGGCAGGACGCAGGTGTGGAACGAGTTTGTGGCCCCCGGAGGAGTGGGCGGGATCGGCGTGAGCGATGGAGGCTTCCCGCGGTCGGCCTTGTAGACGTAGTATGTACTCGGCGAGGCGGGAGCCCCGATGGGTGCTCCGGGGGCCGACGGTGAAGGCGAAGCGGAGGAGGACGAGGCCCTTGGCCGAGCAGTGGACCTGGGGCTCCATGGCGAAGTCGTCGCGGTCAAAATCCGGGCCGTGGACGCAGAAGTGGGAGATGGCTGGCGGGTCGGCGAGGCAGAAGGTGACCCTGACGGAGTGGCCGGTGCTGGTGACAGCCTCGACGGTGGTGCGGTTCTCGTGAGCTGCGAAGTAGGCCACCTTGTCGAGGAGAGCCCATGGGGCGTAGCGGGTGCTGGCGCGGGCGATGGCGGGGGGCTGGAAGGAGGAGGCGGGGAAGGAGACCTCATGGTTGATAGTCAGTGGCGGAGCCAGGATTAGAGCAAGCCCCCGGCCTAAAAAAAAATTGCCGCCAGGGAAAAATTTAACATCCTAAGGCTTTTAGCTACCTCACAAGATATCCCATACTAAATATTTCTCAATTGTTGCTAAAAAAACTAAATATATCTCAATTGAACAAAAAAAATTAGAATTTAAACTCAATGCTTTACGATACAACAACATAGATAAAAATATGACAAAAACTATAAAGAACGGTACATGAAAAAAGAAGAGTACCAAATCATTGGTTTGCTTCATTAGTGCCTCGCATAACCTCATGAGCGATGGTAGAAGAGCCAACACCTTCAACACATCAAAAGCAAAAAAATCTTTTCATCTTCTTTTTCTACAATATATGAAATAAAATTGGGAATTCTATCAAATTTGATCAACAATACCCTAGATATATCACTGGATACACACACATTATTTTTTCAGTTCGAAGCAATTTATACACTGATATATTATACAAGTATAACAAGGTACAAGTGGAAGTGTGGAAAGCATAGAGGAGAAACAGGAAACGCATCAAAGAAAATTTAAGAAAATACAATGTTCGGCCGCCAGCGGTGAACAGCCAGCAGGGGGTGGCGCGCCGGACAGGAGGGCGGCGGCCAGGAACCCGGAGCAGGGGGGTTGGGCGAAGGCGACACCACGGGGACGACGGCGCAAGCGCTGGAGTCTGGAGATCGATCTCGGTGGCGGCTGCGCGAGGGTCGCGGCTTCTTTTGTTTTAGCAACAACGCAGTGTCTCCTTTTTTTTTGAAACAAGCAACGCAGTGTCTCCTGACAATAGGCTCGTGGGCCGGCTGCTCGTGCGTACGAGATCGTGGGGTGTGCCGCTGTAGGCTTTGGGCGGGCTTTCTTTCTTTGGGCTGCACCCCGGGCCTGCAGAAACACCTAATATTTTATACCCTGTGCAATTTTCCACGCCCCGGGCATGGGCCCTGCGTGCCCGGGGCCCAGCTCCGCCCCTGTTGATAGTATTCGGCGGACACGGGCACGCGCTCATCGGCAGATTCGAAGCGATTTTATGATGTCGGTCTTGACTCGATCGCGGACGAATAGCGTCGTGCGGTGCGGGAGGAGGCTGTGTCGGATTAGCATTGGGCTTCCTCGTCTACGTCCGGGTTTCAACAAGTCTGGCCTGCTAAGGCGGGTGAATATCAGGTTCTTTAAAAAACCTGAAAAACATTTTAGCTAATCAATAAACGATAAAGCTAAACTCCTGCCGGTCGGAATTTTGCAACAGGTCCGAACGACCTGGATGCCGTCCGTTATAGATCGTACGACCATCATGCTTCAAAACGAGAATTCGCTGATATTTACAAGCCTTGCCACCGCCTAGTGAAAAAAACACGCTTCGTACATATCTCGTCTTCGGATCCCCGCCCAGCGTCATAAGAGCATGTCCAGTAGAACTCTTAAATCTTCAAATCCTTAAAGCAGTTTTAAGGGTTGAGAAGTGCCTGTTTTTTGCACTTTGGGCAAAGACTAGAACCCTCAAACTCAACCTTTAAACTGCTTTAAGGGTTGGATTTGAGGGTTCTAGTCTTTGCCTCAACCCCAACCTTTAAAATTGTCATTATCACACATTTCATCACATTTCATCATATGACATATCACAAATTCCATCCCATTTGACATAAAACAATAATCATTCTAGTTATTATTACACCATCGAATAAAACAATAATCATTCAAATTATTACAACAATGTTTGAGCAAATTACAATAATTATTCGAATCAAATAGGACATAGAAAAGTAAAACAAAGATACATCATGGGTCAATGCGCCGCCCATCCAACTGCCAGTGGTGCTCTACTAGATCATCCCGGAGCCGACCATGAGTGGTTGCATCCTCAATCTCACGATGTGCTTGAAGAAAAGCGTGTATGCGAGAAGGATTTCTTTCCGGTTGCACAAGGGTACCAACATTGTCATAGAAACAAGGGAGGTTTAACCCTCTCTCATCCTCTAGGATCATGTTGTGTAGAATCACACAACATTTCATGATGTTCACCAAGGTTTTTTTTTTCCAAAACCGAGCTGGACCCCGAACTATGGCAAACCTTGCTTGCAAAACACCGAAAGCTCTCTCAATATCCTTGCGGGCTGCCTCTTGTGCCTTGGTGAAATGAGCCTCTTTTCTTGTTAAGGGCACCCCATTTTTCTCCTTGATGGGCATCACAAGAGTTGCCCATTCGGGATAGATGCCATCGGTGAGATAGTATCCCATTGAGTACTCATTGTCCATGATTTTGTAGTTGCAAGCTGGAGCATCCCCAAAAATTAATCTTTTGAACAAAGAAGATCTATTGAGGACATTGATATCATTGAGTGTTCCCGGCAACCCAAAGAATGCATGCCAAATCCATGTGCCCTCCGATGCTACGGCCTCAAGCATAATGGTAGCATCACGACTTTTACCGCAATAAATTCTGTGCCATGCCTTTGGGCAATTTTTCGACCTCCAATGCATGCAATCAAGACTACCAAGCATCCCCGGCCATCCCCTTTTTTCATTCATTTCCATTAATTTCTTTGTATCTTCCTCGTTTGGTGCCCGAAGATACTGCTCACCACCGGATGACCAACTTGGCAAACCTACGGACGGACTCCGTGGTTGTATTTTGCGCAATGCGAAGATACTCGTTGGTATAATCCGTGGGTATGCCATAAGGGAGTACCCGCATTGCCGCCGATATCTTTTGATATGCACTAAACCCCATGATATCGGCGGCGGATCTACGACGTTTAAAGTAATCGGAGGCGGCCTTACAATCGCTGACAATCTTCACAAACAAACTGCGACGCATTCGGTACCTTCTGCGGAAGAGACGAGGAGGGTATGTAGGTACCTCCGCGAAGTAGTCTTGCATCAAATGCTCGTGTCCGAGAGCGCGGTTCCGGTAGATGGTGAGTCACCCCATCTTCGACCCTCTCCTCTGATCCATAAGCTTCGTGCGGTCTTCAAACGCTTACACATCGACGAGGAGGCTCATCATCTCGACGTTGTCGTCTTGCAACAACTCGTCAATGTCCGAATCATCGGATGACGACCAATCCGGCGAATCAGACAATGAGTCCATGTCGTCGTTGTTCACCTCCATCTACATACCGAGTGGCAACAATTGTGAGTGCCAATGAAGCAAAAAATTAAAAACTGAAAAATTAAAAAAATCTTACCTTCGGGAGCCGGGGGCCGGTGTCGAAGCGGGCGGGACGCGTCGGGGCCGCGTCGAGCGAGCAGGGCGGGACGCGGGCGGGCCCCGGCGGGCGGGCAAGGCTGTGGCGGGCGGCAAAAGGGGCGCTGGCGCGTCGAGGGCGGGCGCGAGGGCGGCGGGCGGGCGGCGGGCGCCGGGGCGCGGAGGGCGGCGGGCGTGGCGTGGAGGGATGGCGGGCTGGCGGCGGCGGCAGGATCGTGAGGCGCGCGGGATGAAACTTCCCTCCCGCGCGAGGGTGGAAGAGGAGTGTGGGTTGGGGGAGAGTTTTTCCTCCCAACCCTCACTTCTATAGGTTGGGAAAATGTTTGAGGGTTGGACCTCTAAATTTTTTTATGGGTTTGAGGATTTAGGGGTTCTAGTTTATGGTTTTTTTTACGAAAACTGTAAAATAACAATTATTTTTAAGGGTTTGAGGATCCCGCATCCGTCGGCGCACTGGCTAGCGTCGCCGCCGGAAGGCCGCTACTTCGCCGTCACGCCTCCTCCCCTAATATCCTTACCGCCCTTTCTCTCGTCCCCGTCCGTCGCGTCCTACCTCGCCTGCACCTGGCTCGTCGGCGAGCACAGAAGCCATGGCACTTGTTGCTGCTCACCTACTCCACATCACGCGGTGCCTCGCCTCGCCTCGGCCTCCTCCTCACCGTTGTCTGCCGTTTCAGCCCAAGGCCGTCAGCTTCTCTGCCTCCGGTCGGCGACTGCCTCTTTCCAGCCTGAATCCTCCCAGCCACGCCTGCGCGTCCTCATTTCCAAAGCTCCCTGGCCCCATCGCCCATCTCTCTACTCACATCTCAATGAACAAGGTAGACATGGTGTGGTCAGTCTCACCCAAACCTTCATCTACCCAAAAATAATAGAGGGGGCTTGGCGAGGGCCGACATGCTGGTGCTGGTCAAATCAAATTGTGGATTCGTATCTGGTCGGCTGCATCTAGAGCAGAGGAGATGCCATGCGAGGACGAATTTGTGCATGCCAAAACTGAGTATAGTCCAACACGGTTCATCCACCGGCATAATTGCACGCGCTGATTAGTGATTAGCAGAACTTCCACAAAAAAAGTGTTTGCAGAATGCAGAGACGTCGTGGTGTCTTGGCCTTGTGCTCTAGGTTCCTCTGCTTGCTGCACCAGCCGGGACCTGCCAGTTTAGGTTCAGCATTTTGTGAAGAGTTCAACATTTTGTGAGATAACAAGACCGGCAAACGGCAAAAAAAGTACTACTCAGTTACTCAGGTTGATGCATCATCTTTCACTGATCGGTTGCATCAAGTGTCTTTGTAAAAAAATGTCACTTTTTTTTGTTCTACAACAGTTGATGCAACGTCTTTTCATTAAATCTTCCACTGCTCGCGTTACCAACATGACTTTTGTGTAATTATCATGCTGCTAATATTGTAGTTATTAGGGTGCTATCGATATAGTTATCACACTGCTTATGCTAAAATTACCATGTTGAATTTCAATGGAGTCATATATGTTTTTAGCATGTGTGCGTTGGTCTGTGGTAACTTTGAGTGGGGGAAGAAAATTGGTGAGACATACCTCAATATCGCAAAACTTGATTACTTACGCATAAATACCCGCGTCAAAATATACCCCGGTAACTCATGTGCAAATAACCACATAATCAAGGAACGTACCCAGCCACCGCCTCCAACGTAGCTAGCCGCCGCCTCCCCAAAACTAGGGTTCTTTGCCTCCCACCGGCGCCGGCGCCGGTCAGTCCCGTCACCAGTGGCCTTAGGGTCATGGAGGCGGAGTGGGTCTCGGCCCTTGCCGATGGGAGGGCTCCGTTTTCATATCTTTTTTCGAGCTTTGTTAGGGTTTGTGTCCTGCTCAGGAAGGCGAGACGGCGGCGACTCCCTAAAGATGGAATAAAGGTCTCGCCGTCTAGTCCCTGTTCCGGTGATGCGTGTAGCATCATCGGTGGGCGTGCGGAGGTGTGTCTCCGGTGGATCTATCTTTGATGGATTTGCTCGGATCTGTTCGTCGTTCGTCTTCGTTCGTGTGTCTTCAGGTTGGATTCTTTTCATCTACACTCTTCATCTGCGGCGGTTGCTGTTCTGGTGCGTTGGTTCTATGGGACCTTAGCACGACGACTTCTCGACTGTCTACTACAACAAGGTTTGCCCGGCTCCGGTGAGGGAGGCGCGATGACAGCGGCACGCCGTCGGCTCGCTTCAGTGTTTGTAGTCGTCGCTAGGTGGTCTACGGATCTGGATGTAATTTTTATTATTTCTAGTGTTCATTGTATTACCATGATTGAAGATGAATAGATTTAAAGTTTTTCCGCAAAAAAAAACTCATGTGCAAATAGCATGATAATTTATGCAGAACAGAGTCGATAACTTTGTTACGAAAACCTTTTCTTCGGGGGTTGGCACAAACACCTTGACACCAAGGGAAACGGAATTGTTGGAAACATAACCCCCCTGCCACCCCATAAATCCTGTGCAAATAGCGTGATAATTAAACACAATGGAGTTGTTAACCTATGTGCAAAAACCAAGGTAACTTTTGACCAAGGGAAAATAATAATTGAAAACGTACCCCCCACCCACCCGATAACTTCTTTGCAAATAACGTGATAATTTATGCACAATGGAGCTAATAACCTATGCAACCCCCTCCCCTCGTGCACGTGATAACTTATATGCAAATAACGTGATAATTGACGCACAACAGAGCTGATAACCTATGTCAAAAGATATGTAAAGAACATAGATAGTAAAGAAAATATCATTTCGGGTAGATAGGAGAGCTATTAAAATCCAACTGTGCATTCATCACCGCTCACGCACCCCCGACAACTTCTGTATAAGTAGTATGATAAGAGACACACCACAAACCTGATAACTGAGATACAAACATCACTGTAACTTTAACCCAAGGAAAAAAATTGTTATAACCAAGGTAACTTTAACCCAAGGGGTTAAGCACCCTGAGTAACTTTATATGTAAATAGCATGATAATTTACACACCGCAAACATGATAACTAACATACAAATATCGTGATAACTTTGACCCCGAGAAAAAAGTTGTCGAAAACAAACCCCCCGGTATTTTTTGTGTTAATTGCATGATAATTTACTCACCACAATTTCGATAACTCGCGTTCAAACACAATGATAACTTTGATTCGGGGAAAAAGTAGTTGGAAAGATACCCCCATAATTTTTTTGTAAATAGCATGTGTATTATCAAACTGCAGACATGATAACTTATATGCAACACCATGGTAAGTTTGACCTAGGTAAGTTGTTGAAAACATACCCCTAGTAAAATTTGTGTAAATAGCATGATACTTTACTCACCATAGATTTCATAGATTACGTACTAGCACCATGATAACTTTGATCGCGGCGAAAACTGTTGTTGACATGATAATATATGGACAACACAGATGATAACTCACATACAAATCACGGTAACTTTGGGGGTCCCGATAACTTCTGTGCAAACAACATGCTAATATATGTCTAATAGAGCTGATAACTTAGGTACAATACTGCGGTAATTTATGACTACCGGAATAAAAGTTGTTGTAAAAAGATACTCCCGATAACTTCTATGTAAATAGTATGGTAATATATGCACAACAGAATAAACAGGAAACTTAAGATTAAGATGCTCCGGAATGGAAACGAGGGGGAACAACAACTGGAAACGGTAGCTAATACCCCGTAGGCTGAGGAGCAAAAGGAGAAATCCGCCCAAGGAGGGGCTCGCGTCTGATTAGCTAACAGAAACTCTGTTATAGCCATTTCTGTACATTCAATGTACTCTCGAATAGAGGAATAGTTCGGTTTTCCGCGATTTTTTCCATTCCTCTATGTAAATAGCCTAATATGGGTTGATAACTCACGTACAAACACCACGGTAAATTTTACTACGTTTTTCTTTCAAAAAGACATAACCTCGATACCTTTTGGGTAAATAACATGGTAATATTAGACCACAGACCCGATAACTGACATACAAATACCACGATAACTTTGATCTAGGGAGAAAAAGTTGAAAAACATGCCCTCAGTAACTTCAACGGAAATGTCATGGTATTTTACGCGCCATAGACCTAATCATACGTGGCCAACAGATCGGCTCATGCACTACACGAGCCGTCACATACCTAAACAGGTCTGGCCCGGCATGACATGGAATTTTTCATTTTTATAAGTGAGTCATGCCATGTTGGCATGTGGACCTCACCTCGTGGCCCAGGAACGACATCGATCATAGACGGTGGGTATTGCATAAATTACTTATAATACCATTGTAAATTTTGACCCAGGCAAAAAAAGTAGTTGAATCATACCCAAATAACTTTAGTGTAACACCATGATAAGTTACGTACTATAGGAGTGATAGTTTATTTGGTCTAGGCATGGTAACTTTTGGCCTGAAAAAAAGTCGTCGAAACATATCAATATGGGATTTAGTTTTGAAGATCTCGTCGTGACGAGTTTTTTACGTGAAAACGGATTTTGAATCGGAGCGACAGTTTGAGCTACAAAACATTTTAAAGTTTCAAAATAGAGAGAATCTTTTGCTGATATCATCTTCTTTGTCTTTTACTTTGCATGCATGCATGGACTCATTAGTCAAGGTTGGTTGCATGCGTCTTTCCACCATCACGCAACAATTAGCTAGTAAGGTTACATGCATGTGTGATTGGATAAGAAGGAGGAGGTGTTTGGATCTGTTGTCTATATTCCGACCAGTTGAAAGTTAGCACAGTCCTTATTTATTTTGACAGACTACGCTAATAATTAACAAGAATAAGGAGCCAAGGATAAATCAAGAAGAAAAAGACCAACAAACACAACCGATTTTGTAGGAAAAACAAATCAAGATTGCAACGGGCGAGTATAATAAAGGAAAACTGCTAAAATAACGGAAATACTAACGCCCACACATGTGGGCGTTTGCATCTCGTCCACACGCATGAATCCACGTCCGTTTGTGGTTGCACGAATCTTGGCATGTTTGTGGTGCCACGTAGGACTGTGCTGGTGTGTGGGCATTCATCCGGTCGCCCACACGTCCTTTTCACCACACGGGAGGGCCGATGTGTGGGCGTTTAGCAGTTCGCCCACACGTCTGTTTTCACTCACGCACAAGGGCTCGGGTAAAAAAGAGAGTTGCCATCTCCCGCACCCAAAGCTTCCAGTTGCCATGTGTTTTGCAGTGTACATGGTAACTACCCTAGTGTGCTTGTAAGCAGATGGCAACTATTTTGTTTACCCAAACATGTCAGTTGCCATGTGTTTTGCAGGGTACACGGCAACTGCCCAAGTGTGCTTGTAAGCAGATGGTAACTCTCTCTTTACCCGAAACATGTTATTTTGCCATGTCTCTTTGTAGCGCTACACGGTAACTGCCTAGTGTTAGTAGGTGGCAACTCCTAAGGTTTTCAAATCATGGCAATTGTAGTAAACCAGACCATACATGGCAACTGCCTAGTGTTAGTAGGTGGCAACCCCTAAAGTTTTCAAATCATGGCAACTATAGTAAACCAGACCATACATGGCAAAAGTTGCAGTTGTTCAAAATGGCACCTGACACTTGACCTGAGATGGCAACTACAGTTGAGCAACCATGGCAACTGTAGTTCAGCGACATGGCAACTGCAGTTAAACGGACATTGAAGAGGGTCCGAACCATGGCAACTGCGGGACGCGTGATGACTGTCACGCGGGGCGTGCGGGACCGTGAGGTAGGTGGCTGAGAGAGGTCGTGTGGGCGTTATCCATTTTGCTCACACGTAAGCGTGTGAGAGGGACTGCGAGGAGAAAAAAAGGCGTGTGGGCGCTAGTTGTTTTTGTCCACACGTAGACGTGTGGGTTGGTCCTTTTAGACACCACACAAAATGTGTGACCAGATCTCTTAGCGCCCATACGTGTGGGCGTTATCTGCGTCCATCAATAAAAGCCTAGCAAAGCTCCCCTCCCCCCAAAAAAAACAAGATGCTACTATCATGCTTTAAATTAGAATATAAATTGCGGGGATTCCTAAAAAATCATGCTTTAATGTTGCAAAACTTAAATTTTAAAGTTTCAACAAATTCCGAAAAACGATATGGATTCACAAGATAAGTGTGTATAACCCGTAAAAATTCAACTCCAAACTAAAAATACACACAAAGTTATAAAAAAGCGACAATGCAACATGAATAGTACCACAAGAAGACAAAAGCAAAAATATACTATCCATATCTGAATTTGTGTTTTTTATCTTTACGTGTACTTCAAGTTTCGATTTAGAAAAATAGCGATTTATACACTTTTCTAATAGACATCCATAGATTTTTTAGATTTTTTAAAACTTCAAAAGTCCAGTTCCATGAGATTGGAGCATGGTACTCCCTCCTGTCCTTTTTTTACTTTGCATATAAGATTTGTCTATCTATCCAGACTTTGAGGACAACCAAGTGGTTATGGATGAAGATGAACCATCTTCAGTGCAAGCACAAGCTAAGAAGGAGAAGACAAGGACGGAGAAGGCTACCAAGATGCCAACAATGGAAGAGGCATCTCAATACTTTTTGAAGAGCAAACAAGATCAACCTGGCTACTTGATTGCATCCACTCTGATGATTGAGAAGAGGTTGGCCACCTTGACTCGAAACCAGGAGAGCTTGGAGAGGATCATGGAGCAGAAGTTCTATGACATGGATGTGAAGGTCACAGAGATCCATTCCATTGTTGAGCAACTTCAGGATGATATGCAGGAGAGGAAGGGCAAGTCAACCACCAGTTGCCTAGAGCTCAGAGATCAGCTGCAGTGCCAGTGATGTGATGACACGAGCCACTTCATACGCACTACTACAGCTTCGGTGCCACCAGCTTCAGCACCTACACCTCCAGCTCCATCTACATCAACTGATGCTTTCGTCCTTGGCATTCTGTCTACACCACCACCTGAAGATCAAGCCTGAGAGTCGATCTAGTGCTATGCATTTTCTATGAACTTTTTGGTAACTTGTTGCCAAAGGGGGAGAAAAATGTATAGATCATAGGCTTCGAGAGAGTGTGTTGCTTTTTGTTCTCTCTTGCTTTGGTGGTTGAACTTTATTTGTTTGTTTGAGATACATTATGTCTGTGTGATACCTGGATGATCATGTGTTTGATCATTTGCTACATTTATGCTTGTTGGATGACATTATCTTGTTTATCTCTATATGATCATTCACTTTGCTTGGTGATGAGTGCATGTATTCAATCATTATCATTTTGAGCGCTCCACCAAGATGTATGTGAAATGGAAGAGTTACCCATGAGCCTAACTCCTTGTGCATTTGCAGTCCAAAGCAAATATTAAACTATGCACAAATTTAGGGGGAGCTCTGCTTATCACATACTTCTCAAAGCGACAATGTTTTTCACTCTTATTATCATTTGTCGAAGCTTTGATCTATATGTTGTCATCAATTACCAAAAAGGGGGAGATTGAAAGTGCAACTATCCCTAGGTGGTTTTGGAAATTCCTAACAACATATAGCTCATTGAGCTAACATCATTCCAAGATGAATATTTCAGAAAAGCTCAATGGATGGCATGGCATGGATGAGAAAAGTGGATCCCTCAAAATGCTAAGGATAAAAGGATTGGCTCAAGCTCAAAAGCTCAAGACTCTACATTTTATATTTTAGTGATCCAAGATCACATTGAGTCTATGGAAAAGCCAATACTATCAAGGAGGGATGAGGTGTTGCTTAATGAGTTTCTTGCTCTACAGTGCTTAGTGATATGCTCCAAAACCCTCAACTACTTTCTCATATCCACATATGACCTAAACCAAAAGTCAAACTCGGCCCTACCGATTCTTTCTACCCGGCGCCACCGAGTTCAGATGTCATAGCCACTACCACAATCCCTAGGCAAATCGGTCTCACCGATAGGGATCTCGGTCTCACCGAGATGGGATTGTAATCTCTCTGTTTCCCTTTGTAACGTTTCGGTACCACCGAGATGAGCGATCGGTCCCACCGAGATTGCAATGTAAACTCCCTGTTTCCTTTTCGTAACATTTCGGTCTCACCGAAGTGAGCGAATCAGTCCCAGCGAGTTTACCTGACCAACTCTCTGGTTAGCTTATTACCAAAATCGGTCTCACCGAGTTTGTGTAATCGTCTCACCGAGATTACGTTATGCCCTAACCCTAACCACATCGGTCCTACCGAGTTGCATGTCGGTCCCACCGAAAATCCTAACGGTCACTAGATTTGCTGAATCGGTCCGACCGAGTTTATCAATTCGGTCCCACCGAGTTTGGCAAGTTATGTGTAACGGTTAGATTTTGTGTGGAGGCTATATATACCCCTCCACCTCCTCTTCATTCATGGAGAGAGCCATCAGAACAAACCTACACTTCCAACTTGCCATTTCTGAGAAGGAACCACCTACTCATGTGTTGAGGCCAAGATATTCCATTCCTACCATATGAATCTTGATCTCTAGCCTTCCCCAAGTTGCTTTCCACTCAAATCTTCTTTCCACCAAATCCAAATCCTGTGAGAGAGAGTTGAGTGTTGGGGAGACTATCATTTGAAGCACAAGAGCAAGGAGTTCATCATCAACACACCATTTGTTACTTCTTGGAGAGTGGTGTCTCCTAGATTGGCTAGGTGTCACTTGGGAGCCTCCGACAAGATTGTGGAGTTGAACCAAGGAGTTTGTAAGGGCAAGGAGATCGCCTACTTCGTGAAGATCTACCGCTAGTGAGGCAAGTCCTTCGTGGGCGACGGCCATGGTGGGTGTCGGTGTCAAAACCGGCGGATCTCGGGTAGGGGGTCCCGAACTGTGCGTCTAGGCGGATGGTAACAGGAGACAAGGGACACGATGTTTACCCAGGTTCGGGCCCTCTTGATGGAGGTAAAACCCACGCCCCGCTTGATTGATATTGATATTGTGGATGTTTACAAGAGTGGATCTACCATGAGATCAAGGAGGCTAAACCCTAGAAGCTAGCCTATGGTATGATTGTAAGGGTTGTTGTGATTGTTCGTCCTACGGACTAAAGCCATCCGGTTTATATAGACATCGGAGAGGGCTAGGGTTACATAGAGTCGGTTACAATGGTAGGAGATCTACATATCCCAGATCGCCAAGCTTGCCTTCCACGCCAAGGAAAGTCCCATCCGGACACGGGGAAGTCTTCAATCTTCTATCTTCATAGCCTTGGAGTCCGGTCGATGATGATAGTCCGCAAATGATAGTTCGGGTGATGATGGTAGTCCGGCTGTCCGGACACCCCTAGTCCAGACTCCTCGGTAGCCCCGAACCAGGCTTCAATGACGATAAGTCCGGCGTGTATATTGCTTGGCATTGCAAGGCGGGTTCCTCCTCCAAATGATAGAAGATTGTGAACACCAGGATAGTGTCCGCTCGCAAAATAAATTCCACATTCCACCGTAGAGAGAATAATAATATATACACTAGTTCAATCTGCGGCGTTTTCCGGGCATGACGTCACACCACTACCAAGCCATTACTCGAATTGTTTGTTACTTTACCACCTCGGCGATTTAGCGAAGCGGTTTCTTGGCACGCCTTGTCGAGCAGAGATCGTGTTTCCCTTAATCCGGGATTCTCATCAATACGGGCGTGGGTAACCCAACGCGTCATTGATGGTGACGCTTGGGAGATAAGCGAGTTTTACCGGGCGGTGGGGACGCGTAAGACTTTGCCCACCCATATAAGGGATAAGGATTCACCTTCTCACCACGCCTTCTTCCTCCTTTGCTTATCCATCTCGCGCAAGACTCGAGCTCCAGCGCCCAAGTTCGCGCATCTCGTCTCAACCTTCTCCGATCATGTCCGGAGTGGGAGGTAAATGGTTGGCCTCCACCGTTAAGGAGGAGCAAATCGCCAAACTGCGCGACGCCGGATACCTTTCCGGCGACATCGCAGACCGGCTGCCCGACGAGGGCAACTCATCCCCACCCCGGGCCCCATGAGAGGGTTGTTTTTCTTTCCCACTTCCTCCGCGGACTGGGCTTTCCACTTCACCCTTTTGTCCGGGGGCTCATGTTCTACTACGGCCTGGATTTCCATGATCTGGCGCCGAACTTCATCCTCAACATCTCGGCGTTTATCGTTGTGTGCGAGGCCTTCCTCTGCATCCAGCCCCACTTCGCTTGGCTCAAGACCTTCAATGTCAAGTCAAGGTAGTGAAGGGCATTCAAGCGGAGTGCGGAGGCGCCATGTTGGGCAAGATGCCCAACGTCCTTTGGTTCGAAGGGGCCTTCGTGGAATCCGTCAAGGGGTGGCAATCGGGGTGGTTCTACATCACCGAGCCGCGTCACCCTAAATGGGCGGCGGTCCCCGAGTTCAGATCTGGTATCCCCACGCAGCTCACCTCCTGGAAAGAGAAGGGCTTGCTGTGGGGTAGTTCGACGGAGTGACGGGACTCTGTGCCTGTATCAAGAAGCTGGTGAAGAAGCTTAGGCTGGTTAACGTGGTCCAAGTCATGCTCGTCGCGGATACTCCCATGCCAAGAGCGGGCATTCAAACTGTGGGAGTTTGATCCGGAACAGCACCAGGCGCTGAACAAGCTCTTCGACACGACGTACGAAGGCGCCTGGAAGGTGCTGTTCAAGGGTGCCGAAGCCCCCGCATCCGCGACTGAAGATCGCGGATTTCACTCGCAGCGCCAGGCCGACGAGGTAAGTGATTCTACCCCTTTACGGGATACTTGCTTTTCATAGTTTGACTCTATGCGGGTTTTAATTTCCCCTTTTCCTTTGACAGATGGATGAAGAAGGCGGAGCAGATTACTGTCCGGCTCCTATGCCGAAAACCCAGTGAGACGCCGCCTAGCGAGGTTGCTGGTTCCGCACCGCACGTGGTACCGGAGAAGAAGGCCAAGAAGGAGGCCACGGGTGCTCGAAAGAGCTCCCGTTTTCAGTGTCCGACGACTCGGGCGGACTCCTCCCGAAAATGAGGAGGAGGAAGAGGACTCTCTCCCGGAGGAGGAGAGAGGAAAGGAAGGCTCCCCAATAGGGGAGGCGAAGGGTCCAAGAGGGAAGGACTATTCCCGGACAGCTCCGCCAACATCAACGTTGGCGAGGAAGAATGGCCTTCAAGGGCCAGGCCTCCAGCGAGATCGTAAGTATCCGGATTCCTGAATAATTTATAATTTCTTTTTCTGCGTCACATAGTGTCATTCTAATGCCGCATACTGCCTATAGTCCGGCCAGTGATGATCTCCCCGCTTTATCGAGCGGGCCGTTGGCTTCGTCGGATGTGGATTCCATCCCGACCGCCTCCACCCCTCGCGACACCGAGGACGCCGAGGCGGGAACCCAAGGAGGGACCCATCAGGGGGAGGCTCCGGAGGCGCCACAAGGCGTCCTCCCGGACTTTGCGCCGGACTCCACAACAGAACCCGCAGTGGTTCCGGAGTCCGGCCGGCGGCCCCTTCGAGCGAAGGGCAAGACCGTGACGCTGGCGACTTCCGCCCAACCGAGGCGCCGGGTAATTTGTTGAGGCGCTGCGAGCACTTCCATCGAGGAAGAACACCGCACTATTATGAGTGCGGTGATTGAAAAGTGCAGCTTCGCCAAAGGCGGGCTGACCGAAGCTCGCAATAGCCTTCTATCGGGCTTTGAGGTAAGAAGTTAAAATATGCAATGTAATACCGCATAGACAGTAGCCCTCGATGCTCGGTTCGGTGTTCGGAAAGAAAAGCGGATGAGGATCTAAAAAGATATACGCAGGGTTGCTAAAAATTATGTCAATATGGGTTGCGAGCTGCGCTGCTGACCTCTGCCGACCGACGGCGGAGGTCGGTGCTGTGAAGCAGAGCTCGGCGGTCCGAGCAAGAGCTCGGCGCGCCAGAAGCAGCTCGGGACAAAGAAGGTGAGTAACACCACTTTGAATTTGTACCTTCTGAGAAAAGGATTTAGGTTGCGATAAAAAATAACAAGGATAACATGGCTACTGCGGGGCCACGAGCGAGGTGGCGGCCCTGAAGGAGGCCATGTCCGCGACGAACATAATGCGCCACAGGCAGGGAGCGAGAAAACAGGAGGGCGGTGGCGGTGGTTCAGCAAGAGCTCCAGGCTCTCATGGAAAAGCATGAGAGTTTGGAGCGTGACTCAAAGACTCGAGAGTCCGAGCTTGCCTCGGCCCTCGAAAGTGCCAAAACCGCCAAGGCCGAGGCCCATAAGTCCCTTCAGGAGGTTGAATTGATGAAGAAGATAGCGGCGGGTAAGGCATTTTTCATGCAAAGCAAGCATGTGAATGTAAATTACGTGTTACTTACCCGGATTCGGAGCTCTCCAGGGGCGTTTGCAGATCTGCCTCGCATGGCGTCTCGATGTCGCCGCATTCTACCGAAGTCGAGGAGGGAGCTCGGCGGAGAAGGTCTTCGGTCTCAAGATCTTCGATGCCGGCCATCCGGTGCCCCTAGTGACCAGTGAAGCGGCTGGTCGAAGCGCACAAGGTGGCCGAAAGAGGCCATGAAGGGCCTCATAGTCCGTTGTGGCTGGAGAGGCCATGCACAGGAGCTACTTCGGCCTCGGCGACGGCTGGTGGATCGTGCCCACAGGTGGAGGTTATCAAGCGCTCCGCCTGTATTGAAGGTGCTCGTCGGGCCCTTGCCCGCGCAAAGGTGCATTGGGGCAAGCTGGATGCGGAGAAGCTAATCAGCCGACGCGCCACAAAGCAGCAAGGAGCATCGTGACGCCCGAACTTTACTATAAGGTTGTCTGAAGGGTGCCCGCAAGATTGCGGAAGAGTGCCCCAGGGATGTAATTTTGAGTGAATTCGCAATGTGTTATCATGTGCGCTGAAAACTTTGTTCATATCGCTAAGCAACGCTTGTTTAATTTAAAATATTACCTTCATGCGGCCGTTTATGAAATCGAGAGATGGCAAGTCGTCGGCTTCAGCCCCCATGCCACAGTCTGGGGTGTTCGGGATAAACTTGAGCACTCTTGTTCCCATTTTGGGTCCATCTAGGAGGCGCTCAACACAACGAACAAGGCAACCGGACTTATAGTGCTTGAACACTCTCACTTAGCCATAGAATTCTATAATTTTAAATTTGGCGAAGCCCCTAGTATTCGGAAGACCGAATTGGGGCGCTATCCACGCCTTCATCGGACATAATCGGAACTTCGCTCAAGCGGCGAGGTCTTTAAGGACCGAAAGGACCTCTCGAACAGCGACCAGTCTCTCGCCTTATCGTGCGGTCAGTTTAGCTTTTCCATCGAGGCGTTAACCCGGCTGAACCGGGCGCAATCGCAGTGGTTCTCCTAGTGCTACCTTAGCCGATAGAACGGAACGTAAGGTGCGAACATGGGAGCAGGAAAACCCAACTATTGACCCAAGGCAGGATTCGAGCTGATTCATATAATGCTATAAGTTCGGGGTGCCGCACTTGTGAGAGTGTGCGGACTTTATCACACCATAAAGCGGAGGACATAAGCCCCCGGTGTGTTTGGCCGTACCAAGATGCACGGGTGCAACATGTTGTAAATGAACATATATATATAAAGTAATGCAATTAAAGGCAAAAAGTGCTGCATTTTATTCGAGAAGATATGCTATCAGTGCGGAATGATACAAATAGTGCGGAAAGCAAGGGATTGGACGAATTAAAGGCGTCTCCCTCGTGGGTAGGCAGCGGAATGTTGTATTTAACAAATTTAATGCTCGTGATGGAGACCACCGAGTGTTAAATGCGGCCTTTGTCCTTCCTGGCTGTTGCATCATGAGTTGGCAGGTTCGCCGCGGACTGAGTTCTGTATAAAAAGAGAAAATAAAACAAAAAGAGCGACACACTTGGGAGCCCTGGTATGGTCGAACCGCACTCTGGGTCTGTTGTGGTTGTGCCCTTCCCCTATGCCCATGGTATCTCCGGGCGTAATTATGTCTGTGGAGAGTTTGTCTTGCAATTTCGCGAGGGCTGGGGTTGGGCCGCATTGCTACGCTGCGTACGTAAGCGTGCTGTGGTCTTGGTTGATGTTGCTCGGGCGTTTGGTTGTGTCCGGTCGTTTAACGGCGGACTCGAGAATTGCCTTAAAAGGCTGCTCAGTACTTCCGCCGAGAGCCGCTGTTGTTCCTCCGTTCGGAGGGAGCGTTCCGTGTTTCCATTGACCGTGATGACTCCACGAGGGCTCGCATCTTGAGCTTAAGGTATGCATAATGCGGCACCGCGTTGAATTTTGCAAGCGGTTCGTCCGAAAGCAGAGTGTGATAGCCGCTGCGGAACGGGACTATGTCGAAGATTAACTCCTCGCTCGGAAATTATCCGGGATCGAAGACCACTTCAGTAATGGCGAGCCTGTATAATTGGCCTCAACACCTGGTATGGCGCCTTTGAAGGTCGTGCGTTGTAGGTTTAATCCTTGAAGGGTCTATGCCCATCTTGCGACTTGTATCCGATAAAGCAGGTTCAGCTCTGCCGCCGTCCATCGGGACTCTCGTGAGGTGAAATCCATCAACGATTGGGTCTAAAACCAATGTGGCGAATCCTCCATGGCGGATATCGGTCGGATGGTCTCTTCGATCGAAAGTGATCGGGCAAGAGGACCATGGGTTGAATTTTGGGGCGACTGGCTCCATCGCGTATACGTCCCTTAGTGCACGCTTCCGCTCCCGCTTGGGAATATGCGTTGCGTATATCATGTTTACCGTCCGAACTTGAGGGGGAATCCTTTTGTCCTCTGTTGTTCGGCGGCCGGGTCTCTTCCTCGTCATCACTGTGTAGCCCCTTGTCACTGTTTTCGGCTATTAACTTGTCTGCCTGCTTGAATACCCAACAATCTCTGTTGGTATGGTTAGCTGGCTTTTCGGGGATTCCATGTATTTGACAAGAGCGGTCGAGTATTCGGTCCAAATTGGACGGGCCGGAGTGGTTCTTTTGAATGGCTTCTTCCGGTGACGGGTTTGGAGCCTCGAATCCGGCGTTAATCGTCGTATCCTCATTCTTTGTCGCCGTTAACGCGGCGTTTGTTTTGTTTCGATGCAACCTGCCATTGCGGTCCTTGGTATCCGGACTGCCAGCGTTTTTCTTGAGGTTATTCTGCGAGCGAGCCAGCTATCCTCTCCCGCACAAAAGCGGGTCATGAGGGAAGTGAGGGCTGCCATGGATTTCGGCTTCTCTGTCCTAGGTGCGGGCCAGCCACTCATCGCGGATGTTATGTTTGAAGGCAGCGAGTGCCTCGCATCCGGACAATCGGCGATTTGATTTTTCTTTGTTAAGAACCGTGTCGAGAATTGCCCGCCGATTAAATCGGCTGCTGGATTATGTGGCTTAGGTCATCTGCGTCCGGTGGTCGCACGTCGCGCCACGAAGTTGTCGAGGAATGCGGCTTCGGTCTTCCAACATCAATTGACTCTGCGGGCAGGCTGTTGAGCCAATGTCGAGCTGGTCCTTTAAGCTTGAGCGGGAGATATTTGATGGCGTGAAGATGCCGCGCGCGGGCCATGTGTATATGGAGGAGATAATCCTCAATCCGGACCGCTGGGTGCTGCCGTGCCATCGTGGATTCGATATTAACAGGTTTGAACCCTTGAGGATTTGATGATCCATTACTTCGTCGGTGAAGCATAGAGGGTGTCTGGCGCCTCAGATTGAGCAATATCGCGACGTAGCTCGAGAGAGCGTTATCTGCTGTGTTCGCCCGTCCGAGTAGTTGTATCCGGTGCGAGGTATTATTCGTGGGTCGTGGGCGCCCACGTGATCCATAGATAGATCTGGATTGTCTAGCCTTGTCCTCCAATATATCTCGCAAGTCCGGCGCGTTCCCCCGTGGCTTCCTGCTTTTAGAGCGATGACGGGGTACGGTTTTGGTGGAGGGCTTGCACGCCTCTCTATCGCGACCACGAGGCGGTCAGTCTGCCGTATTGTGCACTGGTGATGCTGCCTCCTCTAATCTGGGGAGCAACTTGCTTTTTGGGTAACCTTTGGAGGGGCGTTCGAGTTCATACTCTTCGGCCGCGAGGACCTCGGTCCATCTGTCGGCCAGTAGTTCTTGATCAGCTTGAAGCTGTTGTTGCTTTTTCTTTAGGCTGTTTGCCGTGGCCATTAGCCTGCGTCTAAAACGCTCTTGTTCGACGGGATCCTCAGCACGACAATTAAATCGTCGCCGAGGCTTGCCTCGTCTTCGGAGGGAGGTAAGTAATTGTCATCCTCGACCTCTTCAGATGCCGCCCTCTCCCGAGGGCTTGCCTGCCTCCTCCGCGCTGGATCGTCTTTGGAGGGAGTTGTCTTTGGCACTTTCGGGGTGTTATTATCTCTGTGCGGAATCTCCATTCTTCTTTGTGGCGGGATTTAGAGCGGCGCCACGACGTCGGCGCTTGGGCTGTTTCTTTAAGGAATCGGCCTCCGCTGCTTCTTCGCCGTCCCCATCTTTTGGGGTGTCCACCATGTATATGTCGTATGACGAGGTGGTCTTCCGGTGTCTGTAGGCACTGGTTCTTAGTAGTCTCCGCATCGTCGTCCATACCGTCGATGTCTTGAGTCGTAGTCGAGCACGTCGGTTAAATCGCCGATGGTAGCTGAAGTGGGTGGTGGGTGGGATCTGAATTTCTTCGTCATCCGCGTCCCAACCGCCCTGGCCGTAGTTCGCCAGGCTCTCCGGATAGCGAGAGATGCTTCAATGAATTTATGATATCGCCAAGGGCGAAAAGTGCTGAAAGATGTCCGCAGCGGTGAATTCCATGATCGGCGCCCAATCGGATTATTGGCGAGGGCACGGGAGGTTGGAGTCCAGGAGGAGTCCGGCACCTCGGAGTCATGGGCTTTATGCAGGACAAGGCAAGTGTTCGGCTCCATCGCCGTAGGAATTGCGGCTCCCGAGGCGGTGTCCAGCCATCCGTCCTCGATTCGAGTGATCGGCTCCGGACTAAGAGTCGGAGCGGATCCGGGTGCGGCCTCCAAGGTGCTGTCCGGCGGCAGAGTTAGGTCATGCCCATCGTGACAGCGCGGCACGCTCGGCTGTGGCTCAGATCCATCGAGGATCAAGTCCCCACGGATATCGGCCGTGAAGTTTAGGCTTCCAAACCTGACCTGACGGCCAGGGGCGTAGCTTTCGATCTGCTCCAGATGGCCAAGCGAGTTGGCCCACAGTGCGAAGCCGCCGAATACGAAGATCTGTCCGGGGAGAAAAGTCTCACCCTGGACTGCGTCGTTGTTGATTGGAGAGGCCATCAAGCTTATCGGTGACGACATAGAGGAACTCTCAATGAAAGCACCAATGTCTGTGTCAAAACCGGTGGATCTCGGGTAGGGGGTCCCGAACTGTGCGTCTAGGCGGATGGTAACAGGAGACAAGGGACACGATGTTTACCCAGGTTCGGGCCCTCTTGATGGAGGTAAAACCCTACGTCCTGCTTGATTGATATTGATATTGTGGATGTTTACAAGAGTGGATCTACCACGAGATCAAGGAGGCTAAACCCTAGAAGCTAGCCTATGGTATGATTGTAAGGGTTGTTGTGATTGTTCGTCCTACGGACTAAAGCCATCCGGTTTATATAGACACCGGAGAGGGCTAGGGTTACATAGAGTCGGTTACAATGGTAGGAGATCTACATATCCGTATCGCCAAGCTTGCCTTCCACGCCAAGGAAAGTCCCATCCGGACACGGGGGGAAGTCTTCAATCTTCTATCTTCATAGCCTTGGAGTCCGGTCGATGATGATAGTCCGGCAAATGATAGTTCGGCTGATGATGGTAGTCCGGCTGTCCGGACACCCCCTAATCCAGGACTCCCTCAGTGGGATAGACAAGGTTGCTTCTTCGTGGACCCTTCGTGGGTGGAGCCCTCCGTGGACTCGCGCAACCGTTACCCTTCGTGGGTTGAAGTCTCCCTCAACGTGGATGTACGATAGCACCACCTATCGGAACCACGACAAAAACATCCGTGTCTCCAATTGCGTTTGAATTCTCCAAACCCTTCCCTTTACATTCTTGCAAGTTGCATGCTTTACTTTCCGCTGCTCATATACTCTTTGCATGCTTGCTTGAATTGTGTTAAGATTGCTTGACTTGTGCTAAGATAGCTAAAATCTGCCAAGGACTAAAATTGGGAAAAGGATAAGTTTTTATTTTGTCAAAGTAGTCTAATCACCCCCTCTAGACATACTTTCGATCCTACAAGTGGTATCAGAGCTTTGGTCTCCATTTGCTTTGATTTCCATAGCTTTTGGTAGTCATAGCATTGGTTTCACAACCTAGGAGAGTATGGCGTCTAGCGAGGGAAATTATCACCATAGAGGTCCTTACTTTGATGGTACTAATTTTGCTAGTTGGAAGCATAAGATGAAAATGCATATTCTTGGACATAACCCCGCCGTTTGGGCTATTGTGTGTATTGGCTTGCAAGGTGAATTATTTGATGGGAGAGAACCGAACCCTGAAGCTAGTGCGGAAGAGTTGAAGATGCTGCAATACAACGCTCAAGCTTGTGATATCCTCTTCAACGGATTGTGCCCCGAAGAATTCAACAAAATCAGCCGTCTTGAGAATGCAAAGGAAATTTGGGACACTTTGATTGATATGCATGAAGGTACCGACTCCGTCAAGGAATCCAAGTTGGATGTGCTTCAAAGTCAACTTGACAAGTTCAAAATGAAGGATGGTGAAGGTGTCGCTGAAATGTACTCTAGGCTTGCTCTTATCACAAATGAGATTGCGGGCTTAGGAAGTGAAGAGATGACCGACAAATTCATCATCAAGAAGATCCTAAGAGCTTTGGACGGAAAATATGATACCGTGTGCACATTGATCCAAATGATGCCCAATTACAAAGATCTCAAGCCAACGGAAGTCATTGGAAGAATTGTTGCTCATGAGATGTCGCTCAAGGATAAGGAGGAACTTCACAATAAGTCAAGTGGTGCTTACAAAGCCTCATGTGAAGCCCCCACATCATCAAGTGATAAACAAACCTTCAATGAAGAATTGAGCTTAATGGTGACGAACTTCAACAAGTTCTACAAGAATAGAAGCAAAGAGAGAAGCTCCAAGTCAAGGTCCTACAATGACAAAAGATCTTCTAGTCGGGAGTGTAATTGCTACAATTGTGGAAGACCCGGACACTATCCCAATGAGTGTACGACACCCCACAAAATAAGAGAAGAATCACCCGAGAGGAGAAGTAGAAGAGAGGAATCACCGCCAAGAGAGAGGAGGAGTAGAGATGATCGTTATGAACGAAGAACATCCCGGAGGAGCAAGGATTCGGAAAGGAGGGACAAGTCATCAAGGAGCTACACAAAACGAAGACATCAAGCTCATGTTGGTGAATGGGTATCCAGCTCCGACTCCGACAATCACTCCGAGAGAAGCTATCACCCCGACTCCGAATATACTCAAGATGAAGGTGTTGCCGGTCTAGCACTTGTGTCAACCAACTCCTATGACATATTTGATTCACCTAATGAAGGAATTGGAAGATGCTTCATGGCTAAAGGCCCAAAGGTAACACACCCCGAGTATGTTGATTTCAATAGTGATGAAGATGACTTGCTAGGTGATGATGATTTACTTGTTGACAACTCTAGTGATGAATACTATGATGAAACGTCAATCAATCATGCTAACCAAGATAAAACGAATGACAATGATAGGGAGAAGATTGAGCTTCTAACTAAAGAACTAAACACTCTTAAGTTATCTCATGAAACTATCTTAGAAGATCATCGAGAACTTTTGAGGACTCATGAGAAGTTACGCTTTGAAAAGCTCAATCTTGAGCAAGACCATGAGTTCTTAAAGGCAATCAATGATGATCTTCGTAAGAACAGTTCTTCTTACATTGCCAAGCGTTTGCTCTTATCTACTTACATGCCTCTAGTCAAGTCCATTAACAAAAACAAGAAGGATTCTTCCTCTAGTAGTAACAATAATCATGCTAAATCAAATGTTGTTGCTTCTAGTAGTTCTCTTGATTCCACTAATGATTCTCTTAGCCAAGTTATACTTGAGCAAGAAAATAGCTTATTGAAGGGAATTATAGAGAAAGGTGTTTACAAGAGCCTTGCCAGGAGTAAGCAATTTGAGGAAATTGTACGCAAGCAAGGAAGGCACCGGAAGAACCAAGGTGTTGGTTTTGAACGAAAGTTCAATGCCAATGGAGTTGAGTGGGAAGAAGATCAATATCCCAAGACGAAGTTTGTTCCTCAACAAGAGAAGTATGATCCTACTTCCTTCAAGGGGACACAAGCTCAAGATGATCTTCCACCACAAGACCACAAGCAAAAAGGCAAGGACAAGCTTCAAGAGGAGATTGATGCATTTGAAGAAGCTCCTAAGTCCTTGGTCAAGTGGGTTCCCAAGACTACGACAAGTTCTACTTCATCAAGTACGACTACAACTCCAAGGATTCTCATCAAGATGATGTGGATCCCAAGAAGAAGAACTAGAGAGTTCTTGAGGTGACTCGCCAACATATTTCACTCATATCATTTTGGCAACAACAAGTGCAATCAACGTCCACATCTTGCACTAGTTCAAGGAGTCACAAACCCTCTTGTTGGTAAGACAAGGGACAAGGTAATCTAATGCTTTCATAGACATCATCTTGTGTGTGCATCACTCTATGTCTATGGATATCGTTGTTTGTTCCTTGTGGGACTAACCCGTGTAGGTATTGAAAGTGCAACTCACTCCAAAGGATTGTTCCAAATGATCTTCATCAACATTGAGCATCCACATCTACAACACCTACATGAAGTCATCATCGACAAAACCCAAGTAGTTCATCCCTCTAAGGGGGGATCTCACATCTAGGGGGAGCTTAACTCTAAGAATTGAGTCAAAGCAACTCTAATGGTGTGAACACATCAATGCATTATGTAAAAGTGGTAACCCCACTTAAGCTTAAACGATGAGTATGACCTATGATCAAATGTTCTCATTTGACTCCTAAGTCAATATACTCATATATAGATGACCTAGTCATCGCCAATTGTTTGATAGATGCTAGAATTGTTTGTGCATGCTTTGTCACATATTTCATTTGCTATTTTATTGTGTGAGCATGTTGGTTGCATATTTTACTCATTCGAGGACATCCACTTGTTGTTTTGATTGATTGGTTTCTTTTTCTTTTGCCAAGTGGATGGACAAGAATGCCTAAGAACCTTCTCTAGCTATCTATGCTTTTCTCGTCTCAAACTCTATTCATGCTACATCACAAAATTTGATCAAGTCATATTCGAACCACTCTGTGTGAGGAGCACTCGGAGTCCCCGATTCGTCATAGACTTAAAATTCCAAAACTTCTTTGTGCGTTTTGGTCTGACCGATTCCTCCATTTCGGTCATACCGAGATCACTAAATCGATCTAGGTTTCCAATCTCGGTGCAACCGATTTGAGATTTTTCGGTCACACCGAGTTGCTGTAACTGTCAACAATTATGCATCTCGGTGCCACCGAGTTGTTCCACTCGGTCACACCAAGCTGTGGTCGGGCTATATATACTCACGAGCAAAATTTTGGAAACTTTCTCCAAACCCATTCGCCCGCAAGATAGCTCGCTGCCTCCGTGGTCTCCGGATCGTCCTCCTCGTCGCTTGGCCGCCTCCGATCGCTGGTCTCCGCCGCCGTCGGTGAATTCAACCCCGCCGTTGCCGCCGTAGCGAGTTCATCGCCAAGCTAGGGTATGGACTCGATCACAGTGCTATTCCCTTCTGATTCCTAGCACATTGTGTTCATCATGATTCTTGCCACGATTGAAACTATTCTATACAGTCAAAACACTCCGTAGATTAGAGGTGAATTAAAAATTTAGGGTTAGGTTTCCACCGAAACCATCTCGGACCCACCGAGTTGCAGAACTCGGTTCCACCGATTCGGCTAAGGCCATTGCACAAGTGATTCTCGGTCTGACCAAGAATTGCAAGTCGGTGTGACCGAGTTCAGGACTTTGTGAAACCCTAGCAGTCTCGGTGCCACCGAACTATGACTCGGTCTAACCGAGTTCACTAGTTTAGGTTCCAAAAGCTGCTTCGGTATCACCAATTTGCAAATCGGTTGATCCGAAATGCTTTATGTGGAAAACTAAAACTAAGTTTTTGAATCATTCTTTTGCAAAACCTTTATATTTTGTGATGCTCATCCACTCTATCTCATCTATATCTATTCATAGGGTCTGCATTCAGTGTTTGCAATATGTCTGATCAGAGTGACAACCAGAACAAGTCAGAGGAGTAGATTCAGATGAGTGAGGGCACTATTCCCTCTAGCAGCTCTGATGAGGGTAGCAGGAGCACTCCCAGCAACTTACCCAAAGCAGCCACCAGGACAAGGAAGAAGAGAACCTCAGAATCTGAGGATGAAGACTATGTCGCTGTTGAGGATGAGGCCATTTCCAAGAAAAAGGTGCTCAAGAAAGAATATAGCTCAGCTGCAGCAACTAAGCCAGGTATGAAGACCAGGGTACCTGCCAAAAGGATTCCCATGTCTAAAGCCAGAGCCTCCACTCAAGCATCTTTGGAATCTGAACCCAAAGAGGCTGCTGCTAAAGGGAAGAAAAGGAAGGAAAGGGTCAAGAAGACCATGGACAGAGTTATTGGAAAGCCTTCCATGATGGAAGAGGAGGAAGAAGAAGAGGTTGCTGCACCAGCACCCAAGGCTCAGAAGCTTATGGGTGATGCTATTAGGTCAGGGGCTGCATCATCAAAGCCCAAAGAAGCACCCAAAGCTGCCTCCAAGCCCAAGATTGCACCAAAGAGGAGCACTAGAAACATATCTGCTGCTGAGAAGAACAAGGCTCCAATGCCTGAAATTGTTGTTGAGGAAGAAGATGATGAGACACATGTCTTGAGAAAATCGAAGCCAAAAATTCCAGATCATATTGATGCTCATCCTGTAGCTGAGAACATGAAGATAAGGAGAGACTCAGGATTGAGGCTATGGAGAGAGTCAGATCTATATGCCACCAGAAGGAGGACTGTTGTTGACTATAGGTTCCACACAAAGGAACAACAAGATTTCTATGAGACAGTGTTGTTGGACAAGAAGCCAATAGTGTGTGACATGAGGTGGGTGGACTGGACCTACATGAAGGAGAATGAAGAACACTGTCCTGGTGTGTATGACAGCTTCAGCGCTTGTGGATTTGCAGACTTTGTTGGGCAGAAGCTCACAAAGTGGAATGAGGAGCTCATAATGCAATTCTACTCCACAACACACTTCTATCCAGATGGCAGGATAGTATGGATGTCTGAAGGTACAAGGTACCAATCAACTATTGAGGAATGGGCAAATCTGATCAATGCACCTACGGAAGAGGATGACTTGGATGTCTATGCCAAGAAGAAGATGGATCACAACTCTATGGCACATATGTACAAGGAGATCCCAGATGCTGCAATAGAATCACACAAGTTTGGATCAATACATTATCTTCTGTCAGGACTGCCAACCATTAACTGGATCCTCAGGCATACTCTATTGCCCAAGTCAGGTGACCACAACATGATCAGAGGCCATGCAATAAACTTGCTACACATATTTGATGTGCCACAGAAGTCCAAGGTCATGAGCCTAATAGTTGAGACTATCAAGAGGACAACTGCTGACCAAAATAGGAGTTGTGGATATGCCCCACAGATCCAGGAGCTGATTAACTCCAAGATGGGCACATGCACATACCTGTTGGATAAGGAGCATATGCCTATCTATCCAGACTTTGAGGACAACCAAGTGGTTATGGATGAAGATGAACCATCTTCAGTGCAAGCACAAGCTAAGAAGGAGAAGGCAAGGACAGAGAAGGCTACCAAGATGCCAACAATGGAAGAGGCATCTCAGTACTTTTTGAAGAGCAAACAAGATCAACTTGGCTACTTGATTGCATCCACTCTGAGGATTGAGAAGGGGCTGGCCACCTTGAATCGAAACCAGGAGAGCTTGGAGAGGATCATGGAGCAGAAGTTCTATGACATGGATGTGAAGGTCACAGAGATCCATTCCATTGTTGAGCAACTTCAGGATGATATGCAGGAGAGGAAGGGCAAGTCAACCATTAAGGCATTTGCCAGAGTGCCTAGAGCTCAGAGATCAGCTGCAGTGCCAGTGACAGACACCAGAGCCACTTCATCTGCACCAGCTACAGATTGAGTGCCACCATCTTAAGCACCTACACCTCCAGCTCCATCTACATCAACTGATGCTTTCGTCCTTGGCGTTCTGTCTACACCACCACCTGAAGATCAAGCCTGAGAGTCGATCTAGTGCTATGCATTTTCTATGAACTTTTTGGTAACTTGTTGCCAAAGGGGGAGAAAAATGTATAGATCATAGGCTTCGAGAGAGAGTGTTGCTTTTTGTTCTCTCTTGCTTTGGTGGTTGAACTTTATTTACTTGTTTGAGATACATTATGTCTGTGTGATACCTGGATGATCATGTGTTTGATCATTTGCTACATTTATGCTTGTTGGATGACATTATCTCGTTTATCTCTATATGATCATTCACTTTGCTTGGTAATGAGTGCATGTATTCAATCATTATCATTTTGAGCGCTCCACCAAGATGTATGTGAAATGGAAGAGTTACCCATGAGCCTAACTCCTTGTGCATTTGCAGTCCAAAGCAAATCTTAAACTATGCACAAATTTAGGGGGAGCTCTTGCTTATCACATACTTCTCAAAGCGACAATGTTTTTCACTCTTATTATCATTTGTCGAAGCTTTGATCTATATGTTGTCATCAATTACCAAAAAGGGGGAGATTGAAAGTGCAACTATCCCTAGGTGGTTTTGGTAATTCCTAACAACATATAGCTCATTGAGCTAACATCATTCCAAGATGAATATTTCAGGAAAAGCTCAATGGATGGCATGGCATGGATGAGAAAAGTGGATCCTCAAAATGCTAAGGATAAAAGGATTGGCTCAAGCTCAAAAGCTCAAGACTCTACATTTTATATTTTAGTGATCCAAGATCACATTGAGTCTATAGGAAAAGCCAATACTATCAAGGAGGGATGAGGTGTTGCTTAATGAGTTTCTTGCTCTCTGATTGCTTAGTGATATGCTCCAAAACCCTCAACTACTTTCTCATATCCACATATGACCTAAACCAAAAGTCAAACTCGGCCCTACCGATTCTTTCTACAGGCGCCACCGAGTTCAGATGTCATAGCCACTACCACAAACCCTAGGCAAATCGGTCTCACCGATAGGGATCTCGGTCTCACCGAGATGGGATTATAATCTCTCTGTTTCCCTTCAGAACGCGTTTGGTACCACCGAGATGAGCGATCGGTCCCACCGAGATTGCAATGTAAACTCCTGTTTCCTTTTCGTAACATTTCGGTCTCACGAAATGAGCGAATCAGTCCCACCGAGTTTACCTGACCAACTCTCTGGTTAGCTTATTACCAAAATCGGTCTCACCGAGTTTGTGTAATCGTCTCACCGAGATTACGTTATGCCCTAACCCTAACCACATCGGTCCTACCGAGTTGCATGTCGGTCCCACCGAAAATCCTAACGGTCACTAGATTTGCTGAATCGGTCCGACCGAGTTTATCAATTCGGTCCCACCGAGTTTGGCAAGTTAGGAGGCTATATATACCCCTCCACCTCCTCTTCATTCATGGAGAGAGCCATCAGAACAAACCTACACTTCCAACTTGCCGTTTCTGAGAAGGAACCACCTACTCATGTGTTGAGGCCAAGATATTCCATTCCTACCATATGAATCTTGATCTCTAGCCTTCCCCAAGTTGCTTTCCACTCAAATCTTCTTTCCACCAAATCCAAATCCTGTGAGAGAGAGTTGAGTGTTGGGGAGACTATCATTTGAAGCACAAGAGCAAGGAGTTCATCATCAACACACCATTTGTTACTTCTTGGAGAGTGGTGTCTCCTAGATTGGCTAGGTGTCACTTGGGAGCCTCCGACAAGATTGTGGAGTTGAACCAAGGAGTTTGTAAGGGCAAGGAGATCGCCTACTTCGTGAAGATCTACCGCTAGTGAGGCAAATCCTTCGTGGGCGACGACCATGGTGGGATAGACAAGATTGCTTCTTCGTGGACTCTTCGTGGGTGGAGCCCTCCGTGGACTCGCGCAACCGTTACCCTTCGTGGGCTGAAGTCTCCATCAACGTGGATGTACGATAGCACCACCTATCGGAACCACGACAAAAACTTCCGTGTCTCCAATTGCGTTTGAATTCTCCAAACCCTTCCCTTTACATTCTTGCAAGTTGCATGCTTTACTTTTCGCTGCTCATATACTCTTTGCATGCTTGCTTGAATTGTGTTAAGATTGCTTGACTTGTGCTAAGATAGCTAAAATCTGCCAAAGACTAAAATTGGGAAAAGGATAAGGTTTTATTTTGTCAAAGTAGTCTAATCACCCCCCCTCTAGACATACTTTTGATCCTACACCTTACAATAAGTCTTACTGTATGAGTAATTAGTAATGCTAACTCGTGATGACATGGCATGTTTATATAGCCAGCAGCTGGCCATACTATTAACCATGCTCCGAGTCATGGGGGCATCGGATATTCGGGGAGACCGTTCATAATGTGCTTCCACTAATAAAAGTTAATAATGTGTTTGATGCTTGCATTGCTCGATCAACACCAATCAAGCAACCAACATGCATGTTGTACAACGCATCTGTTTGCTTCCTTCTCACTAGGGTTTTCGCCGCCTCTTGTCCCATCGCAATAGCATTGAGGTTCCTCCCAAGATTATTTCCCCTCGTCGTGTTTCAAGCTCAGGCTGACCAAGGGAAAATCTTGCATTGCTTTTCGTCTTTGGCTACATCGGTGGAGTCGGTTTCCCTAAGGTTTGGTGTGGACCTATTTTTGGGGCTAGGGTTTCCTGATGGCCTCCATAACCTCGTCTTCAATGACAATGGTGTTGGATCACGATCTAAAGGAGATGATGAAGGATCGAGATAGGTCTTTGTGAGGAGGATCTAGATGATGTGATATACGAGAACAAAGTCCGTCACAGGCTCAAGTTGTTCGATGGATGGCATTGGGTAGGGTACATAAGGATGGTGAGGTTAGCCACTTTTGGTTCTTCGAGAACATGAGGTCGGCCTCGAGAAGCCACTCCGGGAAAACATATTCAAGCCATCGCTTCGCTTGCCCAAGCACCCTGTATTTAGAGATCCCCGGCGATGGCACAAACCGCACCACCTTCGAGCCCCATTTCCCTTCGTTCGAGCCGTTAGAGCACCACCTATTCATTTATTACTTCTTAGACCTCCATAAGAACCGGGCCCCATCGTGGGTGGTGGTAGATCCATTCCCCGCGGTACTGACATGTCTCCAACGTATCTATAAATTTTTATCGTTCCATGCTATTATAGTATCAATCTTGGATGTTTTATATATAATTATATATATCATTTTTTGGAACTAACCTATTGACTTAGTGCCAATTGCTGGTTTTCCAGGAAATCGGTACCAAACAAAGTCCAAATGCCACAAAACTTTCTGAAGATTTTTTCTGGACTTAAGAGACGCTAGAAGCTTCGGGAGGAGGCCAGAAGGTGAAGGAGGTGGCCACGAGCCACCAGGGCGCGCCATGGTGCCTCGTGGGCCCCTCGTACCCAAAATACTTTTTCCGCCGCCGCAAGTTCCTGTTATCGCGAGATCCCTGCTACTTCTTTAGTTTGCATTGGTTTTTTCCTTTGAAAAGGAAAGGGTGATGCAGCAAAATAGAGATAAGTATGTCCCTCAGTTTGGTAACTAAGGTATCAATCCAGTAGGAGACAATGCACAAGTCACCGAATACCTGCACAAACAAGCAAAGAACTTGCACCCAACGCGATAGCGGGGTTGTCAATCCCTTCACGGTTACTTGCAAAAGTGAGATCTGATAGAGATAGATAAACGATAAGGTAAATATTTTTGGTATTTTTGGTTTAAAGAACGAAAAGAAAAAGATTGCAAAATAGTAGATCGGTAACTTATATGATGGGAAATAGACCCGAGGGCCATAGGTTTCACTAGAGGCTTCTCTCAATATAGAAAATAATATGGTGGGTGAACAAATTACTGCCGAGCAATTGATAGAAAAGTGCAAAGCTATGATGATATGTAAGGAAATGATCATGAATATAGGCATCATGTCCGTGTCAAGTAGACCGAAACGATTCTGCATCTACTACTATTACTCCACACATCGACCGCTATTCAGCATGCCTCTACAGTATTAAGTTCATAAAGAACAGAGTAACGTATTAAGTAAGATGACATGATGTAGAGGAATTAACTCAAGCAATATGATGAAGACCCCATCTTTTTATCCTCGATGGCAATAATACAATATGAAAGAAGTATACATACCCTCCCTGAACTTTCAGATTTGGGTTACATCACCCCCTCAACTCAAAAACCGGTTACTTAATCCCCTAAACTTTGCAATACCAGATAAAACACCCCCGGAGACTTTCAAGCTGGTTTTGCGGATGGTTTTCTGACGGATAACATGACCTAGTTTAGTTGGTTGACTTATATCGCCACCTCGTCCGGTGACCCACATGTCGATGTAAGCAAACTATTTCTTCTCAGACCATCTTCCACGCCAAGCATGCGATGGGAGCCAATGCTCTAGAGTCGTCGAACACCGAGTGCGGTGCGGAGCCCTAGTCGTCGCCGCTTGGGCGACTGGAGGTTACCACATGCCTCACCCTCGCCAGCGCTGCGGAGGCCACCATGAACCTTACCCTCGCCGTTGCCGCTTGGCACACGGAGGCCGCCATGAGCATCGCCCTCACCGCTGCCACTCGGCACACTAGAGGCTGCCACGAGCCAAGGCGCCGCCGCCGCTGCCCGTCCATCGATGCACGAGTGGCCAGCACTAGCCTAGCCCTCGCCACCATCGCTTGGTGCACGGAGGCCGCCACAATCCTCTGTTGGGGAGCGTTGCAGAAAATTAAAATTTTTCCCACGGTTTCACCAAGATCCATCTATGAGTTCATCTAGCAACGAGTATTCAGATTAGATAGCATCTACATACCACTTTGTAGATCGCAACGGAAGCTTCGGAGTGAGCGTGGATGAGGTAGTCGAACTTGCCGCGATCCAATTCACCGATGATCTAGTGCGAGCGGACGGCACCTCCGCGTTCAACACACGTACGGTCAGCGTAACGTCTCCTTCTTCTTGATCCAGCAAGGTGAAGGAGAGGTTGAGGAAGATGGCTCCAGCAGCAGCACGACGGCGTGGTGATGGTGGAACTTGCGATACTCGGCAGGGCTTCGCCTGCACTACGGAGGAGGAGGATGTGTTGGAGAGGGAGAGGAGGCGCCCAGGGCAAGGTGCTGCTGCCCCCTCCCTCCCCCTTTATATAGGTGCCAAGGAGGGGGAGGGGCAGCCTGCCCCCTCCTCCAAGGGGGGTGCGGCCAAGAGGGGGAGGTGTCCACCTCCCAAGGCACCTCTGAGGTGCCTTCCCCTCATGGACTCTCCCTTTTTCACCCTAGGCGCATGGGCCCCTTGGGGCTGGTTCCCTTGGCCCATGTGGGCCTAGGCGCACCACCTAGGGCCCATGTGGCCCCACAGGGCTGGTGGCCCCACTTGGTGGACCCAGGACCCCTCCGTGGTCGGTACAATACCGATATCACCGAAACTTGTCCCGATGGCCGAAACAGCACTTCCTATATATAATTCTTTACCTCCGGACCATTCCGGAACTCCTCGTGACGTCCAGGATCTCATCCGGGACTCCGAACAACATTCGGGTTACTGCACATACATATTCCTATAACCCTAGCGTTCAGAACCTTAAGTGTGTAGACTCTACGGGTTCGGGAGACATCTGAACATGACCGAGACGGCTCTCGGGCAATAACCAACAGCGGGATCTGGATACCCATGTTGGCTCCCACATGCTCCACGATGATCTCATCGGATGAACCACGATGTCAAGGATTCAATTAATCCCGTATACGATTCCCTTTGTCAATCGGTATTTTACTTGCCCGAGATTCGATCGTCGGTATACCAATACCTCGTTCAATCTCGTTACGCAAGTCACTTTTCTCGCATCCGTAATGCATGATCCGTGATCAAACACTTTGATCACATTGAGCTCATTGTGATGATGCATTACCGAGAGGGCCCGGTGATACCTCTCCGTCAAGCGGAGTGACAAATCGATCTCGATCCATGTCAACCCAACAGACACTTTCGAGATACCGTAGCATACCTTTATAGTCACCCGCCACGTTGTGACATTTGGCACACCCAAAGCACTCCTACGGTATCCGGAGTTACACGATCTCATGGTCTAAGGAAAGGATACTTGACATTGGAAAACTCTAGCAAAGCGAACTATGCGATCTTATGCTATGTTTTAGGATTGGGTCTTGTCCATCACATCATTCTCCTAATGATGTGATCCGTTATCGATGACATCCAATGTCCATAGTCAGAAATCATGACTATCGTCGATCAACGAGCTAGTCAACTAGAGGCTCACTAGGGACATGTTGTTGTCTGTTATTCACACATGTATTATGATTTCCGGTTAACACAATTATAGCACGAATAAAGACAATTATCATGAATAAGGAAATATAATAATAATGCTTTTATTATTGCCTCTAGGGCATATTTCCAACAGTCTCCCACTTGCACTAGAGTCAATAATCTAGTTACATTGTGATGAATCGAACACCCATAGAGTTACGGTGCTGATCATGTTTTGCCTTAGGAGAGAGTTTAGTCAGCGGATCTGCGACATTCAGATCCGTGTGCACTTTACAAATTTCTATGTCTCCATCTTGAACATTTTCACGAATGGAGTTGAGCGACGCTTGATGTGCCTAGTCTTCTTGTGAAACCTGGGCTCCTTTGCAAGTGCAATAGCTCCGGTGTTGTCACAGAAGAGCTTGATTGGCCCCGACGCATTGGGTATGACTCGAGGTCGGTGATGAACTCCTTCACCCAAATTGCTTCATGTGCTGCCTCCGAGGCTGCCATGTACTCCGCTTCACATGTAGATCCCGCCACGACGCTTTGCTTGCAAATCGCACCAGCTTCTCGCCCCACCATTCAAAATATACACGTATCCGGTTTGTGACTTAGAGTCATCAGATCTGTGTCGAAGCTAAGCGTCGGCGTAACCTTTACTGACGAGCTCTTCGTCACCTCCATAAACGAAACATTTCCTTAGTCCTTTTCGGTACTTCAGGATATTCTTGACCGCTGTCCGGTGTTCCTTGCGGGATTACTTTGGTACCTTCCTACCAAACTTACGGCAAGGTTTACATCAGGTCCGGTACACAAAGCATGGCATACATAATAGAACCTATGGCTGAGGCATAGGGATGACACTCATCTCTTCTATATCTTCTGCCGTGGTGGGACATTGAGCTGAGCTCAATTTCACACCTTGTAACACAGGTAAGAACCCTTCTTAGATTGATCCATATTGAACTTCTTCAATATCTTATCAAGGTATGTGCTTTGTGAAAGACCTATGAGGCGTCTCGATCTATCTCTATAGATCTTGATGCCTAATATATAAGCAGCTTCTCCAAGGTCCTTCATTGAAAAACTCTTATTCAAGTAGGCCTTGATGCTGTCCAAGAGTTCTATATCATTTCCCATCAAAAGTATGTCGTCTACATATAATATTAGAAATGCTACTGAGCTCCCACTCACTTTCTTGTAAACACAAAGCTTCTCCATAAGTCTGTAGAACCCAAACGCTTTGATCATCTCATCAAAGCGAATGTTCCAACTCGAGATGCTTGCACCAGCCCATAAATCGGCGTTGGAGCTTGCACACCTTGTCGACATTCTTAGGATCGACAAAACCTTCTGGCTGCATCATATACAATTCTTCCTTAAGGAAACCATTAAGGAATGCCGTTTTGACGTCCATTTGCCATATCTCATAATCATAGTATGCGGCAATTGCTAACATGATTCGACGGACTTTAGCTTCGCTACGGTGAGAAAGTCTCATCGTAGTCAACCCCTTGAACTTGTCGATAACCCTTAGCGACAAGCCGAGCTTTATAGATGGTCACATTACCATCCGCGTCATCTTCTTCTTAAAGATCCATTTATTTTCTATGGCTCGCCGTTCAGCGGGCAAGTCGGTCAAAGTCCATACTTCGTTTTCATACATGGATCCTATCTCGGATTTCATGGCTTCCAGCCATTTGTCGAATCCGGGCCCGCCATTGCTTCCTCATAGTTCAAGGTTCACCGTTGTCTAACAACATGATTTCCAAGACAGGGTTGCCGTACCACTCAGTGCGGAGCGTGTCCTTGTTGACCTTCAATTTCAGTAGGAGCTTGATCGAAGCATCTTGATCATCATCATTAATTTCCTCTCTAGTCGGTGCAGGCACCTCGTAAGCGTTTTCTTGAGTTTCGCCATTTTCCGGTTCAAGAGGTAACACTTCATCAAGTTCTACTTTCCTCCCACTTACTTCTTTCGAGAGAAACTCTTTCTCTAGAAAGGATCCATTCTTGGCAACAAAGATCTTGCCTTCGGATCTGAGGTAGAAGGTATACCCAACAGTTTCTTTAGGGTATCCTATGAAGACGCATTTTCCGACTTGGGTTCGAGCTTTTCAGGTTGAAGTTTCTTCACATAAGCATCGCATCCCCAAACTTTTAGAAACGACACTTAGGTTTCTTCCCAAACCATAATTCATACGGTGTCGTCTCAGCGGATTTCGACGGAGCCCTATTTAAAGTGAATGCGCGGTCTCTAAAGCATAGCCCCAAAAGATAGCGGTAAATCGGTAAGAGACATCATAGATCGCACCATATCTAATAGAGTGCGATTCGACGCTCGGACACACCATTACGCTGAGGTGTTCCAGCGGCGTGAGTTGTGAAACTATTCCACATTTTCTTAAGTGTGTGCCAAATTCGTGACTCAAGTATTCTCCTCCACGATCGATCGTAGAAACTTGATCTTTCTATCACGTTGATTTTCAACCTCCCTCTGAAATTCTTTGAACCTTTCAAAGGTCTCAGACTTGTGTTTCATTAAGTAGATATACCCATATCTACTCAAGTCATCAGTGAGGGTGAGAACATAACGATAGCCTCCATGAGCCTCAACACTCATTGGACCGCATACATCGGTATGTATGATTTCCAATAAGTTGGTTGCTCGCTCCATTGTTCCTGAGAACGGAGTCTTGGTCATTTTACCCATGAGGCATGGTTCGCACGTGTCAAATGATTCATAATCAAGAGACTCTAAAAGTCCATCCGTATGGAGCTTCTTCATGCGTTTGACACCTATGTGACCAAGGCGGCGAGTGCCACAAATATGTGGGACTATTGTTATCAACTTTAACTCTTTTGGTACTCACACTATGAATATGTGTATCATCACGCTGAGATTCATTAAGAATAAACCATTAACCATCGGAGCATGACCATAAAACATATCTCTCATATAAATGGAACAACCATTATTCTCGATTTAAATGAGTAGCCATCTCGAATTAAGCGAGATCCAGATACAATGTTCATGCTCAAACTTGGCACTAAATAACAATTATTGAGGTTTAAAACTAATCCCGTGAGGTAAATGTAGAGGCAGCGTGTCGACGGCGATCACATCGACCTTGGAACCATTCCCGACGCCGATCGTCACCTCGTCCTTCGCCAGATCTCCGTTTATTCCGCAGCTCCTGCTTTGAGTTACAAATGTGAGCAACTGCACCGGTATCAAATACCCAAGAGCTACTACGAGTACTGGTAAGGTACACATCAATTACATGTATATCACATATACCTTTGGTTTTGCCAGCCTTCTTGTCCGCTAAGTATTTGGGGCAGTTCCGCTTCCAGTGACCACTTCCCTTGCAATAAAAACACTCAGTCTCGGGCTTGGGTCCATTCTTTGGCTTCTTCCCGGCAACTTGCTTACCGGGCGCGGCAACTTCCTTGCCGTCCTTCTTGAAGTTCTTTTACCCTTACCCTTCTTGAACTTAGTGGTTTTATTCACCATCAATACTTGATGTTCTTTCTTGATTTCTACCTCTGCTGATTTCAGCATAGCATATACCTCGTGAATGGTCTTTACCATCCCTGCATATTGTAGTTCATCACAAAGCTCTTGTAGCTAGGTGGAAGCGATCGGAGGATTCATCAATGACCGCTTCATCCGGAGATTAACTTCCGATTGAGTCAAGCGGTTGTGCAACCTGGACATTTTGAGTATGTGCTCACCTTGTGAGCCATTTTCCTCCATCTTACAGCTAAAGAATTTGTCGGAGACTTCATATCTCTCGACCGGGCATGAGCTTGGAAAACCATTTTCAGCTCTTGAACATCTCATATGCTCCATGTCTCTCAAAACGCTTTTGGAGTCCCGGCTCTAAGCTGTAAAGCATGCCGCCTTGAACGAGGGAGTAATCATCGCAGCGTGACTGCCAAGCGTTCATAACGTCTTGTTCTGCAGGGAGAATAGGTCGTCACCCAGCGGTGCTCTTAGGACATAATCTTTCTTGGCAGCTATGAGGATAATCCTCGGGTTCGGACCCAGTCCGTATAGTTGCTACCATCGTCTTTCAGCTTGGTTTCTCTAGGAAGCGTTGAAGTTGAGGACTACGTTGGCCATTTGATCTACAAGACACATTGTAAATATTTAGACTAAGTTCATGATAATAAAGTTCATTTAATCAAATTTAATGAACTCCCACTTAGATAGACATCCTCTACTAGTCATCTAAGTATTACATGATCCGAGTCAGCTAGGCCGTGTCCGATCATCACGTGAGACGGACTAGTCAACATCGGTGAACATCTTCATGTTGATCGTATCTTCTATACGACTCATGCTCGACCTTCGGTCTTACGTGTTCCGAGGCCATGTCTGTACATGCTAGGCTCGTCAAGTCAACCTAAGTGTTTTGCGTGTGTAAATCTGTCTTACACCCGTTGTATGCGAACGTAAGGACCTATCACACCCGATCATCACGTGGTGCTTCGGAACGACGAACCTTAGCAACGGTGCACAGTTAGGGTGAACACTTTCTTGAAATTATTATGAGGATCATCTTATTTACTACCGTCGTTCTAAGTAAACAAGATGCAAAACATGATAAACATCACATGCAATCAAATAATAAACGTGACATGATATGGCCAATATCACATAGCTCCTTTGATCTCCATCTTGGGGCTCCATGATCATCTTGTCACCGGCTTGACACCATGATCCTCATCATCATGATCTTCATCAACGTGTCTCCATGAAGTTGCTCGCCAACTATTACTTCTACTACTATGGCTAACGCGTTTAGCAATAAAGTAAAGTAATTTACATGGCGATTCTCAATGACACGCAGGTCATACAAAAATAAAGACAACTCCTATGGCTCCTGCGGTTGTCATACTCATCGACATGCAAGTCGTGATTCCTATTACAATAGCATGAACAACTCATACATCACATATAGATCATTCATCATACATCACAACTTTGGCCATATCATATCACAAAGCACTTCTGCAAAAACAAGTTAGACGTCCTCTAATTGTTGTTGCAAGTTTTACGTGGCTGAATTAGGGTTCTAGCAAGAACGTTTTCTTACCTACGTTCAAACCACAACGTGATTTGTCAATCTCTATTTACCCTTCATAAGGACCCTGTTCATCGAATCCGATCCAACTAAAGTAGGAGAGCAGACACCCGCTTGACCACCTTATGCAACTTAGTGCATGTTAGTCGGTGGAACCGGTCTCACGAAGCGCACGTGTAAGGTTGGTCCGGCCGCTTCATCCCACAATACCGCTGAATCAAGATTGACTAGTAACGGCAAGAAGAATTGACAACATCTACGCCCACAACAAATTGTGTTCTACTCGCGCAAGAAGAACTACGCATAGACCTAGCTCATGATGCCTTTGTTGGGGAACGTTGCAGAAAATTAAAATTTTTCCTACGGTTTCACCAAGATCCATCTATGAGTTCATCTAGCAACAGTATTCAGATTAGATAGCATCTACATACCACTTTGTAGATCATAGCGGAAGCTTCGGAGTGAACATGGATGAGGTAGTCGAACTTGCCGCGATCCAATTCACCGATGATCTAGTGCGAACGGACGGCACCTCCGCGTTCAACACACGTGACGGTCAGCGTAACGTCTCCTTCTTCTTGATCCAGCAAGGTGAAGGAGAGGTTGAGGAAGATGGCTCCAGCAGCAGCACGACGGCGTGGTGATGGTGGAACTTGCAAGATACTCGGCGGGGCTTCGCCGTGCACTACGGAGGAGGAGGATGTGTTGGAGAGGGAGAGGGGCGTCCAGGGCAAGGTGCTGCTGCCCCTCCCTCCCCCCTTTATATAGGTGCCAAGGAGGGGAGGGCGCAGCCTTGCCCCTCCTCCAAGGGAGGGGTGCGGCCAAGAGGGGAGGTGTCCACCTCCCCAAGGCACCTCTGAGGTGCCTTCCCCTCATGGACTCTCCCTTTTTCACCCTAGGCGCATGGGCCCCTTGGGGCTGGTTCCCTTGGCCCATGTGGGCCTAGGCGCACCACCTAGGGCCCATGTGGCCCCTCGGGCTGGTGGCCCCACTTAGGACCTCGGGACCCCTCCGTGGTCCCAGACAATACCGATATCACCAAACTTGTCCCGATGGCGAAACAGCACTTCCTATATATAATTCTTTACCTCCGGACCATTCCGGAACTCCTCGTGACGCCCAGGATCTCATCCGGACTCAACAACATTCGGGTTACTGCACATACATATTCCTATAACCCTAGCGTTATCGAACCTTAATGTGTAGACCCTACGGGTTCGGGAGACATGCGAACATGACCGAGACGGCTCTCGGGCAATAACCAACAGCGGATCTGGATACCCATGTTGGCTCCCACATGCTCCACGATGATCTCATCGGATGAACCACGATGTCAAGGATTCAATTAATCCCGATATCGATTCCCTTTGTCAATCGGTATTTTACTTGCCCGAGATTCGATCGTCGGTATACCAATACCTCGCTCAATCTCGTTATCGCAAGTCACTTTTCTCGCATCAGTAATGCATGATCCCGTGATCAAACACTTTGATCACATTGAGCTCATTGTGATGATGCATTACCGAGAGGGCCCGTGATACCTCTCCGTCAAGCGGAGTGACAAATCCCGATCTCGATCCATGTCAACCCAATGACACTTTCGGAGATACCCGTAGCATACCTTTATAGTCACCCGATTACGTTGTGACATTTGGCACACCCAAATCACTCCTACGGTATCCGGAGTTACACGATCTCATGGTCTAAGGAAAGGATACTTGACATTGGAAAACTCTAGCAAGCGAACTATGCGATCTTATGCTATGTTTTAGGATTGGGTCTTGTCCATCACATCATTCTCCTAATGATGTGATCCGTTATCGATGACATCCAATGTCCATAGTCGAAATCATGACTATCTCGTCGATCAACGAGCTAGTCAACTAGAGGCTCACTAGGGACATGTTGTTGTCTGTTATTCACACATGTATTACGATTTCCGGTTAACACAATTATAGCACGAATAAAGACAATTATCATGAATAAGGAAATATAATAATAATGCTTTTATTATTGCCTCTAGGGCATATTTCCAACATCCTCGCCATTGCCATCGTCGCTCGACGCGGGTGGCCGCCACGAGCACGCCCTTGAAGCCATCGCTCGACGCATGGGAGACCTCCACGAGCATGCCCTTGAAGTTGTCGCTCGGTGCACGAGAGACCGCGATGAGCACACCCTCGCCGTCGCACTTGTTGCACGGGAGATTGCCATGCCGCAAGGGTCGCATGGTCTGTACACTAGCAGGTCCACAAAGGCACCAGTTTCTCTCATGTCAGGGCAGGCAAGGTGCCTGCCACGGTCCTTCACCACCAATCCGCCATGGTTAGTTTGGAGATGAAGTCACCTCGCGCATAAGCAGCTAGCTGGCCGAGCGTGTAAGCAGTTAGCTACTAGTACATAGATTTGTTGATTGCACTAAGCAGCTAGCTAACAAGAGCCGAGGGTACCGATCAAAAAAATTACGCGGACGCTGGCGAGAAGTGTTCAATGAACTGCCAACGCAGTGACGCTTTTCCTCTTCGCCTCGTTGCTGCATCAGCAAAACCACCATCTAAAACCACTAATCGAAGCGCTAGGGGGTGTTTGGTCCGGTATTGCAAAGTTTGGGGGATTAAGTAACTGGTTTTTGAGTTGAGGGGGTGATGTAGCCCAAACGTGAAAGTTAAGGGGGGGTAAATACACTTCTTTCAATACAATACGTGTCGGTTCACCTTCTGTCACTAGGATCGAGCACCGCAAGATTGAACCTAAAGCTAAGCACTTCTCCCATTGCAAGAAAAACCAATCTAGTTGGCCAAACCAAATCGATAGTTCGAAGTGACTTGTAAAGATATCAAATCATGCATATAAGAATTCAAAGAAGATTCAAATAATATTCATAGATAAGATGATCATAAATCTACAATTCATTGGATCTTGGCAAACACACCGCAAGAGAGTATTACATCGAATAGATCTTCAAGAACATCGACAAGAACTTTGTATTGAGAATCAAAGAGAGAGAAGAAGCCATCTAGCTACTAGCTATGGACTCGTAGGTCTGTGGTAAACTACTCACGCTTCATCAGAGAGGCAATGGTGTTGATGTAGAAGCCCTCCATGATTGAACCCCCTCCGGCAGGACGCCAGAAAAGGCCCCTAGATGGGATCTCACGGGTACATAAGGTTGCGGCGGTGGAAAAGTGGTTTTGTGGCTCCCCTGGAAGTCTTTGGGATATTTGAGAATATATAGGAGGAAGATCTAGGTCAGGGGGTCACCCAGGGGCCCACAAGGTCGGGGGGCGCGCCCTACCCCCTGGGCACGCCCTCCAGCCTTGTGGCTGCCTCATGGCTCTTCTGACTTGCACTCCAAGTCTCGTGGGTGTCTTCTGGTCCAAGAAAAATCATCATGAAAGTTTTATTCCGTTTGGACTCCATTTGGTATTCCTTTTCTGCGAAACTCTAAAACAAGGAAAAAATAGGAACTGTCACTGGGCTCTAGGTTAATAGGTTAGTCCCGAAAATCATATAAAATAGCATATTAATGCATATAAAACATCCAAAACAGATAATATAATAGCATGGAACAATCAAAAATTATAGATACGTTGGAGACATATCACAAGGCACGTATTGTATTGTTGCCATCGAGGATAAAAAGATGGGGTTTTCATCATATTGCTTGAGTTAATTCCTCTACATCATGTCATCTTACTTAATGCGTTACTCCGGTCTTTATGAACTTAATACTCTAGATGCATGCTGGTTAGCGGTCGTTGTGTGGAGTAATAGTAGTAGATGCAGAATCGTTTCGGTCTACTCGACACGGACGTGATGCCTATATTCATGATCATTGCCTTAGATATTTTCATAACTTTGCGCTTTTCTATCAATTGCTCGGCAGTAATTTGTTCACCCACTGTATTATTTTCTATCTTGAGAGAAGCCTCTAGTGAAACCTATGGCCCCGGGTCTATTTTCCATCATATAAGTTTTCGATCTACTATTTTGCAATATTTTACTTTCCTATCTATAAACCAAAAATACCAAATATTTACTTTACCGTTTATCTATCTCTATCAGATCTCAATTTTGCAAGTAACCGTGAAGGGATTGACAACCCCTTTATCGTGTTGGGTGCAAGTTGTTTGATTGTTTGTGCAGGTATTCGGTGATTTGTGCGTTTTCTCCTACTGGATTGATACCTTGGTTCTCAAACTGAGGGAAATACTTATCTCTACTTTGCTGCATCACCCTTTCCTCTTCAAGGAAAAAACCAACGCAAGTTTAAGAAGTAGCATGCACCGAGCTGGATTACCGACTCACTTAAAGTTGTACATAGACACGTCCAAACATGTCTGTGGATATTTGATCCATCCATTTTGATGCCTAGCATTCGAGTTGTGCTTAGCGGTGATGGTTAGCCGGGCGGACTCAGAATTTGTTTTAGGAGGTAAGAGCATTGGAACCCAACAACTTGCGCAGGTTGTGATGGTTTAGTCCAGAAACTTACAAAAGTGGCAGCGCCACCCATGAACTTGCAACACAAAAGCAAAAAAAAAACCATAGCCAATCAGTCGTAGCCACCTGGCATGAGGAATTTTGCAAAGCGCCCCTAATGTGTCCTAAATTGATGTGCAAACAGTGCATGCCCAGCTGTCGGTACACGAAGAAGAATAAAGAGGCTAAAATGGGCGTGTGTGGGAGTCGATGTTGGGACGTCACCATTTCGCAAGCTCACGCTAACTACTGCAGCCAATCAAAGGATTTGCGTTTGCTAGTTGTAGGGTGGGTCGTATTATATCACTGGCGCTTGGGTTGCTGATACATCCATTTTGCATCATGCTTTTATATCGATATTTATTGCATTATGGGTTGTTATTACACAATATGTCACAATACTTATGCCTATTCTCTCTTATTTTACAAGGTTTACAAAAGGAGGGAGAATGTCGGCAACTGGAATTCTGGGCTAGAAAAGGAGCAAATATTAGAGACCTATTCTGCACAACTCCAAAAGTCCTGAAACTCCGCGAAAGTTATTTTTGGCAATAATAAAAAATACTGAGCGGAAGAAATACCAGAGGGGGCCCACACCCTGGCCACGAGGGTGGGGACACGCCCTACACCCCTGGGCGCGCCCCCTGCCTTGTGGGCCCCCTGTTGGCCCTCCGGTTCCCATCTTCTGCTATATGAAGTCTTTTGTCCGAAGAAAAATCAGAAGCAAGCTTTCGGGACGAGACTCCACCGCCACGAGGCGGAACCTTGGCGGAACCAATCTAGGGCTCTGGCAGAGCTGTTCATTGGGACACTCCCTCCGGGAGGGGGAAATCATCGCCATCGTCATCACCAACGCTCCTCTCATCGGGAGAGGGCAATCTCCATCAACATCTTCACTAGCACCATCTCCTCTCAAACCCTAGTTCATCTCTTGTATCCAATTCTTGTCTCTAAGTCCTGGATTGGTACTGAGGTTGCAAGTAGTGTTGATTACTCCTTGTAGTTGATGCTAGTTGGTTTATTTGGTGGAAGATCATATGTTCAGATCCTTTATGCATATTAATACTCCTCTGATTATGAACATGAATATGCTTTGTGAGTAGTTACGTTTGTTCCTGAGGACATGGGAAGAGTCTTGCTATTAGTAGTCATGTGAATTTGGAATTCGTTCGATATTTTGATGAGATGTATGTTGTCTATCCTCTAGTGGTGTTATGTGAACATTGACTACATGACACTTCACCATCATTTGGGCCTAGAGGAAGGCATTGGGAAGTAATAAGTAGATGATGGGTTGATTGAGTGACATAAGCTTAAACCCTAGTTTATGTGTTGCTTCGTAAGGGGCTGATTTGGATCCATATGTTTCATGCTATGGTTAGGTTTACCTTAGTACATCTTTTGTAGTTGCGGATGCTTGTAATAGGGGTTAATCATAAGTGGGATGCTTGTCCAAGTAAGGGCAGCACCCAAGCACCGGTCCACCCACATATCAAATTATCAAAGTACCCAACACGAATCAAATGAACGTGATGAAAACTAGCTTGACGATAATTCCCATGTGTCCTCGGGAGCGCTTTTCTCTATATAAGAGTTTGTCTAGGGTTGTCCTTTGCTACAAAAAGGATTGGGACACCTTGCTGCACTTTATTTACTTTTGTTACTTTTTGCTCATTACAAATTATCTTATCACAAAACTATTTGTTACCTATAATTTCAGTGCTTGCAGAGAATACCTTGTTGAAAACCGCTTATCATTTCCTTCTGCTCCTCGTTGGGTTCGACACTCTTACTTATCGAAAGGACTACGATAGATCCCCTATACTTGTGGGTCATCAAGACTCTTTTCTGGCGCCGTTACCGGGGAGTGAAGCGCCTTTGGTAGGTTGAATTTGGTAAGGAAAAAATTTATATAGTGTGCTGAAATTTACTGTCACTTGTTACTATGGAAAGTAATCCTCTGAGGGGCTTGTTCGGGGTATCTTCACCCCGACCAGTAGAGCAAAGAGTTGCTCCTCAACCTACTGAACCTACTGAAAATGAAAATGTCTACTTTGATATTCCTTCGGGTATGATAGAAAAACTGCTAGCTAATCCTTTTACAGGAGACGGAACAATGCATCCTGATGAGCACCTAATATATGTGGATGAAGTTTGTGGATTATTTAAGCTTGCAGGTGTGCCCGATGATGTTATTAAGAAGAAGGAGTTCCCTTTATCTTTTAAGGGAGATGCATTGACATGGTATAGGCTATGTGATGATATGGGATCATGGAACTACAAACGATTGAAATTGGAATTTCATCAGAAGTTTTATCCTATGCATCTTGTTCATCGTGATCGCAATTATATATATAATTTCTGTCCTCGCGAAGGAGAAAGCATCGCTCAAGCTTGGGGGAGGCTTAAATCAATGTTATATTCATGCCCCAATCATGATATCCCAAGAGAGATAATTATTCAAAAAAATTATGCTCGGCTTTCAGATAACAATCGCACCATGCTCGATACTTCTTGTGTTGGCTCTTTTATGATGAAGACTATTGAATTCAAATGGGATTTATTGTAAAGATTTAAACGCAAATCTGAAGATTGGGACCTCGACGAAGGTAAGGAGTCAGGTATGACACCTAAGTTTGATTGTGTTAAATCTTTTATGGATACCGATGTTTTCCGTAAATTTAGCACTAAATATGGACTTGACTCTGAGATAGTAGCTTCTTTCTGTGAATCTTTTGCTGCTAATGTCGATCTCCCTAAGGAGAAGTGGTTTAAATATCATCCTCCCATAGAAGTAAAAGTAGTTGCACCTATTAAAGTTGAAGAAAAGTCTATCACTTATAATGATCCTATTGTTCCTACTGCTTATGTTGAGAAACCACCTTTTCCTGTTAGGATAAAAGATCACGCTAAAGCATCAACTGTGGTTCGTAAAATCAATATTAGAACTTATATACCTCCTGAGCAAGTTAAAGTTGAACCTAATATTGATATTGTTAAAGATCTCTTGTCTGATAATATTGATGGGCATGTTATTCATTTCTGTAATGAAACTGCTAAAATTGCCAAACCTTGTGCTAAAGATAAACATAGACATGTGGTAGGCATGCCTGTTATTTCTGTTAAAATAGGAGATCATTGTTATCATGGCGTATGTGATATGGGTGCTAGTGCTAGTGCAATACCTTTTGACTTATACAAAGAAATTATGCATGATATTGCACATGCTGAAATAGAAGATATTGATGTCACAATTAAACTTGCCAATAGAGATACTATATCACCAATGGGAATTGTTAGTAAGTCCTGTGTGGGAAAACTAAATATCCTGCTGATTTTCTTGTTCTCAGTTCCCCACAAGATAGCTTTTGCCCCATTATATTTGGTAGACCCTTCTTGAACACTGTTAATGCTAAGATAGACTGCAAAAAGGATGTCGTTACTATTGGTTTGGGTGATATGTCTCATAAGTTTAATTTCTCTAAATTCCATAGACAACACCGTGAAGAGGAATTGCCTAGTAAAGATGAAATTACTGGTCTTGCTTCTATTGCCATACCTCCTAGTGATCCTTTAGAACAATATTTGCTAGACCATGAAAATGATATGTTTGTGAATGAAAGAAGGGAAATAGATGAAGTATTCTTTAAACAGGAACCCATCCTGAAACACAATTTGCCTGTTGAAATCCTAGGGGATCCTCCTCCACCCAAGGGTGATCCCGTGTTTGAGCTTAAGTCGTTACCTGACACTCTTAAATATGCTTATCTTGATGAGAAAAAGATATATCCTGTTATTATTAGTGCTAACCTTTCAGAGCATGAAGAAGAGAGATTATTGAAAACTCTGAAGAAGCATCGCGATGCTATGGATATACTCTTGATGATCTTAAGGGCATTAGTCCCACTCTATGCCAACACAAAATAAATTTGGAAAAAGATGCCAAACCAGTTCGTGATCACCAACGACGGTTGAATCCTAAGATGAAAGAAGTGGTAAGAAAGGAAATACTAAAGCTCCTTGAGGCAGGTATAATTTATCCCGTTGCTGATAGTCAGTGGGTAAGGCCTGTCCATTGTGTCCCTAAGAAGGGAGGTATTACTGTCGTTCCTAATGATAAAGATGAATTGATTCCGCAAAGAATTATTACAGGTTATAGAATGGTAATTGATTTCCGCAAATTAAATAAAGCTACTAAAAAAGATCATTACCCCTTACCTTTGATCGATCAAATGCTAGAAAGATTATCCAAACATACTCATTTTTTGCTTTCTAGATGGTTATTCTGGTTTCTCTCAAATACCTGTGTCAGCCGATGATCAATCAAAGACCACTTTTACTTGCCCTTTCGGTACTTTTGCTTATAGACGCATGCCTTTTGGTTTATATAACGCACCTGCTACCTTTCAAATATGCATGATGGCTATATTCTCTGACTTTTGTGAAAAGATTTGTGAGGTTTTCATGGACGATTTCTCCGTTTATGGATCCTCTTTTGATGATTGCTTGAGCATCCTTGATCGAGTTTTGTAGAGATGTGAAGAAACTAATCTTGTCTTGAACTAGGAGAAGTGCCACTTTATGGTTAATGAAGGTATTGTCTTGGGGCATAAAGTTTCTGAAAGAGGTATTGAAGTTGATAAAGCCAAGGTTGATGCTATTGAAAACATGCCATGTCCCAAGGACATCAAAGGTATAAGAAGTTTCCTTGGTCATGCCCGTTTTTATAGGAGGTTCATTAAGGACTTCTCAAAAATTTCTCGGCCTCTGACTAATTTGTTACAAAAAGATATACCATTTGTCTTTGATGATGATTGTGTAGAAGCATTTGAAATACTTAAGAAATCATTGATCTCTGCACCTATCGTTCAGCCACCTGATTGGAATTTACCTTTTGAAATTATGTGTGATGCTAGTGATTATGTTGTTGATGTAGGGCGGAACCCTATGTGGACGATCTTTCACGTTTGGAGAGGATCCCTACGAGGAACACGAAGAACGAGCGGAAGAGCACGAGGGAAATCACAGGGAAAAACACAAGAGAATCACTCAAACCAACAAGATTCGATTACACATGAGCTAGATCGATGAACACAAAGGGAGATACACGATACACGATCAACAAAGGACGATACAAGAGGTAATCGGGTTCTTCTCCATGAGGAGGTCTTGATGATGGTCTTCTCCGCAAAGGAGGTCTTGAATCCAAGGTGGATCTTCTCCGAAGAGGGGCCGCGGTCTCTCTCGTGGAGTAGATCCGATATGGATGAGCGAAGCTCTATCTAACAATGAGCTAAATCAACGCTAACCCTAACTAGAAGGAGGTGGAGGAGTATATATAGTATAGGGCCACGAAGGGGTAAGTGAAGGGGTACATGGGCTGCGGCCTAACACATGGCAGCGCACAGGCGCCGGTCGTCCGACGGGTACCGGACGTCCGGTGGCTCGCGAGGGTCCGGTCGTCCGGTACTTGTCGGACGTCCGGCGATTCGGTTCAGTGGTCGCTGACCCGGTTGTCCGGAGGGGCCCGGTCGTCCGGAGGTTGGGAGTCGTCGGACGTCCGGTCCTGGTCGGACGTCCGGCCTCTGTAGCTTCGGGCAGCTTCTTCTCTTGGTCCTTGTACTTGGTGTCCTCGCCGTCTTGTCTGTGGTCTTCCTCCTTGTTCCTGGTCATATATAGCACATATATTTGAGGTAGTAACCATGTCTCACATGTGGGAAGTGAAGGTTCGGAGAGGAGCGAGTTCACCTTGTGTACAATGGCGTTTGTTCGAGGTCTCGTCATATGTCCACTTGGGGCTTGGAGAGTAGTCGTAGTGTACATGGGGATGAACGTGGGATGCTTCGCATCATCTCCCCTCCCTTGGGAAAGATCTGACCTCAGATCGTGATCCTCATCACCATGGAAACAGTTGTCGTAGACGAACTTGTAGTTGGACGAAGTTGAAGACATGGCGCAATCCAAGTAGTCCAAGGTGTCGCCGGAGTGATAGACATGCAAAAAGAGCAAACACAAGCAACACTCGAAAATACAATGGTTAGCGCACACAAAGTGTCCATCATGTAAGAATGAGTCCGTGCGGCAAGATTGGTCGTGACAAAATGCATGAAGCTTATCGAGATGATATGGAATGAAATGTAAAGCATTCATGGGAACAAAAGCATGGTGCACAAAGCGACAAATGCTACCATTGTGCAAAATGATGTCATAGAGAGACGGTTCATCAATAGCATGAATATGGTAAGGGATGCTTAATATGATTATGTTATCATGCAATTGATGGTAGGCAATATGATCACGATGTATGAATATGCCATCAAGAAAGATCACAACAAATTTGCTAAGAAAATGCACAAGCTCATATATCATGGATGACATGGGAATAGGTGCAACAAGACAATCATAATGTGTGTCAATCCATGCATAGGGTGCAAATTTGTCATGGGTGGTGTTGTACCAAAGCTCGATGTCGTGGCATGAGTGAAGTTCCGAAGGTGCATCCAAGAAGTGAGAGCGCTCCTCAATGTGAAGGTCCATAGAGCCAATCGCCAATGTCGCTCCTCCGTTTGCGAGATGTATCATGTAGACAACAAGAAGGAAACAACAATGAAAGAGTGACCCATCCAATATGTGGAATTGAGGATGGCTCAAAGGGAAGGAGGTCACCTTTAGGAGGTTCTCAAGGATGATGGAGTTGCGCATCTTGTATGCCTTCACATAACCAAGTTGTCTCGTGATGTTACCGCCTTGTGAATCCTTCAAAATGAAAGAACATGACAAACACTCGGAAAAACAAATGAGGTTAGCGGAAGTGCAAAACCTATCATTCGTGTGGTAAGATACCCAACAAGTGTATGCATCATGCTCATCATAAGAAAGTACAAGGGAGCATGTCATAGTATGGAGGCATATGATGCGAGAACAACCAAATACAATAGGCTCAAGTAAGCAAGCATGCATCACATGTAAAGTGTCAAAGTCTCCAAGATCACTAAGCATAGATGCAACAATTGGAAGCAATCGACAATGAACAAGATATAACATGTGAGAGGCATGAGCATATATGTCATCAACCCAAGAAAGCGAGTAATAGTGGAACATGGGTGATGCAACATAGCAGGAAATCATAGCGATCAAGTCAAGCAAACTAGTAGTGCGAAGATGCAACATACTAGAGGGAATCATGGCAAGCATGTCATGTGTGCAAATAGTGGGCATATAAAATGCACATGACATTTCACAAGCATAAAGGCAAGATATGAGCAAAATAGCATCAATAGCATGGGGCACATGATAAACATGGCAATAGCAACAAGGATCTCCACCAAGCATGCAAATACACATAGGGTCAATCATGGGTAGATGCAAGCAAGGGTCACAATTGCATGGCAAAGGCATAGAAGCAAGTATAACATGCAAAGTGAACACGGTAAAATGAGCATAAGGGGACAGATGGTATACAGCCCATAGCCGTGTGAGAGCCAAGTAGAAGAGGTGTGTGTAGTCCTTGCGCGAAGATAACGGTGGTAAGGATAGTCCACGGGATCCCAAAGCATCGTTTCTCTCAAGAGCTCGTTTCATCAACTCTTGGGATTGAGAAGTTGACGAGTATACATGAGTACCTACACAAAACAAAGACAAAGGGAAGATTGTGTGTGCGTGGTAGATGTACACATCATCCATCATGATGCATACATGCATGTGTCGGTTAGCACAAAATATCCAATGCTCAAATAAATGAGATGCGTGATATAGAAACATGTCATCCATCATGATAGGTTTGTTGTTATGTATAGCATAATGGAGACTCAAATTGTGTAATGCATCATGGGAAATATCTAGAGCATTGTTATTCATGGAATGCATATGGTGTACACTATCATGGGAATCATGCAAAGTATGAGATGCATCAAGATCTCCTAATATGTATGAGGAAACTATGGGGGTCTCCTCATGAGTATGAGTAGAAACATCACATGGAGAATATTGACAACATCCAAAACAATGCATATTTTTTACAATGCGATCATGGCATGGTATAGTAGATGAATTGCGCAAATCATGTAAAGGAAGCATGGCAATATCATCACATGAAAAACAAAAGCCAATGACCATCATCTCGTCATCTATGACACAAGTGCAAATGGATTTATTTTAATGGGGCATGCATAGTTACTATGTTGAGATTGAAATGATGCAATATGGGAGATCTCACTCATAGCATATGACAAGTTCAATGGATTGTCAAACATGAAGTGACCAATAGAATTTTCACAATATATCCTATGAAGCATAGCATCACAACTAGGCAACTCAACATGCTCATCATCATATTCATCATAAATAGGTAAGTCAAGACATGAAGAAGTCGCACTAGCATGAAGCATGGGAATAGGAGGGTCAACATCATGGGAGCAATCGATGGTAAGATAGTCCACTAGTGGGACAAGAGAAGCACCATCACCTATGTTACCTTTGGAGCATCGCTCATGTGTTGTAGGTGAGGTGTTGAAGATCGTCTCGTTGTCATCTTCATCTTGATGGAACCATGTGGGGGGTGCATCATCGTCCACCATGGCCATCGTCGTCTCCATTGGAGGGGTGGACTCCTCGAGGATAGGCATGTCGTCATGTAGGAGACCTAGCACCAAAGAAGAAAACACACTAGGAGTAGAGGTTAAGTCATTAGAAATCATAGTGGCCTCACATGCCGTCTCAACTACCTCACTCACTAAGTGTTGTGGCTCACTCACTCCCAATATGATGCTCTCACTCGTATGGTTGGTGGAGTCACTCAAATGGCGCTCAACCTCACATAGGATGTGTGGTATGCTCTCAAGTGTGGGACTAGTGGTGGTCACACTCATCCTCTCATAGGAAATGCACTCAATGTCATATAGGGTGGAGTCACTCATCTCACTCATGGGTTGGTGGCTCTCCTCACATGGCAATTGGGTCATCTCATGATATGTGGGTGTCGGAGAGATGTTGGTGCAAATGTCTCCATGCTCAACTCCTATCGCTGCCTTGGTTGAAGGGATAGTCCCATGCTCAACCTGCTTGTCACCGTCTTGTTGTTGGAGGCCCATATTATGTGGCACCTCATAGCTCGTCTCCATGACCGAAGGGAATTTCCCATGCTCGGCCATCTTCCTTGGGGGGCTTCCGTAGATGGAAGAGTCGCCCTCACTCATGGGTAGTCGCCTTGGACTTGATGAAGTCGATGTAGGCGTACTCGTGGGAAGTAGGCGAAGATGTCGTACGTCCAAAGGCGAAGATGCCTTGAGAACACTTGGCGAAGATGCCAAAGTGGTTGATGTAGCCGTAGCACCGTCTTGGTGGTGGTCGTCTCGCGGTCTTCTTTTGTGCTCTTGAAGCTTGGACTTGGCGTGAAGTAGGGCTTGTTGGGACTTGTCCACTTGCGCTTGTGGAGCATCTTCATGATGATGATGTTGTTGTCGCACTTGAGCTCGTAGTAGATGTTGTTCATTGTCGTCGTGCACATGATGCTTGGAGGTGACTTGCCCTTCATGACGATGTGGATTACGAACGTGATGGTGGTCGCCATGGAGATGTGGACGACTTGTGCTTGCATCGCTTCGGCGCTCCGAAGACTTGTGACTTGAACGTCTCTGCCTTGAAGATGACGAAGGGGAAGAATACTTGATCAAGTCTCTAATCTCCTCCATCCTTGCATCTTGCTCCTCTTTATGTGCGGAAAGCTTCTTGTCGATGTAGTTCCTTTTCCTTGCTTCAGAGTGATGAATGTCGATGGAGAGGTTCTCGATGCGCTCTCGCAATCTTGATTGTGCGCCTTGCACTTGTCGTTGTAGATCGAAGATAGACGCTTTGGTGATGTAGTTGTTCACGCCGTCGTTGTTGTCGAGGACCGGAGAGGAAATGCCTTGCCTATCCATCACAAGACTTGAGCAAATATGAGTGGGAGAAAGAGAAGAACTTGACCAAATGTACCTTGACCGATGTTGAAAATGGATCAATGATCACTCAATGTGTAACAAGGAAATAGCACAATTGGTACCAATTCTTGTCGATTTCTCACACCTACACAAGTAAAGCTTATGGTGGAGCTCGGTGAGGACAGTGGCACAAAAATTTGATGCAAAATGTTAGCAAGAGTCAATAATGTTGAAAGAGATTCACAAATTAGCAAGTGAAACAAGTAGACCAATAGCAATGAATGGCACACCGAAACGCACACACGGATAGATAAATGGGGCCGTGCAACCAAGGAATGAGCTCAAAATGTGGAATCCACCAAAACGCTCGTGTTGCACAACTCAAGAGAGATGCTAGCACGATTGCTCAATAGGCGGATACGACACTTGTGCACAACCTATAAGATGCAAAATGGATAAACTTTCTATCCCAAGTATGCTATGTATGTATGGTTCCCGGTGTTTCTCAAGATGATCCAAGATGATCGGATATGACAATCTTATATGCAATGTGGTATGATGCTATGGCACTTGCTTACAAGCTTCTTTGTCCTTTCTCTTTTTTGCTTAAAAGCTTTATTTGTTTTTTTCTATGGCCACTTTTGCACAATGCACAAAACCAAGATAGCTATTGTGTATATGCGGGAACGATATTGTGACACAATGGATGATATGATACCAATATGATATGGTATGTATGCAATGGATGGTGTAGATCAATGATCACTAATGTGCACAAGTAACGTTGCCGGGCAATACTCAAATGGCTAGTCTCGATAGGCAAGTGACGCAAAAATGGGCTAGGGGTTAATAATGCAATTGCAAGGGGAATATACAATGGTGTCATCGAGGTTACCGTCCTTGGCGATGATGAGTGGCGGTGTTCTTGATGTAGATACCAAGATGATGGAGACTCGTCCCTATGTAGCCGAAACACCTTAGGAAACGGAAAAACCGCGAACTCAAAATCTCAAATGACAAATGTCAAATGGTGGTAGCGGGAATGCGGTGGTGGTTGTGGAAGCTCAATGGGATTGCGGAAATGCAATGGTGGTTTTGGGGTACGCAATACGGAAGTGGAGGGTAAGGTGGTGAACTATACACGGTGTCGTAGTTGCAAGCACGGTCCCTAAGTAGCCTAAACACCTTAGGATACACAACTCACAACACAAACAAATTTTGGTTAAGTTGGGGGTGGTGGAAGTGTATTGTGGGTAAGCCTATGCGGAAGTGGTGGTGGTGGTTGAAGAAGAAGCAATCGTCCCTAAGTAGCCGAAACACCTTAGGAGACTCGAATCACTACTCAAGCAACCACATATACAATGGGGAACAAAATTGGTTAGGTTGCGGAAGTCGGTGGTGGCTATGCGGATGATATGGTCGAGGTCCTAGGCAAACTTGCCAAATTTTGGAAAATTTGATGAAGTCAAATGGTGTTGGTGGTATTTTTGTGGGAAGGGGGATGTCAATAGCTTCAAAATGAGCTAAAGAACGTCAAAATCGGAGTTCGGATGAATTAGTTATGGACAAAACAAAAATCAGCCGAAGTCTGACTCTACAGGTTACGGACGTCCGTAAAGGTCGGATGTCCGGAGCGCCGGACGTCCGGGAAAGTCGGAAATCCGTAAATTTGGTTCGGGTTAGGGGTTCCGGTCGTCCGGGAAAGGTCGGACGTCTGGTCGTTCCTGGGGCTCCGGACGTCCGTAAAACGTCGGTCGTCTGGTGGGTCGGGGTCAACGCGAGATGCGAGTTTCGGGACGCGATTTTGGGCGGAAAATGGGTATTTCGGGGTCAAAATTGAGGAGATTTTGTGGATGAAAGATGGGGAAACTTGGGGAAATGCTAGATCCACTCGAAACCAAGCAAATCCATGGATCAAAATCAACAAAACTTCATCTAACCAACAAATCACAAAAAAAATTGGGGGCTATTTTTTGTGGGGATTTTCGAAATTGGGGAAGAACACAACAAAATCAAGCTAGAAAAAGAGGGGTAGGGGCTCCAAAAACGTGATCAACTTGGCTCATGATACCAAGATGATGTAGGGCGGAACCCTATGTGGACGATCTTTCACGTTTGTAGAGGATCCCTACGAGGAACACGAAGAACGAGCTGAAGAGCACGAGGGAAATCACGGAGAAAAACACAAGAGAATCACTCAAACCAACAAGATTCGATTACACATGCGCTAGATCGATGAACACAAAGGGAGATACACGATACACGATCAACAAAGGATGATACAAGAGGTAACCGGGTTCTTCTCCGTGAGGAGGTCTTGATGATGGTCTTCTCCGCAAAGGAGGTCTTGAATCCAAGGTGGATCTTCTCCGAAGAGGGGCCGCGGTCTCTCTCATGGAGTAGATCCGATATGGATGAGCGAAGCTCTATCTAACAATGAGCTAAATCAACGCTAACCCTAACTAGAAGGAGGTGGAGGAGTATATATAGTCTAGGGCAACGAAGGGGTAAGTGAAGGGGTACATGGGCTGCGACCCAACACATGGCAGCGCACAGGCGCCGGTCGTCCGACGGGTACCGGACGTCCGGTGGCTCGCGAGGGTCCGGTCGTCCGGTACTTGTCGGACGTCCGGCGATTCGGTTCGGTGGTCGCTGGCCCGGTCGTCCGGAGGCTGGGAGTCGTCGGAGGTCCGGTCCTGGTCGGACGTCCGGCCGCTGTAGCTTCAGGCAGCTTCTTCTCTTGGTCCTTGTACTTGGTGTCCTCGCCGTCTTGTCCATGGTCTTCCTCCTTGTTCCTGGTCATACATAGCACATATATTTGAGGTAGTAACCATGTCTCACATGTGGGAAGTGAAGGTTCGGAGAGGAGCGAGTTCACCTTGTGTCCAATGGCGTTTGTTCGAGGTCTCGTCATATGTCCACTTGGGGCTTGGAGAGTAGTCATAGTGTACATGGGGATGAACGTGGGATGCTCCGCATCAGTTGTAGGTGTTGTTCTATGGCAAAGAGTTGATAAGAAATTAAATGTTATTCAATATGCTAGTAAAACTCTGGACAATGCTAAGAGAAATTATGCTACTACTGAAAAAGAATTCTTAGCAGTTGTATTTGCTAGTGATAAGTTCAGACCTTATATTGTTGATTCTAAAGTAACTATTCACACGGATCATGTTGCTATTAAATATCTTATGGAAAAGTAATATGCTAAACCTAGACTTATTAGATGGGTTCTCTTGTTACAAGAATTTGATTTTCATATTATTGATAGAAAGGGAGCTGAGAACCCCGTTGCAGACAACTTGTCTGGGTTAGAGAATGTTCTTGATGACCCACTACCTATTGATGATAGCTTTCCTGATGAATAATTAAATGTCATAAATGCTTCTCGTACTGCTCCATGGTATGTCGATTATGCTAATTACATTGTTACTAAATTTATACCACCTAGTTTCACATACCAGCAAAAAAAAGTTTTTCTATGATTTGAGACATTACTTTTGGGATGACCCACATCTTTATAAAGAAGGAGTAGATGGTGTTATTAGACGTTGTGTACCTGAGCATGAACAGGAACAGATCCTACGCAAGTGTCACTCCGAAGCATATGGATGACACCATGCTAGAGATAGAACTGAACATAAGGTATTGCAATCCGGTTTTTATTGGCCTACTCTCTTCAAGGATGCCCGTAAGTTTGTTTTATCTTGTGATGAATGTCAAAGAATTGGTAATATTAGTAGACGTCAATAAATGCTTATGAATTATTCACTTGTTATTGAACCATTTGATGTTTGGGGCTTTGATTATATTGGACCTTTTCCTGCCTCTAATGGATATACACATATTTTAGTTGATGTTGATTACGTTACTTAGTGGGTAGAAGCTATTCCAACTAGTAGTGTTGATCATAACACATCTATTAAAATGCTTAAAGAAGTTATTTTTCCGAGGTTTGGAGTCCCTAGATATTTAATGACTCATGGCGGTTCACATTTTATTCATGGTGCTTTCCGTAAAATGCTTGCTAAATATGATTTTAATCATAGAATTGCATCTCCTTATCACCCACACTCTAGTGGTCAAGTAGAATTGAGTAATATAGAGCTCAAATTAATTTTGCAAAAGACTGTTAATAGATCTAGAAAGAATTGGTCCAAGAAACTTGATGATCCATTATGGGCCTACAGAACTGCATATAAAGTCCTATGGGTATGTCTCCGTATAAAATGTTTTATGGAAAAGCATGTCACTTACCTCTCGAACTAGAACATAAGGCTTATTGGGCTATTAAAGAGCTCAATTATGATTTCAAACTTACAGGTGAGAAGAGGTTATTTTACATTAGCTCACTTGATGAATGGAGAACCCAAGCCTATGAGAATGCCAAAATTTTTAAAGAAAAAGTTAAAAGATGGCATGACAAAAGGATACAAAAAAGCGTGAGTTTAATGTAGGTGATTATGTATTGCTATACAACTCTCGTTTAAGATTTTTTGCAGGAAAACTTCTCTCTAAATGGGAAGGTCCGTACATTATCGAGGAGGTCTATCATTCCGGTGCCATAAAAATCAACAACTTCGAAGGCACAAATCCGAAGGTGGTGAACGGTCAAAGAATCAAACATTATATCTCAGGTAATCCTATAAATGTTGAAACTAATGTTATTGAAACCATAACCCTGGAAGAATACATAAGGGACACTTTCCGGAACGTTTCAGACTCCGAAAAGGAATAGGTATGTGGTATGGTAAGTAAACCGACTCCAAAATAGTTCTAAAGGCAATTTTTCTCCGTTTTGGAATATTTAGAAAAATATAAAAATAAGAAGCTGTCCAGGAAGGACACGAGGCCTCCACGAGGGTGGAGGGGGCGCCCCCTGCCTCGTGGGCACCTCGTGCGCTCTCCGGACTCCGTTTTCTTGCACGATACGTATTTTGGTCGGTAAAAATTCATTATATAATCTCCCGAAGGGTTTGACTCCTGTATCACGCAAATATCCTCTGTTCTTGTTTCGAGCTGTTTTTCTGACAGATCTAGATCATCATGACGTCTCCAAGTGCCCCCAAGGACAAGTTCTTCAAGAAGGTCATCAATCCCTACCTCACGGAGGTGCTGCAACACCCTCAAACCATTGAGATGCATGAGGGGGTGCTGCACATCCGTGATGTTGAGGGACCGAGGAAGGCCGGAAGCGTGGAGACAAGGCTCGAGGCTATGGAGCAGCAAGTTTTCAAGTGCCAGGATATGGTGGAGCGTGGACTTGACTCCAATCACATGATGATCGCGGGGTTCACCAACAACCACAAGCTGGATGCCAAGGACATTGGGGAGGCCATCTTCAAGCTCCACGAGAAAATCGAGCACCTCCAAGCCCAAATCTATGACCTGCAAAACCAAAACTGCGAGTATGAATATAGATTCAAGAGAATGAGTTTGGCTGCAGATTTGAGGATCCCGGAGACTCGATCATCCTTCTATGATGGTGAGCCCATGCCTTGGAAGATGGATGACAAGCCTACTTCATCAACAACCCCATCACCACCACTTCTGAGGAAGGAGACATAACCACATGGGTATGGGCACTCCCCTTGGCAACTGCCAAGCTTGGGGGAGGTGCCCCGGTATCGTAGCACCATCACACTCCTATCTTTACCGTTTTTCTTAGTACGATCTTTTTAGTAATATCTTGATCTAGTAGAATAAAGTTTTGGTTAGATCTAGTTTCGAGTTTTGCTTTATGATCTTTCTATGTAATCGAGTCCGTGAGCTATATATAATAAAGATTAGTGTTGAGTCAATGGCTTGATTGTCTTGCTATGATCTTGAGTGAATAAAAGAAAGAGAAAAGAATAAAAAGAAAACAAAGAGACCATATTGATCTTATTGAGAGTAATCACTTCACATAGAAAGAGTATGATGATTAAAAATTGTTGGGAGTTGGCAAACATAGCTTTGGTCATCGTTGGAATTAATAGGAATTAATAAAGAAAGAGAGGTTTCACATATAAATATACTATCTTGGACATCTTTTATGATTGGGAGCACTCATTAAAATATGACATGCTAAAGAGTTGATGTTGGACAAGGAAGACAACGTAATGGGTTACGGTTTCTTATACCTGAGATAAAGTATATTGTCATGTATCATCCAACATGTTGAGCTTGCCTTTCCCCCTCATTCTAGCCAAATTCTTTACACCAAGTATAGATACTACTTGTGCTTCCAAAAACCCTTAAACCAGTTTTGCCATGAGAGTCCACCATACCTACCTATGGATTGAGTAAGATCCTTCAAGTAAGTTGTCATCGGTGCAAGCAATAAAAATTGCTCTCTAAATATGTATGATTGATTAGTGTGGAGTAAATAAGCTTTATACGATCTTGTGATGTGGAAGAAATAAAAGCGACGGACTGCATAATAAAGGTCCACATCACAAGTGGTAATATAAAGTGATGTTCTTTCGAATTAAGATTTTGTGCATCCAACTCTGAAAGCGCATGGCAACCTCTGCTTCCCTCTGCGAAGGGCCTATCTTTTATTATTACCTTCTACCTTATGCAAGAGTCATGGTGATCTTCACCTTTCCTTCTTACATTTTATCCTTTGGCAAGCACAGTGTGTTGGAAAGATCCTGATACATATATCTAATTGGATGTAAGTTAGCATGAATTATTATTGTTGACATTACCCTTGAGGTAAAAGGTTGGGAGGCGAAACTATAAGCCCCTTATCTTTCTCTGTGTCCGATTAAAACTCCGTAACCACAAGTATTGCGTGAGTGTTAGCAATTGTGAAAGACTAAATGATAGTTGAGTATGTGGACTTGCTAAAAAGCTCTGACATAGACTCTTTCTGATGTTATGATAAATTTCAACTGCTTCAATGACTGAGATTATAGTTTGCTAGTTCTCAATAATGTTTCTGATTCATACTTTGCATTGTGAATATATTATTACTTAAGCATAAGAAATCGTATGACATTATCCACATATATTGTTGTTATGAGAATAATCATGATGCCCTCATGTCCGTATTTTATTTTATTGACACCTCTACCTCTAAACATGTGGACATATTTATCGTTATCGGCTTCCGCTCGAGGACAAGCGAGGTCTATGCATGGGGAGTTGATACGTCCATTTTGCATTATGCTTTTGTATTGATATTTATTGCATTATGGGTTGTTACTACACATTATGTCACAATACTTATGCCTATTCTCTCTTATTTTACAAGGTTTACATGAAGAGGGAGAATGTCGGCACCTGGAATTCTGGGCTGGAAAAGGAGCAAATATTAGAGACCTATTCTGCACAGCTCCAAAAGTCCTGAAACTTCACGGAGGCACGTTTTGGAATTAATAAAAAATAATGGTGAAAGAATTAACCAGAGGGGGCCCACACCTGGCCAAAAGGGTGGGGGCGCGCCCTACCCCCTGGGCGCGCCCCCTGCCTCGTGGGCCCCCTGGAAGGCCTCCGGTGCCCATCTTCTGCTATATGAAGTCTTTCAGCCTGAAAAAAATCAAAAGGAAGCTTTCGGGACGAAACACCGCCGCCACGAGGCGAAACCTTGGCGGAATCAGTCTAGGGCTCCGGCGGAGCTGTTCTGCTGGGGAAACATCCCTCCGGGAGGGGGGAATCATCACCATCGTCATCATCATCGATCCTCTCATCGGGAGGGGGTCAATCTCCATCAACATGTTCACCAGCACCATCTCATCTCAAACCCTAGTTCATCTCTTGTATCCAATCTTTGTCTCAAAACCTCAGATTGGTACCTGTGGGTTGCTATTAGTGTTGATTACTCCTTGTAGTTGATGCTAGTTGGTTTATTTGGTGGAAGATCATATGTTCAGATCCTTTATGCATATTAATACCCCTCTGATTATGAACATGAATATGATTTGTGAGTAGTTACGTTTGTTACTGAGGTCATGGGAGAAGTCTTGCTATAAGTAGTCATGTGAATTTGGTATTCGTTTGATATTTTGATGAGATGTATGTTGTATTTCCTCTAGTGGTGTTATGTGAACGTCGACTACATTCTGCCAAGTAGCATTCCACATCAAAAATTCAGTTTTTATCATTTACCTACTCAAGGACGAGCAGGAATTAAGCTTGGGGATGCTTGATACGTCTCCAACGTATCTATAATTTTTGATTGCTCCATGCTATATTATCATCTGTTTTGGACATTATTGGGCTTTATTATTCACTTTTATATTATTTTTGGGACTAACCTATTAACCGGAGGCCCAGCCCAGAATTGTTGTTTTTTTTTGCCTATTTCAGAGTTTTGCAGAAAAAGAATATCAAACGGAATGAAACCTTCGGGAACGTGATTTTCGGAACGAACATGATCCAGGAGACTTGGACCCTACGTCAAGGAAGCTTCCAGGAAGCCACGAGGTAGGGGGCGCGCCACCCCCCCCCCCCCCACGCGCGCCCTCCACCCTCATGGGCCCCACGTTGCTCCACCGACGTACTCCCTCCTCCTATATATACCTACGTACCCCCCAACGATCAGATACGGAGCCAAAAACCTAATTCCACTGCCGCAACCTTCTGTACCCACGAGATCCCATCTTGGGGCCTGTTTCGGAGCTCCGTCGAAGGGGGCATCGATCACGGAGGGCTTCTACATCAACACCGTAGCCTCTCCGATGAAGTGTGAGTAGTTTACCTCAGACCTTCGGGTCCATAGTTATTAGCTAGATGGCTTCTTCTCTCTTTTTGGATCTCAATACAATGTTCTCCCCCTCTCTCGTGGAGATCTATTCGATGTAATCTTCTTTTGCGGTGTGTTTGTTGAGACCGATGAATCGTGGGTTTATGATCAAGTTTATCTATGAACAATATTTGAATCTTCTGAATTCTTTTATGTATGAATGGTTATCTTTGCAAGTCTCTTCGAATTATCAGTTTGGTTTGGCCTACTATATTGATCTTTCTTGCAATGGGAGAAGTGCTTAGCTTTGGGTTCAATCTTGCGGTGTCCTTTCCGGTGTGATGAGGGGCAGCAAGGCACGTATTGTATTGTTGCCATCGAGGATAACAAGATGAGGTTTTTATCATATTCCATGAATTTATCCCTCTACATCATGTCATCTTGCTTAAGGTGTCACTCAGTTCTTATGAACTTAATACTCTAGATGCATGTTGGATAGCGGTCGATGTGTGGAGTAATAGTAGTAGATGCAGGCAGGAGTCGGTCTACTTGTCTCAGACGTGATGCCTATATACATGATCATACCTAGATGTTCTCATAACTATGCTCAATTCTGTCAATTGCTCAACAGTAATTTGTTCACCCACCGTAAAATACTTATGCTTTTGAGAGAAGCCACTAGTGAAACCTATGGCCCCCAGGTCTATTTTCCATCATATTAATCTTCCAACACTTAGTTATTTCCGTTGCTTTTATTTTACTTTGCATCTTTATCATAAAAATACCAAAAATATTATTTTATCATATCTATCAGATCTCACTCTCGTAAGTGACCGTGTAGGGATTGACAACCCCTTATCGCGTTGGTTGCGAGGATTTATTTGTTTGTGTAGGTGTGAGGGACTCGCGCGTAGCCTCCTACTGGATTGATACCTTGGTTCTCAAAAACTGAGGGAAATACTTACACTACTTTTCTGCATCACCCTTTCCTCTTCAAGGGAAAACCAACAAAGTGCTCAAGAGGTAGCAAGAAGGATTTCTAGCGCCGTTGCCGGGGAGGTCTACGCAAAAGTCAACATACCAAGTACCCATCACAAACCGTTATCTCCCGCATTACATTATTTGCCATTTGCCACTCGTTTTCCTCTCCCCCACTTCACCCTTTCCCTTTTATTCGCTCTCTCCTTTCCGGTTGCCTCTTTTCGTTCGCTTTTCCCTCGCCATGTCGGAACCAAAATGAGTTGGGGTTTCTCTCCCGAGTTTTAGCGATTTGGACAATCCTGCTATCTTATCTAAACTCATAAATAGAAATACTATGGAAAAACCTACCGGAGTTATCAATGAGAACCTTAGTAATTTTGATGAGGATGATTCTGGAATTTTTCATTATTTACTCGATAAATCTTTGAAAGATGCTTGGGATAGGCTGTTAAGGATCCGGGCTAGCTATGTACCCCAATATCAAATTGAGGTTTACTTAAAGAGCTTTTATGTTGGGTTGCCCGCTTTGTTCAAACAAGTTTTAGATTCTATTTTTGAAGAGGGATTTCTTGAAGGGGACCCCATAGACACCTATGAAAAGATGAAAACTATATACGGGCAGCCCATTAATGAGAAAGTTGAAACCACATCTCTTTTGCTTTCTTACCAAAACGAACCTATCAAAGAGATAAAGGCCAGCCTAGATGCCAATTTCCGCAACATACTTAATCTTTCTTCTACCATTAATGGCCACGTACTTTTTCAAAATAGAAAGATTAATTCCATAGATAACAAGTTTGCTCTCTTCTTCCCTAAAACCAAAGATGGCAATACCTAGATCTATCCTCGCTTTTATGCCTAGCTAGGGCGTTAAACGATAGCGCTTGTTGGGAGGCAACCCAATTTTATTTTTAGTTTTTTTGCTTTTTGCTTATGTTTAGGAATAAATTTTTGTTCTAGCCTCTGGTTATATGTGTCTTTATGTTTTAATTAGTGTTTGTGCCAAGTTAAACCTATAGCATCTTCTTGGATGATAGTTATTTGATCTTGCAGAAATTCCAGAAACTTTCTGTTCACGAAAATAATTGTTAAAAATCACCAGAACGTGATAAAATATTTATTCCAATTGCTGCTGATCGATAAACAAATTGTAAAGTTCTTCCTATTTTGGCTGAATTTTTGGAGTTCCAGAAGTTTGTGTTAGTTACAGATTACTACAGACTATTCTGTTTTTGACAGATTCTGTTTTTCGTGTGTTGTTTGCTTATTTTGATGAATCTATGGCTAGTAAAAGAGTTTATAAACCATAGAGAAGTTGTAATACAGTAGGTTTAACACCAATATAAATAAATAATGAGTTCATTACAGTAACTTGAAGTGGTCTTTTGTTTTCTTTCGCTAACGGAGCTCACGAGATTTTCTGCTAAGTTTTGTGTTGTGAAGTTTTCAAGTTTTGGGTGAAAGATTTGATGGATTATGGAACAAGGAGTGGCAAGGGCCTAAGCTTGGGGATGCCCATGGCACCCCCAAGATAATCTAAGGACACCCAAAAGCCAAAGCTTGGGGATGCCACGGAAGGCATCCCCTCTTTCGTCTACTTCCATCAGTAATTTTACTTGGAGCTATATTTTTATTCGCCACATGATATGTGTTTTTCTTGGAGGGTCTTGTATGATTTGAGTCTTTGCTTTTTAGTTTACCACAAACATCCTTTTTGTACACACCTTTTGAGAGAGACACACATGATTCGGAAATTATTAGAATACTCTATGTGCTTCACTTATATCTTTTGAGTTATATAGTTTTTGCTCTAGTACTTCACTTATATCTGAGCACGGTGGTGGATTTGTTTGATAGAAACTTTTGATCTCTCATGCTTCACTTAGATTATTTTGAGAGTCTTAAATATCATGTTAATTTGCTTAAATAATCCTAATATTCTAGGTATTCAAGAATAGTAAAAACTTTCTTATGAGTGTGTTGAATACTAAGAGAAGTTTGATGCTTGATGATTGTTTTGAGACATGGAGGTAGTGATATTAAAGTTGTGCTAGTTGAGTAGTTGTGAATTTAAGAAATACTTGTGTTGAAGTTTGCAAGTCCCGTAGCATGCACGTATGGTAAATGTTATGTAACAAATTTGAAACATGAGGTGTTATTTTATTGTCCTCCTTATGAGTGGCGGTCGGGGACGAGCGATGGTCTTTTCCTACCAATCTATCCCCCTAGGAGCATGCGCGTAGTGCTTGGTTTTTGATGACTTGTAGATTTTTGCAATAAGTATGTGAGTTCTTTATGACTAATGTTGAGTCCATGGATTATACGCCTCTCACCTTTCCATCATTGCTAGCCTCTTGGCACGTGCATTGCCCTTTCTCACAATGAGAGTTGGTGCAAACTTCACGGTGCATCCAAACCCGTGATATGATACGCTCTTTCACACATAAACCTCCTTATATCTTCCTCAAAACAGCCACCATACCTACCTATTATGGCATTTCCATAGCCATTCCGAGATATATTGCCATGCAACTTTCCACCGTTCGTTTATCATGACACGTTCATCATTGTCATATTGCTTAGCATGATCATGTAGTTGACATAGTATTTGTGGCAAAGCCACCATTCATAATTCTTTCATACTTGTCACTCTTGGTTCATTGCATTTCCTGGTACACCGCCGGAGGCATTCATATAGAGTCATACATTGTTCTAGTATCGAGTTGTAATCATTGAGTTGTAAATAAATAGAAGTGTGATGATCGTCATTTAATAGAGCATTGTCCCAAAAAAAGAGAAAGGCCAAATAAAAAAATGAAGGCCCAAAAAATAGAAATAAAAAGGGACAATGCTACTATCCTTTTACCACACTTGTGCTTCAAAGTAGCACCATAATCTTCATGATAGAGAGTCTCTCATTTTGTCACTTTCATATACTAGTGGGAATTTTTCATTATAGAACTTGGCTTGTATATTCCAACAATGGGCCTCCTCAAGTGCCCTAGGTCTTCGTGAGCAAGCAAGTTGGATGCACACCCACTTAGTTTCTTTTGTTGAGCTTTCATATATTTATAGCTCTAGTGCATCCGTTGCATGGCAAACCATACTACTTGCATTAACATCAATCGATGGGCATCTCCATAGCTCATTGATTAGCCTCGTTGATGTGAGACTTTCTCCTTTTTTGTCTTCTCCACATAACCCCCATCATTATACTCTATTCCACCCATAGTGCTATATCCATGGCTCACGCTCATGTATTGCGTGAAGGTTTATAAAGTTTGAGATTACTAAAGTATGAAACAATTGCTTGGCTTGTCATCGGGGTTGTGCATGATGAGAGCATTCTTGTGTGACGAAAATGGAGCATGACCAAACTATATGATTTTGTAGGGATGAACTTTCTTTGGCCATGTTATTTTGAGAGGACATAATTGCTTACTTAGTATGCTTGAAGTATTATTATTTTTATGTCAATATTGAACTTTTATCTTGAATCTTTCGGATCTGAATATTCATACCACAATTAAGAAGAATTACAATGAAATTATGCCAAGTAGCATTCCACATCAAAAATTCTGTTTTTATCATTTACCTACTCGAGGACGAGCGGGAATTAAGCTTGGGGATGCTTGATACGTCTCCAATGTATCTATATTTTTTATTGCTCCATGCTATATTATCTTCTGCTTTGGACATTATTGGGATTTATTATTCAATTTTATATTATTTTTGGGACTAACCTATTAACCGGAGGCCCAGCCCAGAATTGTTGTTTTTGCCTATTTCAGAGTTTCGCAGAAAAAAAATATCAAACGGAGTCCAAACGGAATGAAACCTTCGGGAACGTGATTTTCGGAACGAACATGATCCAGGAGACTTGGACCCTACGTCGAGGAAGCTTCCAGGAAGCCACGAGGTAGGGGGTGGGCCCTCCACCCTCGTGGGCCCCATGTTGCTCCACCGACGTACTCCTTCCTCCTATATATACCTACGTACCCCCAAACGATCAGATACGGAGCCAAAAACCTAATTCCACCGCCGCAACCTTCTGTACCCACGAGATCCCATCTTGGTGCCTGTTCCGAAGCTCCGCCGGAGGGGGCATCGATCACGGAGGGCTTCTACATCTACACCGTAGCCTCTCCGATGAAGTGTGAGTAGTTTACCTCAGACCTTCGGGTCCATAGTTATTAGCTAGATGGCTTCTTCTCTCTTTTTGGATCTCAATACAATGTTCTCCCCCTCTCTCGTGGAGATCTATTCGATGTAATCTTCTTTTGCGGTGTGTTTGTTGAGACCGATGAATCGTGGGTTTATGATCAAGTTTATCTATGAACAATATTTGAATCTTCTGAATTCTTTTATGTATGAATGGTTATCTTTGCAAGTCTCTTCGAATTATCAGTTTGGTTTGGCCTACTATATTGATCTTTCTTGCAATGGGAGAAGTGCTTAGCTTTGGGTTCAATCTTGCGGTGTCCTTTCCCGGTGGATGAGGGGCAGCAAGGCACGTATTGTATTGTTGCCATCGAGGATAACAAGATGGGGTTTTTATCATATTGCATGAATTTATCCCTCTATATTATGTCATCTTGCTTAAGGTGTTACTCTGTTCTTATGAACTTAATACTCTATATGCATGTTGGATAGCGGTCGATGTGTGGAGTAATAGTAGTAGATGCAGGCAGGAGTCGGTCTACTTGTCTCGGACGTGATGCCTATATACATGATCATACCTAGATATTCTCATAATATGCTCAATTCTGTCAATTGCTCAATAGTAATTTGTTCACCCACCGTAAAATACTTATGCTTTTGAGAGAAGCCACTAGTGAAACATATGCCCCCTGGGTCTATCTTCCATCATATTAATCTTCCAACACTTAGTTATTTCCGTTGCTTTTATTTTACTTTGCATCTTTATCATAAAAATACCAACAATATTATCTTATCATATCTATCGATCTCACTCGTAAGTGACCGTGTAGGGATTGACAACCCTTATCGCGTTAGTTGCGAGGATTTATTTGTTTGTGTAGGTGCGAGGGACTCATGCGTAGCCTCCTCTTGGATTGATACCTTGGTTCTCAAAAACTGAGGGAAATACTTACGCTACTTTGCTGCATCACCCTTTCCTCTTCAAGGGAAAACCAACGCAGTGCTCAAGAGGTAGCACATGTATATATTTTTTCATGTGATTTCTTATGCTCAAGTAACAATCTATTCACAATGTAAAGTAAGAATCAGAAACTTCATTGAAAACTAACAAACTATAATCTCGGTCATTGAAGCAATTGCAATTTATCATAACATCAGAAAGAGTCAATATAAGATCTTTACAGCAAGTCCACATACTCAACTATCATTTAGTCTTTCACAATTGCTAACACTCACGCAATACTTATGGGTATGGAGTTTTAATCGGACACAGAGAAAGATAGGGGCTTACAGTGTTGCCTCCCAACCTTTTACCTCAAGGGTAATGTCAACAATAATAGTTCATGCTAACTTACATACAATTGGATATATATATATATATATCAGTATCTTTCCAACACAGTGTGCTTGCCAAAGGATAAATGTAAAAAGGAAAGGTGAAGATCACCATGACTCTTGTATAAGGTATAAGACAAGAATAAATGATAGGCCCTTCACAGAGGGAAGCAGAGTTTGTCATGTGCTTTAATGGTTGGATGCACAAGATCTTAATGTGAAATAACGTCACTATATATTGCCACTTGTGATATAGACCTTTATTATGCAGTCCGTCGTTTTTATTTCTTCCACATCACAAGATCGTATAAAGCTTATTTTCTCCACACTAATAAATCATACATATTTAGAGAGCAATTTTTATTGCATGCAACAATGAAAAATTACTTGAAGCATCTTACTCAATCCATAGGTAGATATAGTGGACTCTCATGGCAAAACTGGGTTTAAGGATATTTGGAAGCACAAGTAGTATCTCTACTTGGTGCAAAGAATTTGGCTAGCATGAGGGGGAAAGGCAAGCTCAACATGTTGGATGATCCATGACAATATACTTTATTTCGGATATAAGAAAACATAACCCATTACGTTGTCTTCCTTGTCCAACATCAACTTTTTAGCATGTCATATTTTAGTGAGTGCTCACAATCATAAAAGATGTCCAAAATAGTATATTTATATGTGAAAACCTCTCTTTCTTTATTACTTCCTATTAACTGCAACGGTGACCAAACTATGTTTGTCAACTCTCAACAACTTTTATTCATCATACTCTTTTATATGTGAAGTCATTACTCTTCATAAGATCATTATGATCTCTTTATTTCTTTTTATTCTTTCTTTTTCTTTAATTCTCTCAAGATCATAGCAGGATAATCGAGCCCTTGACTCAACACTAATCTTTATTATATATAGCTCACGGACTCGATTACATAGAAGAATCATAAAGCAAAACTCAAAACTAAATCATACTAAAACTTTATTCTACTAGATCAAGATATTACCAAAAGGATCGAACTAAGAAAAACGGTAAAGATGGGAGTGTGATGGTGATATGATACCGGGGCACCTCCCCCAAGCCTCGCAGTTGCCAAGGGGAGTGCCCATACCAGATACTCAGTTCTCCTTTGCTGGTGAAGAATATGGTGGTGATGATGGATAATCGCACATCGAGCGTAGGAGATCCTCCATTTTGCGGATAATGCCCTTGAGTGCGGTGATATGCTCCTTCAACAAAATATTTTCACGAGTGAGATACTTGTTTTGTATACGAGCTAACTCAATCATCTTGAAAGCTTCAATCTCCGTTGGGGTAAGAAGATCGTAATGAGGTTGAAGGATGTCTTCTTCTGCCGCTACCGGAGCTTGATACTCCATGGCCTTCTTGATCCCATCATCCTTGTTGATATCCCCGGGTTCTTCTCTCTTCAGCTCTATCTTCATTAGCCAAGCATTGTTGCCCTCATTGTTGGAGGAGGGGGACGACATGATGCCAGGCCTTGACAACTCTGGTAGAAAATAGCTCGAAACAAAAACAGAGGATATTTGCATGATACGAGGGTCAAAACCTTCAGGAGATTATATAATGAATTTTTACCGACCAAAAAAAGTATCATGCAAGAAAACGGAGTCCGGAGAGCACACGAGGTGCCCACAAGGCAGGGGGGCGCGCCCTCCACCCTCGTGGACGCCTCGTGTCCTTCCCAGACTACTTCTTATTTTCCTATTTTCTTAAATATTCCAGAACGGAGAAAAATTGCTGTTAGAACTGTTTTGGAGTCGATTTACTTACCGTACCACATACCTATTCTTTTCGGAGTCTGAAATGTTCTAGAAAGTATCCCTTATGTATTCCTTCGGGGTTACGGTTTCAATAAAATTTGTTTCAACATTTATGGGATTACCTGAGATATAATGTTTGATTCTTTGACCGTTTACCACCTTCGGATTTGTGCCTTCGAAGTTGTTGATTTTTATGGCACCGGAACGATAGACCTCCTCGATAACGTAAGGCCCTTCCCATTTAGAGAGAAGTTTTCCTACAAAAAATCTTAAACGAGAGTTGAATAGCAACACATAATCTCCTACATTAAACTCACGCTTTTGTATCCTTTTGTCATGCCATCTTTTAAATTTTTTCTTTAAACAGTTTGGCATTCTCATAGGCCTGAGTTCTCCATTCATCAAGTGAGCTGATGTCAAATAGCCTCTTCTCACCGGCAAGTTTGAAATCATAATTGAGCTCTTTAATGGCCCAATATGCCTTATGTTCTAGTTCAAGAGGTAAGTGACATATGCTTTTCCATAAACCATTTTATACGGAGACATACCAATAGGGTTTTTATATGCAATTCTATAGGCCCATAATGCATCATCAAGTTTCTTGTACCTATTCTTTCTAGATATATTAACAGTCTTTTTCGGAATTAGTTTGATCTCTCTATTACTTAATTCTACTTGACCACTAGATTGTGGGTGGTATGGAGATGCAATCCTATGATTAACATCATACTTAGCAAGCATTTTATGAAAAGTACCATGAATAAGATGTGAACCACCATCAGTCATTAAGTATCTAGGGACTCCAAACCTCGGAAAAATAACTTCTTTACGCATCTTAATAGAGGTGTTATGATCAGCACTACTAGTTGGAATAGCTTCTACCCACTTAGTAACGTAATCAACAGCAACTAAAATATGTGTATAGCCATTAGAGGAAGGAAACGGTCCCATATAATCAAAGCCCCAAACATCAAATGGTTCAATAACAAGTGAATAATTCATAGGCATTTCCTGACGTCTACTGATATTACCAATTCTTTGACATTCATCACAAGACAATACAAATTTACGGGCATCTTTGAAGAGAGTAGGCCAATAAAAACCGGATTGCAATACCTTATGTGCAATTCTATCTCCAGCATGGTGTCCTCCGTAAGCCTCGGAGTGACACTTGCGTAGGATCTGTTCCTTTTCATGCTCAGGTACACAATATCTAATAACACCATCTACTCCTTCTTTATAAAGGTGTGGGTCATCCCAGAAGTAATGTCTTAAATCATAGAAAAACTTTTTCTTTTGCTGGTATGTGAAGCTAGGTGGTATGAATTTAGCAACAATGTAATTAGTATAATCAGCATACCATGGAGCAGTACGAGAAGCATTTACAACAGCTAATTGTTCATCAGGAAAGCTATCATCAATAAGTAGTGGGTCATCAAGAACATTCTCTAACCTAGATAAGTTGACTGCAACGGGGTTCTCAGCTCCCTTTATATCAATAATACGCAAATCAAATTCTTGTAGCAAGAGAACCCATCTAATAAGTCTAGGTTTAGCATCTTTCTTTCCCATAAGATATTTAATAGTAGCATGATTAGTGTGAACAGTTACTTTGGAATCAACAATATAAGGTCTGAACTTATCTGTGAGAGCCTGATTTTTGGCCCTTTCTTTTTCTTTTGTTTTTCTGAGGTTTTTGCTTAAGTTTTCTTTTTTCGTGGCTTTGTGATCTGGAAAGTGAAGAAGATGAACTCTTCTTTGTTTCCAGAGTGGCTTGTCATACCCAAATCCTTCCCTAGACCCTGTCATTTTCATCCTAGCCCAAATCCCAATATTCTTTTTATTGGGAATATTCCTTTTCTATTAAAGGAATAACTCAAATTGCCCTAGGTTGTGAAGCAACCTTTATTTCCATTACTCCTAAAATTCCCAAATAATTCTCATAAATTGTTTGGGTCATATCTTTCTCAAATATGGAAAAATATTTAATTTTCTATGTTCCTCATCATGCTCAATTAATTCATTTCCTATTCTGTCCTGAATGGCAGAATGTGAAGCGAGTGCCATTTATCTTTTCCCAATTGACCTCAAACTCCTTGGACACCTTTTCTTGTCCATATCATTGCCACATGCCAAAGTACAACCTCATTTGCCTAGTAATCATTTAATTATGATTTTCCAAAGTTCCTGTCTGAGGGAACTGGTTGTGAAGGAAGTACAAGCTAGGCATATCCAAATGAGCTGCAATTTTGCATGGCCCTTCATATCATCATATCATAACTCTCCACCAAAGTAGAGCTCATGTAATGCCTCCATATGAGCTCACCTTCACTTCTTTGATTTTGTCCAACATTTCAGTTTGTGAAGCAAGTATATTTTATCTTGCTCCATTATGGCTGCCAATTTTTCTAGGCCTTCTATTATCCATATAACCTACCTCCACCCATTTTGGGCATGTTTCATCTAGCCATTATTCCTCTAGAATTTTTGCAAGTTTCTAGTCAGTGGAAATGTTTGTGAAGGAAGTACCATTTTGGTTTATCCAATTGGTATGAAACCTTTTGCAGCATCTTCATATGGTCAAATAAGCCTGCCTTGCCAAAGTTCGGCTCAAGTGGCTTCTCCATTTGAGAGCATCATCCTGATCTTCATTCTGGACCAGATTACTTAGTTGTAAAGCAACTATATTAATTAGTGGTCCAATCCTCCTCAAAATTACCAGGGTGAAAGTCCTTCTTACCCTGAACTTACCAGACAACTCCATTGACCCCAATCACCTCCCTGTTGAGCAGCAGTACACGATCAAGTTTACTGCAGTAAACTTCAGGTGTTAACTGTCATTTAACCATGTCACTTTTAACCAATCTACCACCTCAGTTGCAACCTCCCCGGGAAGGACAAGCCCCCAGACATTGTTTGGCCAGTCGTGTGCCACTGTGTGCAACAGTGCACGCGGTGATCACGAGCTTTGGCATGCAATGCACGTGCTCTGCTGGCGTTGGCCGCGTCCAGGGCGTCTTCTTGCTCGGGCCCCTCTTCCTCTAGTCGCCTTCGCGCTCGTGAACCTGTCCAACAACTGGCCCGCATCGTCGCCGTCCTCCTAGAGCCCTTCCCCCCTCCGTCGGCCCCTCCGTCAGCTCTCGTCGCCGCGCGCCCACGGACGCACTATGGCCGACCGAAGCTTTAATGGCGTTCGGCCATTTCTCCTCTGCGCCCTCGGCCCCTCTTGCCATGTGCACCTTCTGTAGCTCGTCCGCTCCCCCTTCGTCGTGATCCCGCGCCTCCCCGTGATCGCTGAGCCTCGCTAGAGCTTTGGCCGAGCTCGAGCGAAGGCACTCGGCCACGGCCTCCCTCGCCCGGCTATATATAGCCATCCCCGCGTTCTCCCGAGCACAACATCGGCCTCCCCTCACTCCCAGCTCCCTCCCCAGCCTCTCATTCGAGCTCGCAGAGCTCCCGAGCCCCCCAATGGTCGCCATGGCCGCCGTCTCTGTCCTCCACGATTTAGGCAGTGGCGAGCCGCTCCCCCTCTCCTTCCACCACGAGAGCCATCCACCACCACCCTAGAACCTTCCCCGCTTTCCTCCTTGATCTCTGGTGGCCTCTCGCCGTGCGCCCCGTCTCTGACCGAAGCGCTACTCCGCCGCGGTCGAGGCCTGCCGCAAATCCAAGACTCGCCGGCACGCATGAGGAGCCCAGCGGATCGCCTCCCGCACTAGTCACTCCGGTGGCGGGCGTCGCCTCAGCGGCCCGAAGTCGCCGGGACAAGCGCCGGCGTCGAGCCTCGCTCGCTCTGCTCCGGGCGGCGAGGAGTTGAAGACAATGACGCGCACTGCCCCCCTCTGCACGCGGGCCCCGCCATCGATCATCGAGGCGTTGACTCGGACCGGGTGGCGTGGATAAGTGGCGGGCCAGCCACTTAAGTGAACGCGTACTCGGTAGAATACGTTTTCCCTGCGGGTAAGCGTATTTTCTGCTGCTTCAGCCAAGAAGGCGCTTTCCCTATACCGAAAACGTATTCTGGTCTTTCTTCAGCTCAGAATGCGCTTTCTCTTTCTGAAAACGTATTTTTCCTAAAGACGTTTTCTATTTTTCTGTCCAGGCCCATATTGTGAAGTTTTTCTTTACAGATAGGTCCCTGGCAGAAAAGCATTCATATCCTTTTACTCCCAACTCCAAATGAGGTGATTCCAAAGCCCATTTCTTTGTCTCATCGAACCCGTTCTGTTGGTTTCATTTTCACTATGGTTTGACACTGTAAAAATGACCTTTTTGCCCTTGCACGTAAACAGCCCCTCCGAGAGAGAACTGTTTCCGACAAATCTTTCCGCGGCTTCACCGCACTTCTTCCCGGTGCCTTCTTCACCCCAGGCAAGCCACAATACCCACTTGCATGATAGTCATGCAGTAGCCATGGTTTTCAACTTGAATATTTAATAAATGTTTGCTTGTTTAAAATATGGTTATCGTTGTTTCGGTAATGCTTTTTGGGTTAGTGCTTACTTTCTTGCTATGTTGTCATGCACCTAGTTGTCATGCCCTGCTAATTGCTAGTATTCCTTTAATATGCTTATGCTTGCTAGTAGTACATGTTGATGTTGGTGATGGTCTTCGGTGCATGACGGCTATCTGTCCCGAGTATTGTTGTTATAAATGTTCTATTGCATCCAGTTGGTTAAATGCTCGCATGATAGCATTGTTGATATGTTCTTGCATGATATTTATTGTTGATTCTAGTGGTCATGTTATACCATGAGTAGTGTTGCACTTGTAATATTTATTCTCATCATTATGCCATGTTCAGTTTGAGATTATTTCATAGTTGATATGATGGATAGTTATGTTGCATCCCGTGCTTAAGTTGATATCATGCTCATGCTTTGTATATGCATCATGTTATTTTATCATGGCTCAGCATATTGCATTCAAGTTTAACCAGATTAAATTGGACTTGAACAACTGTTGGCTGAGTCATGGTGCCGCCATATCGAAACTGACCAGTGCAACCACACTTACCTTATGGGAAGGTCCTAACTGGATCTATTGCCGTGCATCTCGTCGGTGCCTCCCATGAGGGAAGGTTATGGGCATGCTTACCCTGATCAGGTAGGCGGACATAACCTTGTGTGCCCGTTGTTTTTATTTTTATGGATCTGGTCCCCGTGAGGGAGGTTTGACCACGACGGTGGTCGGGGTGTCTTTGGTAGACAAGGGGCCACCCAGGACTAGCCAAGTTGGGAGTGGGTCGGAGTGGCCGGGAGGATGTCATGGCAGTAGATCGGTTTTGTCGGAACACCGTTGGTCCACCCGAATGGGAGTGCGAGGCCATGGGTTCCGTGCTGTGGGTACAGTGTGCTAACCTCTGCAGAGTGTATATTAAATCTATCGATAGCCGAGCCCGCGGATAAGGGCCCAGTTCGTGTCGGTCCCATCATGAGTCAACAGTATTAATAATAACTTGATTAATGAAAACCCCGGTTCGATGATGAGATACGTTGGTTGTGATCGCCGAAAGGATCATGGTTTGAGACCAAGTGTTGTTCATGGTTGTGATTGTCGGAATGATCAACGTGGTATCGAGGATACCGAGTTGTTGGATATTCGTGATGTTGTGCGAGAATCATGGGTAAAGATCAAGCTCCTTGTGGTCATTTAGTGATTGCTACGGTATTGTTTATACCAAGCTTGATTTGATCCTGAGATGATCGTGTGATGTCCGAGGTTGGTAAGTGATGCATGTGATGGTTACGAGGTAACCCGAGCAAAATAAATAATGCATATAGTGTCATCATGTTGCATGCTAGTTGTTGGCGAACGTAGTAATTTCAAAAAAATTCCTATGCACACGCAAGATCATGATGATGCATAGCAACGAGAGGGGAGAGTGTTTTCCACGTACCCTCGTAGACCGTAAGCGGAAGCGTTATGACAACGCGGTTGATGTAGTCGTACGTCTTCACGATCCGACTGATCCAAGTACCAAACGTACGACACCTCCGAGTTCTGCACACGTTCAGCTCGATGACGTCCCTCGAACTCCGACCCAGCCGAGCTTTGAGGGAGAGTTCCGTCAGCACGACGGCGTGGTGACGATGATGATGTTCTACCGACGCAGGGCTTCGCCTAAGCACCGCTACGATATTATCGAGGTGGACTGTGGTGGAGGGGGGCACCGCACACGGCTAATAGATCTCAAGGATCAATTGTTGTTGCGTCTAGAGGTGCCCCCTGCCCCCGTATATAAAGGAGCAAGGGGGGAGGGGGTGGCCGGCCTAGGAGGGGCGCACCAAGGGGAGTCCTACTCCCACAGGGAGTAGGACTCCCTCCTTCCTTGTTGGAGTAGGAGAAGGGGAAAGAGGGGGAGAGGAAGAAGGAAAAGGGGGCTGCGCCCCTTGTCCAATTCGGACCAGAGGGGGGGCGCAGGCCTCCTTCCTTTTGGCCTCTCTCCTCTATTCCCGTATGGCCCAATAAGACCCATATACTCCCCGGCGAATTCCCGTAACTCTCCGGTACTCCGAAAAATACCCGAATCACTCGGAACCTTTCCGAAGTCCGAATATAGTCGTCCAATATATCGATCTTTACGTCTCGACCATTTCGAGACTCCTCGTCATGTCCCCGATCTCATCCGGGATTCCGAACTCCTTCCGTACATCAAAACTCATAAACTCATAATATAACTGTCATCGAAACCTTAAGCGTGCGGACCCTACGGGTTTGAGAACAATGTAGACATGACCGAGACACGTCTCCGGTCAATAACCAATAGCGGAACCTGGATGCTCATATTGGCTCCCACATATTCTACGAAGATCTTTATCGGTCAAACCGCATAACAACATACGTTGTTCCCTTTGTCATCGGTATGTTACTTGCCCGAGATTTGATCGTCGGTATCCACTACCTAGTTCAATCTCGTTACCGGCAAGTCTCTTTACTCGTTCCGTAATACATCATCCCGCAACTAACTAATTAGTTGCAATGCTTGCAAGGCTTATAATGATGTGCATTACCGAGTGGGCCCAGAGATACCTGTAACATCCCAAACTTCTAAATTTGGGAATGTTATATTAAATAAATAACTATGCTTGTTGTCTGATTGTTGGTTTGGTTGAATGAGTGAAACTGAGTGAAATTTGAAAACTTTTGAAAGTTGAATGAGAGGGAATGAAATGACTTTCCCAAAACTTTCTCTTTTGCCTTTTGGATCTCAATGAATTCAAATTCATTCCAACACCAAAGCCTAGAGTGAAGATGACATGACTTCTTCCATTTTGAAATGAATAGGGTTTTGGAAAAATATTTGAATTTCATTTGGGAAGATTTCAAATTCAAAGCTTTATGCAACTCAATGATTTTCATGAGGGAAGATAAAATGACTTCTTCAATTATATGAAATAGGAGTTGGAAGTTAAAATGAATCAAGTTGAAAGTCATTTGAAAGTGCTTTGAAACCCTCTTTCAAATTTTGAGTTTTGAATTTGAATTCAAACTTTGGCAAATGGGAATCATTTCAAAAACTATGCCTGATAAATACTTGATCAAAAATATGAGAGGAGCAAACATGACACTCCAAAAATATCAGAAGAAAACATGGCCAAAAGATTTGGATTCAAATCTGAATTTTATTTGAATTTGAAAAATGGATTTTATAAAGTTTAGATTTTTCCTTTGGAAAATGTTCAAATGAAAGGAATATTCCCTGATCATTTTGGTATATATATACCCTATATAAAATATTTATAGATATTGTTTTATTTCTGTTTTGTTTTATTTTAAAAATAAAATTTTAAAAAAAAAAAAACCCCAGGCGCCAGCCAAAGCCACCCCAGCCCAGCCAGCGCAAGACCCACCCGCCTGCCTAGCCTAGCCAGCCCACTGGCCAAGCCACCGAGCCGAGCCGCCCACCACCCCCCGCGCTCGAAACCCCGGGCCTCGGCCACCCGCCGCCTCGCCTCTCTCTCTCTCGACCATGGGCCCACGCCCATCTTCTTCCCCGCCCCACGCCACGCCGCCGCGGAGATCGCGGATCGAAGGATCCGGATCCCGATCCCCAGGCGAGGACGAACCCCGGCTATAAAAGCCGGAGCCCCGCACCCCATTCCCCCCTCGAGACCTCGCGGACCCCTCTCCTCCCGCTCGACCTCACCGGAGATCCGAGCTCCCTCCGCCGCCATTGTCGCCGCCGTCAACGCCCTAGGCCTCCCGACCACCCCAACCCCACCGAACCCTCCCGTGCCTCCGCATCCTCCCGACGACTTCCCCGAGCTCACCGATGCCCGGAACCCCCGACGCACTTCCGCCGCCGCCACCGCCGTCGCCGGACTCCGGTAAGCCACCGGAGAACTCCCTCCCCCGTCCGATCTCCAACGGACGGCCACGATTAGAACCCCCGAAGGGGTATCTTTTTATAAAAAGAACCGGCCGGTTCGTCCGGTTTATTAGTTAGGGTTTTAGTCAATTAGCCGGCCCGTTTTAGTTTTAACCCGAGGCCCATTTAGACTAAATTACGCTAAGGGCACAGTTTAGGCCCATTAGGCCTTTTTCTTTTATTTTGATTTTCTGTTTTAGCAGATTAGTTTCTGTTTTGAAAAATTGATATCTTTTATTCTGTTTATTATTTTTAGATGATTCTTTTTGTGTTCGATTGCAAATTTTATGTAGTTTTGTAGAATATATATTTAGCTATGTTAAAAATAATTAAAATTGCTTTATTTTAGTTTTAGTCAGAATAGTAAATCTGCTATAACTTGAGTTAGAAAAATTATTTTGCATGATTCTTTTGTCCCAACTTTATTTTGACATTGCCAAACCATAAAAATTAACTTGGGTATTTTAGGATTATAAAAAATTTAGTTTAAGCAGAATCCTATTAATCCTAATTAATTAGCTAGATGTTGTTTTCTTATTAATTTAAATGGTAAATAAATTTATTTTTAACATGTGATTAATTATTCTAGGATAGTTTCTGTCACTCCATTAGATGAACTTTTATTTATAATTAATAAAAGTTTTAATTCATTTTCTTAATAGAAATTGAATTAGGCCTATTAGGAGTTTTATAATAGCTTTTAAATTAATTCTTTTTGCTCCTAGTTGCTTAGTGAATTCTTTTCTGTTAAGTTAACTTAAAACCATGATTAGGTCATATTAAGAAATTTTTATTATATAAAACTATTTTTGTTATTGTTTGAAGTAGGGAAAACTTTGAGTGGCCTTTCTTTGAGTTTTTCTTTTGGATTTGGTTTTGGTTGTTTTGTTGTGTTATGTGATCCTATTGCTATGTGCTTATTATAGTTATTGTTTGCCTCGGTAGAATTTCCGGAGTGCGAAGATTGCTACTACGAAACCCTAGTTTTTCGAAGATCGTCAACCAGGCAAGTTCACTTTGACCATGCTTTCTTACCTATGTTTTATTGCATTTAGTGGCACCTTTGCAACCACCCCTCAGTAGTGTTATTGAAATTCTTGTAGTTGAGTAGTATGCATGAGGTAGGAACCCATCACCCTGTTACCAAGCCCGGGACGTTATTTTATTCTAATGCTACGCTGTAGTAGACGGTGTTTGGTATGAGTGTTCGAGAGTGGTGTGAAGAAGGAGGACTCTACATCAATGACGACAACTCCATGATGGAATCTGCAAGGACTGCATCTTCAAGACCTCAAGACTTCAAGACTCGAGACAAGAATTCAATACACACTACTGGGTGAAGGACGATTGACGGGCACCCTGGAGAAACCAGTGGTTGGCCGGGATGCATGGAGAAGCGCCATGACATCTTGCGGAAAGCTTCACCCAGACTCAAAGAGACGGAAGAATACCTCATGCCCGGAAGCTTACCTGTGCAACCGCAAGTCATTATGGGCTCTGGCTTGGTTGACCTTAGTTGTGACTCTGGCTGGGACGGTGCTAGCAGATGTAGAACTACGGTAGGATTGGATGGGTACCGGACAGTGGTCAGAGGAACTCTTTGGAAGACCATGTTTCGGTCATCTTGTTCTCAAACACTCTGAAGTGCGAGAGCGTAAAAAGAGGGATCGAATCTTGCGGGTAAAGTGTACAAACCTCTGCAGAGGGTTATAACCTAATCGATTAGTCGTGTCCCGATTCACGGACAATTTGAGCATCTGGACTTGGATCTATTTCGGAACTCTCAACACCGGATTGATAACTTAATTGTGGGCAACTTATGATGATTTTGGGCTATGAGACATCGGTTGGCGGAACCATGTCATGACAGAAAAAACTCCATAGTACAGGCTTCATTTTATTCCTTTGATGTAGGTAAAATAAAACCAGCTTTTACGCAAACAAAATTCAGAATCTGAGCCATAAAGCCAAATTGCATATAGTATAGTTTTATCATCTGTTTTCTCATGTTGTGATCTTGCGGTACATTCAATGTCTTGACCTACACGGCTGCAACGTATCATGTTGCAGATATTTCCTCGACGAGTAAGAGTTACGATCTGAGGTTACGGTCTACACTCAACCTGCCGATGGCGTTGATGGGACTCCACACCCGTTTGATTGTTTCCGCTGATTATTATGAGGTATATATCATTTTACGTTATTTATACATGTGATTGCACTTTGATATATACATTAATGTCTTGTGTGTGCCAAACATACTTGATCCGAGGATGGCACAATAATACGTAGGCTTGACCGTCGAGGTCGGGTCGCTCTGAGAGATGGTATCGAGCACATGTTGACTGTAGGACGTGACCCTAGAAACCGGAAAAAAAGCCCTAGGACAGGATATCTCAAAACTTTATTTACAAAAGACTCTTACTTCTCATCTTTTCTGATTTTATCAAATAGACCCTCTCACCTCAAATAGTTAGAATATACCCTTATCCTTTGATCACCGGAGGATCAATCAAGACGCCCAAGAAGGATTTGATATCGGAGAACTGATGGCCCCTTGAGTAAAGAGGATTTCACCATGTATTAGAAGCTAGAACAGTTGAAGACTCCGAAGACTTGAAAGGATCTGAAGAATTATTAGACCTTTAGAAGACCAAACCCCTGTTATACACCTACGTTAGAAGCGATGATTTTGTGAGCTGTCATTTGTTTGATGTTTTTCGACAGCCCCAAAATAAAACTTGTTCCTTCAAAAAAACTATTGGTTGTATTGTGTGTATATCCCTCCCCACTTCTCTCTCATCTCACCCTAAAACCCTTGAACCCCATAGATGATGAATGAAGTTGGTGATATTCTCTGGATCAAGACTCACCGGAGGCGAGCTATGGATTCAAAACATGGAGAATCACTTGGAAGCAATTTGGTTTCAAGGAAGTATGAGGTCCAATATGCTCTTCAAGATTTTACGAGAAAGTGCTGCAACCAGTGGAAAATGCATCAAGCCATACAGGATTTAATGGAGCAAGAACTTGGGAGGAATTCAAGAAGACCCCGATGAGATCACGTCTTATCCGAAACACAATGATGCACCAAGAAGTAAACCTTGTGCGCAAGATTTGCGGAGAAATAGGACACACCTGGGAGGAACACAAAGATGGATGCCCTCATTGTGAGGAGAAACACCCGGTGAGGAATGCCCAACTAGCTGGTGACTTGCTTCTGTGTGAAGGAACCACCCACTACCCGTGCTGATGTCACATTTACTCCACGGTGCAACAAACTATTCAAGGGGAAGATGGAATGAAAGAAGCCCTCAAGGAAGATATAGAAGAACCAGTAATGATGAAAGTGTTGAAGACCGGATGGAGAAGGTCTCAACAGATTTTACCCCAATGCACGCTATTCATGTGGAGAAGAAGGACATTTTCACGAGATTGCACCAAGGAAAGAAAAGAGTATCCGGGATACTTCCCGACGGAAGCAATAGAGTTTGATCCACAGGGAATAGAAGGTTTGATCAGAACGAAGAAACCCAGGAAGAGAAAACAAAGACACCCTCAGAACAACCCAATTTCTGCAAATAGGGACAAGAGTCATATTACCTGTTTTGAATGTAAGGACGTCGGGCATTATGCCAATCATTGTCCCGAAAGGAAGCAAGGAACTCAAGGAGCAGGCACCATCTCCAAGAAGCCCAAAGACTTATCGAAAGTCATTTGTTTTCGCTGCAGGAAAGCAGGACATTATGCTACTAAATGTTCCGACAAGACGAAAGTCTGGAGCTGAGTAGTTGGAATTTTGATTATGGATAATAAGAGTAGTAGAAAGCAATTTCATTTTCATGAGCTCAATGAGTTGAGTTATGTAATAGATTACCACGAGATTGTAATAGTTCATGACTCAATAAAGTTGTAATGTCACATCTTGACAAGCTTTAAGGAGTTGTCATATTTTATCTTGGAAATTAATATTCGGATGAACATGGAAGAAAGTGAGTTGTGATGCATAAACAGGAAATTGGAATTGAGTTTGAAGTTTTGTTTGGATGATATAAATGTGTGCCTGGAGATATGTACCTCATTACGAGCACCACTTTTGTTATACAAGCTGCAGATGACGACCCTTTACTGAGTCTTTCCTTAAAGGTCCGGAAACCATCATGACCACGACAAGTGATCATGATTACCGAAGATCTGAAGGACATGATGAAGCATATTCACCTTGAAGGAGATGCAGTCTACAAAGGCTACCCCTTCATGCATAAGGGAGTGGAACTTTGGTATGTGGAGGTACACCTCCACCATTTGAAAGGAGTTTGCCCAAAAATGATGGGGCAGTACTTTTTCATTTCACGTGTGCCACAAGCAACTTTCTTCAATGCTGTTCGTGAAGCAGCCATGAAAGCCATACGTCAGATCGGAGAAATACTTGAAGCAAGACTCCGTTATACTCAGGAATACCTAAGCGAAGTGCATGCAGAGATGATGAAGGTGAAGCTCAAGACCACCATGATGAAAAAGAAGATTGAAGATTTCAAGGCTCATGTCGCACACTTCCAGTGGGACTGAAGAATCCTCGAGGAGGATAAATGAATAAAGTTGGAAGTAATGCCTGACCATACCAAATCATGTGGGTGGCAGCATTTGTAACAAAGTACTTTTTGGAATTTGAATTTACGAAAATGGTTAAGGATGTAATGAAAGATTGATATGAAAATAATGAGATTTTATGGATAACCTTGTGCATTCTTTCGGTCATAGTACTCTGTAAAGCCACAAGATCAATGAAGAAAGAAACGTGTTATTCATGACGGCCATAGAAGGAAGCTGGACAAAATAAGTTGGAGTTTTGTTTGATATGATGGTATGAAGAAACAGAGTACTACTGGATTCAAAGGAGGTGTAACAAGAGAGAGTTACTCCAAGGATGATTTAAAGCTGCACTAGTGCTGAAGTGGGCCATAACCCACAGGCCCAGGATTTTGAAAGGAAACTGATATAATCTTAATAAAGGAATAAATTGGAGAAATCAGCAGTCCAATCAGCATACGTTTCATAGGAGATTACGCAAAAACCTAAGAGTGATGAAGTAACGATAGATGTTTGTTTGGCTTGCAGAAACCACGGATTTACTCGAAACCAGTTCGAGAACAAGAGAAGTTCTGCAATGCTTGTGAGTATGCCCAAGTGTTAGAATACGTGATTCACTGTTTACGTATGTGGTAATGATTCAAGTACGGGATGGATTGTCCCCCATACCGAAGACTTCTATCATGAACTATCATATGTTGATGGAAAATCAAAGAGCCTTGAAAAACTTAGAAGAGTGTCGACGCGATAAGCCATAAAACCATAAAATGGTAGGACGATGGAACCCTTTACAGGCAACCGTTGCCAATCGTAGGTTATACGGTGAGGTTCAACCCAGACCCGTTTTCTGCAGGAGAAAACCATAAATTGTAGACCACCATGAGTGTTTCGATAGTTGTCTAGAATGGACACGAGCCCATCAGCTAAGAAGATCCAGTCTCGGACGAACTTCAACTTTGACGAACCGACCCAAGCTTTTGAGGAAAACTCTATGCTTCTGACAGAAGAGCTTTAATGAAGGAGCTATTGTAAGATATGTGAAGAGACATACATTGGCAGCCCTCCAGAGGAAATATCTGAGTTTATTGGAACCATGACCTAGATTTTAAGTGTGGTAGCACCCCTGACCTTTCTGACCAAGACATTTGCTAGAAGACCCCCGACCCCTAACCTTTTCTTGCTAGCCTCTTCGAATCTCGAGGACGAGATTCATTTTAAGTGTGGTAGGTTTGTAACATCCCAAAATTCTGAATTTGGGAATGTTATATTAAATAAATAACTATGCTTGTTGTCTGATTGTTGGTTTGGTTGAATGAGTGAAACTGAGTGAAATTTGAAAACTTTTGAAAGTTGAATGAGAGGGAATGAAATGACTTTCCCAAAACTTTCTCTTTTGCCTTTTGGATCTCAATGAATTCAAATTCATTCCAACACCAAAGCCTAGAGTGAAGATGACATGACTTCTTCCATTTTGAAATGAATAGGGTTTTGGAAAAAGATTTGAATTTCATTTGGGAAGATTTCAAATTCAAAGCTTTATGCAACTCAATGATTTTCATGAGGGAAGATAAAATGACTTCTTCAATTATATGAAATAGGAGTTGGAAGTTAAAATGAATCAAGTTGAAAGTCATTTGAAAGTGCTTTGAAACCCTCTTTCAAATTTTGAGTTTTGAATTTGAATTCAAACTTTGGCAAATGGGAATCATTTCAAAAACTATGCCCGATAAATACTTGATCAAAAGTATGAGAGGAGCAAACATGACACTCCAAAAATATCGAAGAAAACATGGCCAAAAGATTTGGATTCAAATCTGAATTTTATTTGAATTTGAAAAAATGGATTTTTATAAAGTTTGGATTTTCCTTTGGAAAAATGTTCAAATGAAAGGAATATTCCCTGATCATTTTGGTATATATATACCCTATATAAAATATTTATAGATATTGTTTTATTTCTGTTTTTGTTTTATTTTAAAAAATAAAATTTTAAAAAAAGAAAAAAAAACCCGGGGCGCCAGCCAGGCCACCCCAGGCCCAGCCAGTGCCGCACCCACCCCCTGGCCCGGCCAGCCCACTGCCCAGCCAGCCGAGCCGAGCCGGCCCACCTCCCCCCTCCTGAAACCCCGGGCCTCGGCCACCCGCCGCCTCGCCCCTCTCTCTCTCTCTGACCCGCGGGGCCCACGCCCATCTTCTTCCCCCGCCCCACGCCACGCCGCCGCCGCCGGAGATCGCCGGATCCCGAAGGATCCGGGATCCCCGATCGCCCCGATCCCCTCAGGCGAGGACGAACCCCTGGCTATAAAAGCCGGAGCCCCCGCACCCCATTCCCCGAGACCTCGCCGGACCCCCTCTCCCTCCCGCTCGACCTCACCGGAGATCCGAGCTCCCTCCACCGCCATTGTCGCCGCCGTCAACGCCCTAGGCCTCCCCGACCACCCCCAACCCCACCGAACCCCTCCCCGTGCTCCCCCGCATCCTCCCGACGACTTCCCCGAGCTCACCGACTTGGAACCCCAGACGACTTCCGCCGCCCGCCGCCGTCGCCGGACTCGTAAGCCACCGAGAACTCCTCCCCGTCCGATCTCCAACGGACGGCCAGTCGATTAGAACCCTCAAGGGGTATCTTTTATAAAAAGAACCGGCCGGTTCGTCCGGTTTATTAGTTAGGGTTTTAGTCAATTAGCCGCCTGTTTTAGTTTTAACCCGAGGCCCATTTAGACTAAATTACGCTCGAGTACGATTTAGGCCCATTAGGCCTTTTCTTTTATTTTGATTTTCTGTTTTAGCAGAATAGTTTCTGTTTTGAAAAATTGATATCTTTTATTCTGTTTATTATTTTAGATGATTCTTTTTTGTTGGATTGCAAATTTTATGTAGTTTTTGTAGAATATATATTTAGCTATGTTAAAAATAATTAAAATTGCTTTATTTTAGTTTTAGTCAGAATAGTAAATCTGCTATAACTTGAGTTAGAAAAATTATTTTTGCATGATTCTTTTTGTCCCAACTTTATTTTGACATTGCCAAACCATAAAAATTAACTTGGGTATTTTAGGATTATAAAAAATTTAGTTTAAGCAGAATCCTATTAATCCTAATTAATTAGCTAGATGTTGTTTTCTTATTAATTTAAATGGTAAATAAATTTATTTTTAACATGTGATTAATTATTCTAGGATAGTTTCTGTCACTCCATTAGATGAACTTTTATTTATAATTAATAAAAGTTTTAATTCATTTTCTTAATAGAAATTGAATTAGGCCTATTAGGAGTTTTATAATAGCTTTTAAATTAATTCTTTTTGCTCCTAGTTGCTTAGTGAATTCTTTTCTGTTAAGTTAACTTAAAACCATGATTAGGTCATATTAAGAAATTTTTATTATATAAAACTATTTTTGTTATTGTTTGAAGTAGGGAAAACTTTGAGTGGCCTTTCTTTGAGTTTTTCTTTTGGATTTGGTTTTGGTTGTTTTGTTGTGTTATGTGATCCTATTGCTATGTGCTTATTATAGTTATTGTTTGCCTCGGTAGAATTTCCGAGTGCTGAAGATTGCTACTCTGAAACCCTAGTTTTTCAAGATCGTCAACGTGCAAGTTCACTTTGACCATGCTTTCTTACCTATGTTTTATTGCATTTAGTGGCACCTTTGCAACCACCCCTCAAGAGTGTTATTGAAATTCTTGTAGTTGAGTAGTATGCATGAGGTAGGAACCCATCACCTGTTACCAAGCCCGGACGTTATTTTATTCTAATGCTCTGCTGTAGTAGGCGGGTTTGGTATGAGTGTTCGAGAGTGGTGTGAAGAAGGAGGACTCTACATCAATGGCGACAACTCCATGATGGAATCTGCAAGGACTGCATCTTCAAGACCTCAAGACTTCAAGACTCGAGACAAGAATTCAATACACACTCTTGGGTGAAGGGCGGTTGACGGGCACCTGGAGAAACCAGTGGTTGGCGGGATGCATGGAGAAGCGCCATGACATCTTGGAAAGCTTCACCCAGACTCAAAGAGACGGAAGAATACCTCATGCCGGAAGCTTACCGTGCAACCGCAAGTCATTATGGGCTCTGGCTTGGTTGACCTTAGTTGTGACTCTGGCTGGGACGGTGCTAGCAGATGTAGAACTACGGTAGGATTGGATGGGTACCGGACGGTGGTCGAGGAACTCTTTGGAAGACCATGTTTGGTCATCTTGTTCTCAAACACTCTGAAGTGCGAGAGCGTAAAAGAGGATCGAATCTTGCGGGTAAAGTGTACAAACCTCTGCAGAGGGTTATAACCTAATCGATTAGTCGTGTCCCGATTACGGACAATTTGAGCATCTGGACTTGGATCTATTTGGAACTCTCAACACGGATTGATAACTTAATTGTGGGCAACTTATGATGATTTTGGGCTATGAGACATCGGTTGGCGGAACCATGTCATGACGAAAAAACTCCATAGTACAGGCTTCATTTTATTCCTTTGATGTAGGTAAAATAAAACCAGCTTTTACGCAAACAAAATTCAGAATCTGAGCCATAAAGCCAAATTGCATATAGTATAGTTTTATCATCTGTTTTCTCATGTTGTGATCTTGCCGATACATTCAATGTCTTGACCTACACGGCTGCAACGTATCATGTTGCAGATATTTCCTCGACAGTAAGAGTTACGATACAGGTTACGGTCTACACTCAACCTGCCGATGGCGTTGATGGGACTCCACACCCGTTTGATTGTTTCCGCTGATTATTATGAGGTATATATCATTTTACGTTATTTATACATGTGATTGCACTTTGATATATACATTAATGTCTTGTGTGTGCAAACATCTTGATCCGAGGATGGCACAAGAATACGAGGCTTGACCGTCGAGGTCGGGTCGAACAATGTAGACATGACCGAGACACGTCTTGGTCAATAACCAATAGCGGAACCTGGATGCTCATATTGGCTCCCACATATTCTACGAAGATCTTTATCGGTCAAACCGCATAACAACATCGTTGTTCCTTTGTCATCGGTATGTTACTTGCCCGAGATTTGATCGTCGGTATCCAATACCTAGTTCAATCTCGTTACCGGCAAGTCTCTTTACTCGTTCCGTAATACATCATCCCGCAACTAACTAATTAGTTGCAATGCTTGCAAGGCTTATAATGATGTGCATTACCGAGTGGGCCCAGAGATACCTCTCCGATAATCGGAGTGACAAATCCTAATCTCGAAATCGCCAACCCAACATGTACCTTGAGAGACACTGAGAGCTCCTTTATAATCACCCGATTCGTTGTGACGTTTGGTAGCACACAAAGTGTTCCTCCGTAAACGGAGTTGCATAATCTCATAGTCATAGGAACATGTATAAGTCATGAAGAAAGCAATAGCAACATACTAAACGATCAAGTGCTAAGCTAACGGAATGGGTCGAGTCAATCACATCATTCTCCTAATGATGTGAACCCGTTAATCCAATGACAACTCATGTCCATGGCTAGGAAACTTAACCATCTTTGATTCACGAGCTAGTCAAGTAGAGGCATACTAGTGACACTATGTTTGTCTATGTATTCACACATGTATTATGTTTCCGGTTAATACAATTATAGCATGAATAATAAACATTTATCATGAAATAAGGAAATAAATAATAACTTTATTATTGCCTCTAGGGCATATTTCCTTCAGTCTCCCACTTGCACTAGAGTCAATAATCTAGTTCACATCGCCATGTGATTTAACACCAATATTCATATATGTATATGATTAACACCCATAGTTCACATCGTCATGTGACCAACACCCAAAAGGTTTACTAGAGTCAATAATCTAGTTCACATTGCTATGTGATTAACACTCAAAGAGTACTAAGGCGTGATCATGTTTTGCTTGTGAGAGAAGCTTAGTCAACGGGTCTGTCACATTCAGATCCGTATGTATTTTGCAAATATTCTATGTCTACAATGCTCGCGGAGCTACTCTAGCTAATTGCTCCCACTTTCAATATGTATCCAGATTGAGACTTAGAGTCATCGGATCGGTGTAAAAGCTTGCACCGATGTAACTCTTCTGACGGGCTCTTTTATCACCTCCATAATCGAGAAATATTTCCTTAGTCCTTACTAAGGATATTCTTGACCAATGTCCAGTGATCTACTCCTAGATCACTATTATACTCCCTTTCCAAATTCAGAGCAAGGTATATAATAGGTCTGGTACATAGCATAGCATACTTTATAGAACCTATGACTGAGGCATAGGGAATGACTTTCATTCTCTTTTCTATTTTCTAACGTGGTCGGGATTTGAGTCTTTACTCAATTTCACACCTTTGCAACACAGGCAAGAACTCTTTCTTTGACTGTTCCATTTTGAACTATTTCAAAATCTTGACAAGGTATGCACTTATTGAAAAACTTATCAAGCGTCTTGATCTATCTCAATAGATCTTGATGCTCAATATGTAAGTAGCTCTACTGAGGTCTTTCTTTTAAAGAACTCCTTTCAAATACTCCTTTATGCTTTTCAGAAAAATTCTACATCATTTCTGATCAACAATATGTTACTCACATATATTTATCAGAAATGCGGTAGTGCTCCCACTCACTTTATTGTAAATACAGGCTTCACCGCAAGTCTGTATAAAACTTATATGCTCTGATCAACTTATCAAAGCGTATATTCCAACTCTGAGATGCTTGCACCAGTCCATAGATGGATCGCTGGAGCTTGCATATTTTATTAGCACCTTTAGGATTGACAAAATCTTTTGGTTGCATCATATACAACTCTTCTTTAATAAATCCATTAAGGAATGCAGTTTTGACATCCATTTGCCAAATTTCATAAAATGTGGCAATTGCTAACATGATTCGGACAGACTTAAGCATCGCTACAGTTGAGAAAATCTCATTGTATTCAACACCTTGAACTTGTCAAAAACCTTTTTGCGACAAGTCGAGCTTTGTAGATAGTAACACTACTATCAGCGTCCGTCTTCCTCTTGTAGATCCATTTATTCTCAATGGCTTGCCAATCATTGGGCAAGTCAATCAAAGTCCATACTTTGTTCTCATACATGGATCCCATCTCAGATTTCATGGGTTTAAACCATTTTGCGGAATCTGGGCTCATCATCGCTTCCTCATGGTTCGTAGGTTCATCATGGTCTAGTAACATGACTTCCAGAACAGGATTACCGTACCACTCTGGTGTGGACCGTACTCTGGAAGACCTACGAGGTTCTGTAGTAACTTGATCTGAAGTTTCATGATCATCATCATTAGCTTCCTCACTAATTGGTGTAGGAATCACAGGAACAGATTTCTGTGATGAACTACTTTCCAATAAGGGAGTAGGTACAATTACCTCATCAAGTTCTACTTTCCTCCCACTCACTTCTTTCGAGAGAAACTCCTTCTCTAGAAAGGATCCGAATTTAGCAACAAAAATCTTGCCCTCAAATCTGTGATAGAAAGTGTACCCAATAGTCTCTTTTGGGTATCCTATGAAGACACATTTCTCCGATTTGGGTTCGAGCTTATCTGGTTGAAGTTTCTTCACATAAGCATCGCAGCCCCAAACTTTAAGAAACAACAGCTTAGGTTTACTGCTAAACCATAGTTCATACGATGTCGTCTCAAACGGATTTAAATGGTGCCCTATTAAACGTGAATGCAGCTGTCTCTAATGCATAACCCCAAAACGATATTGGTAAATCAGTAAGAGACATCATTGATCGCACCATATCAAATAAAGTGCGGTTTATGACGTTCGGACACACCGTTACGCTGTGGTGTTCTAGGTGGCATGAGTTTGCGAAACTATTCCACATTATTTTAACTGAAGGCCAAACTCGTAATTGAAATATTCATTTCCACAATCAGATCGCAGAAACTTTGTTTTCTTATTACGATGATTTTCCACTTCACTCTGAAATTCTTTGAACCTTTCAACTATTTCAGACTTATGTTTCATCAAGTAGATATACCCATATCTGCTCAAATCATCTATAAAGGTCAGAAAATAACGATATCCGTCACAAGCCTTAATACTCATTGGTCTGCATACATCAGTATGTATTATTTCCAACAAGTCAGTAGCTCGTTCCATTGTTCTAGAGAACGAAGTTTTAGTCATCTTGCCCAAAAGGTACGGTTCGCAAGCATCAAATGATTCATAACCAAGTGATTCCGAAAATCCATCTTTTATGGAGTTTCTTCATGCGCTTTACACCGATATGGCCCAAATGGCAGTGCCACAAATATGTTGCACAATCATTATTAACTTTGCATCTTTTGGCATCAATATTATGAATATGTGTATTACTATGATCGAGATCCAACAAACTATTTTCATTGGGTGTATGACCATTGAAGGTTTTATTCATGTAAACAGAACAACAATTATTCTCTGACTTTAAATGAATAACCGTTTTGCAATAAACATGATCAAATCATATTCATGCTCAACGCAAACACCAAATAACATTTATTTAGGTTTAACACTAATCCCGAAAGTATAGGGAGTGTGCGATGATGATCATATCAATCTTGGAACTACTTCCAACACTCATCGTCACTTACCCTTCAACTAGTCTCTGTTTATTCTGTAACTCCTGTTTGAGTTACTAATCTTAGCAACCGAACAAGTATCAAATACTGGGGCTACTATAAACACTAGTAGGCACACATCAATAACCTGTATATCAAATATACTCTTGTTCACTTTGCCATCCTTCTTATCCACCAAATATTCAGGGCATTTCCGCCGGTGACCATTTCCTTTGCGTGTAAGCACTCATTTTCAGGCTTTGGTCCAGCTTTGGTCTTCTTCACGGGAGTGACAACTTGTTTGCCATTCTACTTGAAGTTTCCCTTTCTTTCCCTTTGCCCTTTTCTTGAAACTAGTGGTCTTGTCAATCATCAACACTTGATGCTCTTTCTTGATTTCTACCTTCATCGATTTCAACATCACGAAGAGCTCGGGAACCTTTTTCTTCATCCCTTGCATACTATAGTTCATCACGAAGTTCTAGTAACTTAGTGATGGTGACTAGAGAATTATGTCAATCACTATCTTATCTGGAAGATTAACTCCCACTTGATTCAAGCGATTGAAGTACCCAGACAATCTGAGCACATGCTCACTAGTTGAGCGATTCTCCTCCATCTTTTAGCTATAGAACTTGTTGGAGACTTCATATCTCTCAACTCGGGTATTTGCTTGAAATATTAACTTCAATTCCTGGAACATCTCATATGGTCCAAGACGTTCAAAACGTCTTTGAAGTCCCGATTCTAAGCCGTTAAGCATGGTGCACTAAATTATCAAGTAGTCATCATATTGAGCTAGCCAAACGTTCATAACATCTGCATCTGCTCCTGCAATAGGTCTGTCACCTAGCGGTGCATCAAGGGCATAATTCTTCTGTGCAGCAATAAGGATAAAACCTCAGATCACGGATCCAATCCGCATCATTTCTACTAACATCTTTCAACACAATTTTCTCTAGGAACATATCAAAATAAACATATGAAAGCAACAACGCGAGCTATTGATCTACAACATAATTTGCAAAATACTAACAGGACTAAGTTCATGATAAATTTAAGTTCAATTAATCATATTACTTAAGAACTCCCACTTAGACAGACATCTCTCTAGTCATCTAAGTGATCACGTGATCCAAACCAACTAAACCATGTCCGATCATCACGTGAGATGGAGTAGTTTTCAATGGTGAACATCACTATGTTGATCATATCTACTATATGATTCACGCTTTCGACCTTTCGGTCTCCGTGTTCGAGGCCATATCTGTATATGCTAGGCTCGTCAAGTTTAACTTGAGTATTCGCGTGTGCAACTGTTTTGCACCGTTGTATTTGAACGTAGAGCCTATCACACCCGATCATCACGTGGTGTCTCAAAGACGAAGAACTTTCATAGCGGTGCATACTCGGGAGAACACTTCTTGATAATTAGTGAGAGATCATCTTAAAATGCTACCGTCAATCAAAGCAAGATAAGATGCATAAAGGATAAACATCACAAGCAATCAATATAAGTGATATGATATGGCCATCATCATCTTGTGCTTGTGATCTCCATCTCCAAGCACCGTCGTGATCACCATCGTCACCGCGCGACACCTTGATCTCCATCGTAGCATCGTTGTCGTCTCGCCAATCTTATGCTTCTCGACTATCGCTATGCTTAGTGATAAAGTAAAGCATTACAGTATGCGTTGCATTTCAAACAATAAGCGACAACCATATGGCTCCTGCCGATTGCCGATAACCGGTTACAAAACATGATCATCTCATACAATAAAACATAGCATCACGTCTTGACCATATCACATCACAACATGCCCTGCAAAAACAAGTTAGACGTCCTCTACTTTGTTGTTGCAAGTTTTACGTGGCTGCTACGGGCTGACCAAGAACCATTCTTACCTACGCATCAAAACCACAACGATAGTTCGTCAAGTTAGTGCTATTTTAACCTTCGCAAGGACCAGGCGTAGCCACACTCGGTTCAACTAAAGTTGGAGAAACAGACACCCGCCAACCACCTGTGTGCAAAGCACGTCGGTAGAATCAGTCTTGTGTAAGCGTACGCGTAATGTCGGTCCGGGCCGCTTCATCCAACAATACCGCCGAACCAAAGTATGACATGCTGGTAAGCAGTATGACTTGTATCGCCCACAACTCACTTGTGTTCTACTCATGCATATAACATCTACGCATAAAACCAGACTCTGATACCACTGTTGGGGTACGTAGTAATTTCAAAAAAAATCCTATGCACACGCAAGATCATGGTGATGCATAGCAACGAGAGGGGAGAGTGTTGTCCACGTACCCTCGTAGACCGTAAGCGGAAGCGTTATGACAACGCGGTTGATGTAGTCGTACGTCTTCACGATCCGACCGATCCAAGTACCGAACGTACGGCATCTCCGAGTTCTGCACACGTTCAGCTCGATGACGTCCCTCGAACTCCGATCCAGCCGAGCTTTGGGGGAGAGTTCTGTCAGCACGACGGCGTGGTGACAATGATGATGTTCTACCGACGCAGGGCTTCGCCTAAGCACCGCTACGATATTATCGAGGTAGACTATGGTGGAGGGGGGCGCCGCACACGGCTAATAGATCTCAAGGATCAATTGTTGTTGTGTCTAGAGGTGCCCCCCTGCCCCCGTATATAAAGGAGCAAGGGGAGGGGCGGCCGCCCAGGAGGGGGCGCACCAAGGGGAGTCCTACTCCCACCGGGAGTAGGACTCCTCCTTCCTTGTTGGAGTAGGAGAAGGGGAAAGAGGGGGAGAGGAAGAAGGAAAAGGGGGCTGCGCCCTTGTCCAGTCGGACCAGAGGGGGCGCAGGCCTCCTTCCTTTTGGCCTCTCTCCTCTATTCCCGTATGGCCCAATAAGGTCCATATACTCCCCGGCAAATTCCCGTAACTCTCCAATACTCCGAAAAATACCCGAATCACTCGGAACCTTTCCGAAGTCCGAATATAGTCGTACAATATATCGATCTTTACGTCTCGACCATTTCGAGACTCCTCGTCATGTCCCCAATCTCATCCGGGACTCCAAACTCCTTCGGTACATCAAAACTCATAAACTCATAATATAACTGTCATCGAAACCTTAAGCGTGCGGACCCTACGGGTTTGAGAACAATGTAGACATGACCGAGACACGTCTCCGGTCAATAACCAATAGCGGAACCTGGATGCTCATATTGGCTCCCACATATTCTACGAAGATTTTTATCGGTCAAACCGCATAACAACATACGTTGTTTCCTTTGTCATCGGTATGTTACTTGCCCGAGATTTGATCGTCGGTATCCAATACCTAGTTCAATCTCGTTACCGGCAAGTCTCTTTACTCGTTCGTAATACATCATCCGCAACTAACTAATTAGTTGCAATGCTTGCAAGGCTTATAATGATGTGCATTACCGAGTGGGCCCAGAGATACCTCTCCGATAATCGGAGTGACAAATCCTAATCTCGAAATCGCCAACCCAACATGTACCTTCAGAGACACACTGTAGAGCTCCTTTATAATCACCCGATTCGTTGTGGCGTTTGGTAGCACACAAAATGTTCCTCCGATGGCGGAGTTGCATAATCTCATAGTCATAGGAACATGTATAAGTCATGAAGAAAGCAATAGCAACATACTAAACGATCAAGTGCTAAGCTAACGGAATGGGTCGAGTCAATCACATCATTCTCCTAATGATGTGATCCCGTTAATCAAATGACAACTCATGTCCATGGCTAGGAAACTTAACCATCTTTGATTCACGAGCTAGTCAAGTAGAGGCATACTAGTGACACTATGTTTGTCTATATATTCACACATGTATTATGTTTCCGGTTAATACAATTCTAGCATGAATAATAAACATTTATCATGAAATAAGAAAATAAATAATAACTTTATTATTGCCTCCAGGGCATATTTCCTTCACTAGTATCATCAGATTCATATGTTCATGCCATGCTCATATTGTTCTAGTTGTATCATGTTCATGTTGCCTTTGGATTCTTAGTGGCTATTATGATTATTTTCATGATGGTAGCTGGTATTATTTTGGGAGTATTACTTTGGATGTCATGTTGTTCATGCCATGTTATTCGAATGATCTCATATTAATCCCTAATTAACCTGTAATTGCCATGCTGTTTTTTGTCTTGAATGCTTCTGGTTAATTGTGATCTTGCAAGTACATTCAATGTACTGACCTGGCGTGTCATGCCAGCTTGCAGGTCGTGCCTGTATTGCTTGCTTGCTTGGTGTTGTTCCTGTGTTCGCGAGCTAGGATAAGCGTTCCAGCCAGAGTCCCTGCGGAGTGGAGTTCACCACCGTCGTCGTTGTTCCGCTGCCAGTAGTTTTTCCGCTGCTAGAGTTATTCCGCTGCTTCGAGTTGTTCTGCTGCTTGCATAGAGCAACTGAGGATGGCGTAGTGTCGCCGTGCCGATGTTATTCATTGTAATATCGGAGACCTTGTAATCATATTCGTGTAATAATAGAAAGCTGGTTTGTTCTATGCTAAGCAGTTTCATATTCCAGAAGACTTCTCCTCGATCTCTAGGCTGGAATACGGGGCGTTCTGGTTTTCTCTGAGCCGGGGTGCCACATTATCACAAGCAAATACAACTGCTAAAAATTCTTTTTCAGTAGTAGCATAATTTCTCTGAGCATTGTCTAGAGTTTTACTAACATATTGGATAACATTTAATTTATTATCAACTCTTTGCCCTAAAACAGCACCTACAACATAATCACTAGCATCACACATAATTTCAAAGGGTAGATTCCAATCAGGTGGCTGAACAATAGGTGCAGAAATCAAGGCTTTCTTAAGTATTTCAAATGCTTCTACACAATCATCATCAAAGATAAAAGGAACATCTTTTTGTAAGAGATTAGTCAGAGGCCTAGATATTTTAGAGAAGTCATTAATGAACCTCCTATAAAAACCGGCATGACCAAGAAAACTTCTTATACCTTTGATGTCCTTAGGACACGGCATCTTTTCAATAGCATCAACATTAGCTTTATCAACTTCAATACCTCTTTCAGAAATTTTATGCCCTAAGACAATACCTTTATTAACCATAAAGTGCCACTTCTCCCAATTCAAGACAAGATTAGTTTCTTCATATCTCTGCAAAACTCGATCAAGGTTGCTCAAGCAATCATCAAAAGAAGTTCTAACGGAGAAATCATCCATGAAAACCTCAACAATCTTTTCACAAAAATTAGAGAATATAGCCATCATGCATCTTTGAAAGGTAGCGGGTGCATTGCATAAACCAAAAGGCATACGTCTATAAGCAAAGGTACCGAAAGGGCAAGTAAAAGTAGTCTTTTCTTGATCCTCTTTTGACACAGGTATTTGAGAGAAACCAGAATAACCATCTAGAAAGCAAAAATGTGTATGTTTGGATAATCTTTCTAGCATTTGATCAATAAAAGGTAAAGGCTAATTATCCTTTTTAGTAGCTTTATTTAGTTTGCGGAAATCAATTACCATTCTATAACCTGTAATGATTCTTTGTGAGATCAATTCATCTTTATCATTAGGAACAACAGTAATACCTCCCTTCTTAGGGACACTATGGACATGACTTACCCACTGACTATCAGCAAGGGGATAAATTATACCTGCCTCCAGAAGCTTTAGTATTTCTTTTCTTACCACTTCTTTCATCTTAGGATTTAACCGTCGTTGGTGATCAACAACTGGTTTAGCGTCTTTCTCCAATTTTATTTTGTGCTGGCATAGAGTGGGACTAATGCCCTTAAGATCATCAAGAGTATATCCAATAGCAGCATGGTGCTTCTTCAGAGTTTTCAATAATTTCTTTTCTTCATGCTCTGAAAGGTTAGCACTAATAATAACAGGATATATCTTTTTCTCATCAAGATAAGCATATTTAAGAGTATCAGGTAATGGTTTAAGCTCAAATACGGGATCACCCTTGGGTGGAGGAGGATCCCCTAGGATCTCAACAGGCAGGTTGTGTTTCAAAATAGGTCCCTGTTTAAAGAATACTTCATCTATTTCCCTTCTTTCATTCATAAACATATCATTTTCATGGTCGAGCAAATATTGTTCTAAAGGATCATTAGGAGGCACGGCAATAGAAGAAAGACCAATAATTTCATCTTTACCAGAAAATTCCTCATCACGAGGTTGTCTACGAAATTTAGCAAAATTAAACTCATGAGACATATCCCCAAACCAATAGTAACAACATCCTTTTTGCAGTCTATCCTAGCATTAACAATATTCAAGAAGGGTCTACCAAATAATGGGACAAAAGTTATCTTGTGGGGAACCAAGAACAAGAAAATCGGCAGGATATTTAACTTTCCCACACAAGACTTCAACATATCTAACAATCCCAACTGGTGAAATAGTATCTCTATTGGCAAGCTTAATTGTAACATCAATTTCTTCTATCTCAGCAGGTGCAATATCATGCATAATTTCTTTGTATAAGGAATGGGGTATTGCACTTGCACTAGCACCCATATCACATAAGCCATGATAGCAATGATCTCCTATTTTAACAGAAATAACAGGCATGCCTACAACAGGTCTATGTTTATTTTTAGTATCAGGTCTAGCAATTCTAGCAGCTTCATCACAGAAGTAAATAACATGCCCATCAATATTATCGGCCAAGAGATCTTTAACCATAGCAATACTAGGTTCAACTTTAATTTTCTCGGGGGTGTTGGTGTTCTAGTATTACTCTTACGAACCACAGTTGAAGCTTTAGCATGATCCTTTATTCTAACAGGGAAAGGTGGTTTCTCAATATAAGCAGTAGGAACAACAGGATCAACATTATAAGTGATAGTCTTTTCTTCAACTTTAATTGGTGCAACTACTTTTACTTCAATGGGAGGATTATATTTAAACCACTTCTCCTTAGGGAGATCAACATGAGTAGCAAAGGATTCACAGAAAGAAGCTACTATCTCAGAGTCAAGACCATATTTAGTGCTAAATTCATGGAAAACATCGGTATCCATAAAAAATTTAACACAAAACTTAGGTGTTATACCTGACTCCTTACCTTCATCGAGATCCCAATCTTCAGAGTTGCGTTTAATTATTTCCAATAAATCCCATTTGAATTCAATAGTCTTCATCATAAAATAACCAGTACAAGAAGTATCGAGCATGGAGCGATTATTGAGAGAAAGCCGAGCATAATTTTTTTGAATAATAATTTCTCTTGAGAGCTCATGATTGGGGCGTGAATATAACATTGACTTAAGCCTCCCCCAAGCTTGAGCAATGCTTTCTCCTTTGCGAGGCCAAAAATTATATATATAATTATGATCATGATGAACAAGATGCATAGGATAAAACTTCTGATGAAATTCCAATTTCAATCGGTTGTAGTTCCATGACCCCATATCACCACATAGCCTAAACCATGTCAATGCCCTTCCCTTCAAAGATAAAGGGAAGACCTTCTTCTTGATAACATCCTCGGGCATACCTGCAAGCTTAAATAATCCACAAACTTCATCCACATAGATTACGTGCAAATCGGGATGCAATGTTCCATCTCCTGTAAAAGGATTAGCTAGCAGTTTCTCTATCATACCCGAAAGAATTTCAAAGTACAAATTTTCAGTAGGTTGAGGAGCAACTCTTTGCTCTACTGGTCGGGGTGAAGATACCCCGAACAAGCCCCTCAAAGGATTATTTTCCATAGTAACAAGTGACAGTGAATTACAGCACACTATATAAATTTTTCCTTACCAAATTCCACCTACCGAAGGCGCTTCACTCCCCGGCAACGGTGCTAGAAAAGATTCTTGATGATCCACAAGTATATGGGATCTATCATAGTCCTTTCAATAAGTAAGAGTGCCGAACCCAACGAGGAGCAGAAGGAAATGACAAGCGGTTTTCAGTAAGGTATTCTCTGCAAGCACTGAAATTATCGGTAACAGATAGTTTTTTGATGAAACGAATGACACATTTGATGAAATGAATGACACATGCATCTTGATTCTAACATCACACTGATAAAGAGTACTCAAATCATCTCCATAAAAGGAGAGAAAAGGCAGTGGGATAAAACATGGAACAACAGTATCACATAGGTAATCCCAAACGAGAACGAAGTATCATACGAATCCTAATTAAACTTGAATATATGGACATGGATGATAGGTGTCCAATAATCATTTGTACACTTGCATCTATTTGATAATAAATTACACCAGTATGATGGAATGGAAAAACAGAGAGAGAGTGGAACAATATGATGGAATGAAAACCAGAAAGAATATGGAACAAATGCCATGGCACACAGAGTGATCTGAGGTGTATGTTGTATACCTTGATTTACAAACTCATTTGGGTTGCTCCCACTTCCAGTTCCATGTTGAAGGTTTTGTTTTCCAAATTGCATGCCTCCTTTATTAGAAAAGCACCATATTCAAATTATATAAACAAATTTCTGGAATTTGTAGGTTGTGACTTTAAACTGATAACCAGCTGACCCAAGAATACATAGGAACTAAGATATTTTGGAGGTACCTAGTGGATGATTTCGTCATCGTGGGTGGAGTGGCTGATCTTCACCTCGAGCTCAATGCATCCATGTAGTATCGAAAAGGTGTCTATATGAGGTTGAATAGACAACTAGCAAGAGCCAATAAGCAATTTAACATGTTTGACATTTAGACAAATTTTGACACAAGCTAGAGTAGACCAAGCATGCCCTACACATGCATATCTAGAGTATAGTTATTTAAAGTAAAGGACGAGCAAGGGCAAGAATTTAAGGAGTATACTTTAGGAGATTCGCAAACACAATGGTGACACGGAAGATTTTGACCCGTGGTTCCGATAGGTGGTGCTATCATGCGTCCACGCGTCCACGTTCGAGGCTTCGGTCTCAAGGATCCAATATCACAGGGATTATTCCACAGAGGAATCGAGTCGACGGAGGGGCTCGCACCCACGAAGGATCCACGAAGAAGCAACCTTGCCTATCCCACCATATCTTACGCCCACGTAGGGTAGATCTTCACGAAGTAGGCGAGCCCTACGTGGACATAGGCGATGGTGGGATATGCAAGGTTTCTTCTTGGATCCTTGGTGGAATCCGCAATCGTAATTCTTGTGATCTTGGATCCTTGAGATCGAAGCCTCCATGAACATGGACGTACAATAACACCACATATTACAACTGCGGGTAAAAAAATCCTTCGTGTTTGTGAATCTCCTAAACTCTATTCCTTACTTTCTTGCATGTGCATGATCTTTACTTTCCGCTGCTTATACTCTAGATATGCATGTGTAGGGTGTGCTTGTTGTAATCTAGCTTGTGCCAACATCTGCCTAGATGTTAAAGAACTTAAAGTTACTCATTGGATTTTGCTCGTTGTCTATTCACCACCCTATAGACATACATTTAGATCCTACAATTCATAAATACAGTAAGCTAGTTGAAAACCATTAGAGGTGAGAGTAGATTTAACTTTGGGGAGTAGCACTCAGCCATGGACCTGGCTAGATGATGGATTACATATATGGTAGTTGGTTCAAAAGTCAGGCAAGGCAATTTGAATTATAGAATACATGATAGAAAAGCATCTATTGCAGAAAATTTCAAGACAAGTGACTGAAAGAAAGATATAAACTCATCAAATTACCAATTAGGTCATTGGTTCCGGAAGTTGGCCGAGGTTCTCTATTGTATTCCTTACTTTGACTATTTGTTAGAGCAAATATACTATAGAAGCACTTGACTGATAGAAGTAACTATTGGAAAGCTGGTAAGCACCTCTCCAGCCAGATGAATAACTATTAGCACTGCATTCAGCATGAAATAAACTCCTCAAATAAGATTCTTCTTCGATAAAAGCAGCCTCATGTGTCCCACAATCGAGAGACTGTTTGATGGATTGTCCATCTTCTCCCCATGATTATTGTGAACAGCCTGCATAACAAAAGAGTGTTTAACACATTTAAGGAATGATGGACATAATTCAGTACCCCGTGTGACATTCAGGCTATGAAATATGCTGGAAAGCATTTACTATTCAATGAACTTGTATAGAAAAAATTAGAATAATAGTGAAGTATAGGTGGAGTTTTGCAGATTAAAGTCCATTATGCTCTTTAAAATGATTAGTTTCAGCAATCTACTCTAGGTTTAGGTGCAGGCTTTATACAAATAGTAACTAATGAATGCATAGAATAGAGCAAAACATAAAACTCATTCTTGATTTTTTTTTTTACTTTGACTGGGTGAGTGCATATCTTGATATTTTTGTTTCAGTTGACAAAGAGCATGTGTCTCCATAAATTAGCATTCTTGAATGATTGATCCTCAAATCCGCGATGGAGGTTAAAATATATTTGTCGAGGAAAGTAGTCAAGTTCACACAGTAGGGACTTTCCCTACTGTTTTACGGTAAAAAAAGGTAGTCAATAAACCAAAAAAAAACTGAAAAGGAGAGGTCTTGACCTTGCCATCTAGAGTAAAATATCAAGATCCACACAAAATTGTACCTTCGGTGAAATACTTGGATGCTCTCTCCCAGTTAGTGAATACATATTCATAGCTATTATGTTGGGATCAGTTGTCTTCCAGAAATTAACATTCCTGAATGATCAATCCTCAAGTCTGTGATGGAGGTTAAAATATATTCGTTGAGAATAGGTAGTTAGGAAACCAGCAAAAGACTGAATAGGAGAGGTCTTGACCTTGCCATCTAGAGTAAAATATCAAGATCCACACAAAACTGTACCTTTAGTGAAATACTTGGATGCTCTCTCCAGTTAGTGAATACATATTCATACACCACCGTAGAAATTCAATTGTCCAGGATTTGTCAATATAAAAACTGCATAATTTTGCATTTTATCTGGAACCTTAGTATCTGGAATATGAATCATATGAGCAAAGGATCCATCTGTTTGAGGTCCACCCGAATCCCATCTTACTGACTATAATCCATTAGATGATTCCACAATAAGAACCTACAAGAGAATACAATTTGTTTCGCTGAACAAGGTAAAATTTTCCACAATCCAACCCTAATAAAATACACCATGCCTCATATATTTTTCTATGCTCAGAAAATTAACTTTGCTAGATACATGATACACATATATTTGTATGGCAAAATTCTAGATACATAGTTGCTCACATCTAAACAAAACATACCTACCAAGTGGTTTCGACCTCCAAATTGAATGCCTCCAAGGCATACACTGTCCTAACCTGTGTACACTTCTAGACATGCAAATTAATTTATTCGTTGTACATTTACATATCATATAGCCAGATGAGCCAAATGTGAGTCTTCTAATTAAGTTCAGTGGGGTTAGAAATTGTTTCTTGTAAGTTGGTTAAGGAGCAAACAAAACTTGAGTACACTTCTTGATTTGATCCATGTTTACGTTTACTCGACTATAAGTTCAAAATTCAATAGGCTAGTTAATTCAGTCAACGTCTTAAATAGGAGCAAATTGAGCAGCATCGACTAATACATAGCGCCCAGGCAAGCATCAATGTTCCAGCCGTTGTGACGTTCATATAAATAAGAGTGTGCACCACAAATAATGCCAAATCAAGCAAGAGATAAATGGTTTCCACTCTCATGCGTGATCCAAGACAAATCCGAGGGCAGTGACGGGGGATCAAAATAGGAAGACCGGTCAGATTCGATCTCACCTTCTCCCCCCGCTTCGCGTCTTGAGCCCGAGTGGAGGTCGACATAGATAAGGAGCTCGGGCATCTGTCGCACGACATCGGTCGGCATCCGCGACTTCGACTGAAGAGGCCCTTCATCTTGGCACTGTAGTCCGCTGCCGCTATGGTGGTCGCGCGCGGCGGCGAGGGCAAGGGCGCAACGGCGGACCTCATCTGCCCCGCCGACCCAAAGGCAAACCAGCCACAGAACAGCACCACGACCACCTAGCTAGCCGTGCGGTGCCCCTCCTAGGACACCTTCCTCCTCCTCAGCTTGGGGATGGGCGTGGTCTGACGGGACCCTCCTACCAATGGTCGTGAATAGGGAGGACCAGATTGTGGGAATGAGATTGCCTGTTGGGGAGAGGAAAGGGGAAGGAAAGAAGAGAGGAGTGGGGCTTGAGGCGTGGGGTAGTGAAGGCAGTTACGGCCAACCCCTTATCTCTTGGCCACAATAAATCAATCGTCGCTTTGCACTTACGTGGACATCGTGAGAGGCCCCCCTCCTCTATGCTCTTATTGTGTTTGATGTGTTAAGAGCATCTCCAGCCACGCCCCCAGGAAGGCCTCCCCAGGCATTTTTTTCGCGCCGACGCTAAAAAAACGGCCCAGTCGCACCCCCAGGAGCCCTATTTTCGCCGGCCTGGGCCGAAATCAGCGCCGGCGGACCAGATCAACCCGGCGCTGGGGCGCCTGGGTGCCGGGCGAGTGGTTTTGGCGCGAAAAAACCGCGGTCCAGCCGCGTCAGCGACACCGCGCCTCGTCTTCCCCAAACGCCTCGGTTCCCGTGGGGAATCGAATCAATGGCAAGGCTGCCGCCGTCGGTCAGCCTTGCCATTGATTCCTCACGGGCGGCGCGTCACGGGACGGCGCGCCGACGCCTCCCCTCCCTCGCGCGCGTACACACGGGCGCGACGTGGCTATATAAGCCGATGGCCTCGCCCGCCTGTGGCCACACCAGCCCAGCCCTCGCCGCCGAGCTATACCTCTCCCGAGCGCCGCCCAGCCCCTCCCTCTCCCTCCCCTCCCCGATGGCGGCGTTTCCACGAGCGGAGGCGGCGCTAACGCCGCCGCCAAGACGCCCGCGAACAGAGTCTGGCTCTGTTCGGCGAATATCCGGCGCCGCCGGACATGCGCGCCGGGCCGACGGGCTGGAGGCTCAGCAACGGGGGAGTGCCCATCCCCCCGTTGCCCGACGCCGTGGCCAAACCCGCCTACTTCGCCGAGGAGGTCGACGTCGTGCGCGCCTCCCTCACCCACGCCCAACGCTCCCTCCCCCAGTACGCCGCCGACAGCCATGCGGCTTGGGCGGCGTACTTCCAGCCCCGTCAGCAGCAGCGGATGGCGTCCACCAATGGCGCAGCGGTGGTCGGCGGCTCGAAGAACAGCGAGGGGCGCCACCTATGGTGGGGCGTCCCCGGCCGCACACTTGAGGGCGTGCTGACGCACCTCGAGGGTGGCAACGACCCGCCGTTGGCATAACCCCCGGCGAGGGCGGCCGTCCCGGCGCACCACCGACGTGACGGGCCATGGGCACCAAGGAGGTTCGGCTCCTCCTCTTCTTCCTCCTCCTCGCGCTCCTCCTCCGGCACTCCGGCGCTGCTCGGCGTCAAGGCCGAGCCCGCGGCGGAGTCGCCGCTCGGCCGGCGCACTCGCAGCGCCGGCATCGTCATCAACGAGGGCGGCCGGCGTGCCTCCTCGTCGGCTCCTCCTCCGCGCTTCGTCAAGCCAAAGACGGAGCCAGGGCTCGCGCCGGTGAAGGCAGAGCCGGGGCTCGCCGCCGTAAAGACGGAGGACGGCGAGGTCGAGCGCGACGACGACGCGGCCCTTGAATGGGCACGCCAGGACTCCCTTAAGATGGTGATGGGCGCCGATCGCCGCCACTGCGCGCCCGCGAGCGCCGCTGGGGTCGGGACGAAGGAGGAGGAGTCGTCTTCGACGACAGCGACGACGACGACGCGCCGCCGCCGCCACCAGTCCGCCATGGCGACGCCGGGTCCAGCAGGGGCGCCCGCGTCAAGGAGGAGAAGGCCGACGACGAGGATGGCGGCAACGACGGCGACTACTCGGTGTTCAGCCAATTTCTTTTAGATTAGTTTATTATATTTGCTATGTAATGAAAATCGGCGAACTTTGTCGAAATATATGCCAAGTTGACCGAAATTTGTCGTGTTTTAGCCGAACTTCGCTGAACTATGCCGAAAATTGGTATACATTTCTATTTTTTAAACGCCCCTGGGGGTGGCCCTGGAGCCGGCGGCTGGGGACCAACTCGCCTCCAAATCCATTTTTGCGCCGGCTCAGCCCCAAGTGGCGATTCTAGGCGCCCCCTGAGGGCCAACGGCTGGAGATGCTCTAAAATCACCAGCATGGACATGATGCACCAGTAACACGAAACCAGTAACACATAGAAGTCGATCATGCTCCACGAGGTCGCCGATGCAAATCACTCTGTTGTGGCCTCGTGGTCTTGTTGGCAAGGAGGGGGTCTTGTTCAATACATACAAGGATCATTTGGGTTCTTCTAAACCTACCAGCATGAAGTTTGATCTCTCTAGGATCATCCGCAGGATTGATGGGCTGGACCAACTGAGTGCGCCTTTCTCTACTGATGAAATAGATGTTGTTGTTAAGGAAATGCCGAATGACAGAGCCCCCGGCCCGGATGGTTTTAATGGTTGCTTTCTTAAGAAGTGCTGGCAAATCATCAAGTCAGATTCTATGACCTCTGTCACGCTTTCCATGCTGGTGGACTTGACATCACTAGCATTAGTGAGGGATATATCACCCTGATTCCAAAAATATCCTCTCCGGAAACGGCTAATGATTTCAGACCAATTACCTTACTGAACTGTTGTCTGAAAGTCATTACTAAGATCTTGGCGAACCGGCTGCAGAAAGTCATTTTAAAAATCATACACAAGAACCAGTATGGATTTATCAAAGGTAGGACCATCCAGGATTGTCTCGCGTGGTCGTACGAATATATTCACCAATGCCACTCGTCTGGGAGAGAGATTATATTGCTTAAGCTTGATTTCGCCAAGGCCTTTGATACGATTGAACATGCCCCCATGTTGGAAATTATGAAACACATGGGTTTTGATGATAGGTGGTTAGGCTGGATGGAATCGATCTTTGGCTCGGGAGTTTCGTCAGTCCTCTTAAATGGCGTTCCTGGTCGGAAATTCAAATGCAAATATGGCGTGCGTCAGGGTGACCCCCTCTCACCAATGATCTTTGTCCTTGCGGCTGATTTGCTCCAAGCTGCGATCAATGACGCTTACACTCAAGGTTTGCTGGAGCTCCTCATTCCTCATGAAAATGCAGGTGACTTCCCGGGGGTGCAATACGCTGACGACACAATCCTGGTTATGCAAGCTTGTCCTACACAGGCCGCCCGCATGAAACTTATCTTGGAGGATTATGCGGCCTCGGTGGGACTCAAGATAAACTTCCATAAATCGACCCTCATACCCATTAATGTCGACCAACAACATGCTAGTGGGTTGGCAGGGGTGTTTGGCTGCTCTGTTGGCACCTTGCCGTTCACTTACCTTGGTCTCCCCATGGGGACGACTAGGCCGAGTGTTCTCGACCTCATGCCATTGGTACACTCGGTTGAGAGGAAAACATCCACTGCTTTATCGCTGATGTCGTCGGGGGCCAAACTGACGCTGGTCAATTCGGTGATCACCTCCATGCTGATCTACGCAATGTGCACGATCAAACTGCACCCTAAAGTGGTTGAGCACCTTGACAAACTACGTCGCTACTGTCTCTGGGCAAAATTTTTTGATGATGGGATCAAATCCAACCCCCTTGCTGCCTGGGAGCTTGTCTGTCGACCGAAACGGTGTGGTGGCCTTGGTGTTATTGATATCAAAATGCAAAATGCCGCGCTTCTCCTAAAGTACTTGTTCAAGTTCTACAATCGTGAGGATGTGCCCTGGTTCGATTAGTGCGGAGGCGTACTACCCGAACAAGGTGCCGCACGCCAGCGATGGGTTCATTCGGTGGAAAGACGTAATGCAGCTCGGTGGAACCTTCCATGGGTCGCCAAGGTCATCCCGGGGATGGTTGCAGCTCTGTTTTGGAAAGATGTCCGGTTTAGTGACACTTTGGCTCAAGATCGATGGACACGCATCCGCGAGCCTTCTCTTATGCTCGAACGAGGATGACTCCGTTGCCAAGGTTCTCAGGACCACTGATCCAGCCACGATCTTCAATCTGCCTCTTTCGGTCCAGGCTAGGGAGGAGATCAGAGAGATACAGCAAGGGTCCTCGCATGTCAGTCTTGTTGGAAATATGCCCTAGAGGCAATAATAAATTAGTTATTATTATATTTCCTTGTTCATGATAATCGTTTATTATCCATGCTATAATTGTATTGATAGGAAACTCAGATACATGTGTGGGTACATAGACAACACCAAGTCCCTAGTAAGCCTCTAGATGACTAGCTCGTTAATCAATAGATGGTTACGGTTTCCTGACCATGGACATTGGATGTCATTGATAACGGGATCACATCATTAGGAGAATGATGTGATGGACAAGACCCAATCCTAAGCCTAGCACAAAGATCGTAGTTCGTATGCTAAAGCTTTTCTAATGTCAAGTATCATTTCCTTAGACCATGAGATTGTGCAACTCCGGATAGCGAGGAATGCTTTGGGTGTTCCAAACGCCACAACGAATCGGGTGACTATAAAGGTGCACTACTGGTATCTCCGAAAGTGTCTTGGGTTGTACGAATCGAGGCTGGATTTGTCACCCGTAAACGGAGAGGTATCTCTGGGCCCACTCGGTAGGACATCATCATAATGTGCACAATGTGACCAAGGGGTTGATCACGGGATGATGTGTTACGGAACGAGTAAAGAGACTTGCCGGAAACGAGATTGAACAAGGTATCGGGATACCGACGATCGAATCTCGGGCAAGTACAATACCGCTAGACAAAGGGAATTGTATACGGGATCGATTGAGTCCTTGACATCGTGGTTCATCTGATGAGATCATCGTGGAATATGTGTGAGCCAACATGGGTATCCAGATCCCGCTGTTGGTTATTGACCGGAGAACGTCTCGGTCATGTCTGCATGGTTCCCGAACCCGTAGGGTCTACACACTTAAGGTTCGATGACGCTAAAGGAAGTTTGTATGTGGTTACCGAATGTTGTTCGGAGTCCCGAATGAGATCCCGGACGTCACGAGGAGTTCCGGAATGGTCCGGAGGTAAAGATTTATATATGGAAGTCTGTTTTGGTCACCGGAAAAGTTTGGGTTTTACTGGTAACGCTGGGACCACCGGAGGGTCCCGGGTCCACCAAGTGGGGCCACCATCCCGGAGGGCAGCATGGGCCAAGTGTGGGAGGGACCAGCCCCAGGTGGGCTGGTGCGCCCCACAAGGGCCCAAAGCGCCTAGGGTTTGGGGAGGCGCCCACCCAGCTTGGGGGCAAGTTTCCCTCCCCCTTGGCCGCCCCCACCAGATGGGATCTGGCTGGCCGCCGCCCCTAGGAGGGAAACCTGAGAGGCGCAGCCCCTCCCTTCCCTATATATACTTGAGGTCTAGGGGCTGCCCAACACATGAGTTTTCACCTCTCCATGGCGCAGCCCCGCCTCCTCCTCCTCCTCTCCCGTGGTGCTTGGCGGCCCTCTTTGGATTGCCACGCTCCTCCATCACCACCACGCCGTTGTCTGCTGCTGGACGGAGTCTTCCTCAACCTCTCCTCTCTCCTTGCTGGATCAAGGCGTGGGAGGCGTCACCGGCTGTACGTGTGTTGAACGCGGAGGTGCCGTCCGTTCGCACTAGGATCTCCGGTGATTTGGATCACGACAGCACGACTCCTTCAACCCCGTTCTCTTGAACGCTTCCGCTTAGCGATCTACAAGGGTATGTAGATGCACTCTCCTTCCCCTCGTTGCTAGTTTCTCCATAGATAGATCTTGGTGACACGTAGGAAAATTTTGAATTTCTGCTACGTTCCCCAACAAGTCTGGAACCGGCTCGCCCGACGTTTGGGTATGTGACCTAGGACGTTATTCGTCAACGAAGTACTACAACCACTGTTTCGGGCAGGTGAAAGCTGATGAGGCCTTTGGATGGCTATGGAAATCCAAATGCCCGGTCAAGTTTAAGATGTTTGGGTGGCTGCTTATGGTCGATCATTTGAACACCGGGAACATCTTTCAAGCGGCGGCACTTTGTGTAGACGGGCAACTACACTTGCATGCTCTGCCAAAACCCCCCGAGGAAACTGTGGAACATCTCTTCTTCGCGTGCCCTTTTGCCAAACAATCTTTGGAGTAAGGTTGGTGCGACTGGCGGGAGGAACCAATAGGCTAGCCATCTTGCATGGTGGGAGAGAGAGTGGCGTCGGCCGCTCTTCATGGGTATCTTCCCGCTTCTTTGCTTGGAGCCTGTGGATGGAAAGAAACAACCAACATTTCAGGGGATCCCTTTTCGTTAAATCGCGTGGTTAGCTAGGTTCAAACATTTGTTGGGTTTGGTGATCCATAACTGTCCTGAGAAGGTTCATCCTTTTCTCTCTGATTTCATTGTAAGTTTGGACCGCTAGTTTTTGTTTCTGCTACCCTTACGGCCGGGGGGCCTAAAACCCATTGTAACATACTTGTAATTGTCATGTGGTGAGTAATACAAAGTCAGTGGGAGCCTCTCCCACTGTCACTGATCCTTCAAAAAAAATTGATTTTCAGAAAAATCGCTCAATCACATTAACCTTACCTTAACTCACGGATGGTAATCAATCTCCAAACAAAGGAAACAATACATCGAGGGAGCAATAAATAAACTCCCTTTTTTATGACATGTATATGATCTTCCCTTCCCTCTGCGTTGTCGAGCGTTCTTGATTCTCGAGGCCGATGCTTGGGCTGCGTCACTGTGTCGCGACGGTGCTTGGGAGGACGAGGACGGCGAGGCGGGTGCCATGGCACGCGGCCGCTTGGCCGATGAAGGGGCGAAGAAGGACGGCTTCCTAGCCTCGGTCGTGGCCATGGCCACAGGAGTTAGTGCGGTGGAAGCGGCACTTGAAGGACCCGGCGTGGGTGGCGGCGTCAGAGCGACTGAAGCGGGCTCGTGGTCCGCGCCGAACAACAGCCGACGCCGACCTGTGCCACCTCCTCCGCGTATTCTTGGAGCTGTGGTGGCGATTTACATGAAATTAATTCCCTCGGTTGTGATGGCAAATATAATACACATAATCCATATTGTTATGCACTAGCGTGTGTGTGTGAAATAGATGGATTATGGTCCCGTACCCAGTAAGATGGATGTGTGTGTGTGTGTTAGAGAGAGAGAGGGAGAGGGGGAGAGAGGGGGGGAAGAGGGAGGGAGAAAGTGTGTGTGTGTGAGGATTTGATGATAAAAAAGATCGCCAATGTCACTTGATATGTATGAGAATATTAATATTGAACTCTTAAAGTTAATGTGGCCCCGTTGCAACGCACGGGCGTTCTTCTAGTCTATATAGAAAGAGACAAAAAATAGCAAAGCTAGGAAAAAAGTTTGAAAATGGCCTTCAATGTACACATGTACCATGCACATTTTTTCTTTTGCTTTCTTTCTTTCTTTCTTTTCTCTCTCTTGTATCGACTAGTAGAATTTATATATTAAATTAAGTTTACTGTGGTTAAGTTACTCCCTGAGGTCGGCTTGCTCTAGTGATTGTAATGTCGCTATGTGGTCTATAGATCTGGATGTAATTTTCACTTTTAATGTTCTTTGTACTGCTTTGACAGTTGATGAATAAATAAATAAAAATTCATAAAAAAAAGTTACTTCCACTAAGTTGCTCTCACTGTGACTAGCGGAGGCGTGACACTGGTTGGGATTCACCGAGCTGACATGATGAGTTTCGGTGATTAGATTCGCTTCCAAGCGGCGGATGTTGCCAGTCATCCTGCCGTGACACGTCTGGCTAAGAGGCATGACACGTGTGGTAGAGCAGTTGAGACCGGCATAAAATCTCCTCCGCCGACAGTTCCGGCAAAAACTATGCCAGCAGCTGATCCGCTGCCGTGCTCTGCTCTGCTGCCGTTGCCGCCGCTAGTCCGAGTACGAGTACAGAGATGATCCCGACGCGGCTGCTCTGTTGCTGCTACTTGCTGTCGTTCATCTTCATCGCCGTCGCCCCGCGCACGACCGATTCCAAGCTGGTGACCAGCCTCCCCGGCTTCGACGGCCGCCTCCCCTTCCGCCTCCACACTGGGTGGGTACCTTCGTCTCCATCTCAAGCTCCACGAGCTAAGGTCTATCTACTTCTTGGATTCTTATAAATCGACATGTCCATGAATGAATTGAATCGCAAGGTACGTGGAGGTGGACCCGGGCACTGAGCTCTTCTACTACTTCGTCGAGTCCGAGGCCGGCGGCGAGGGCGACCCTTTCCTTCTCTGGCTCACCGGCGGCGACCGCTGCTCCGCCTTCAGCGGCCTCGCCTACGAGATCGGTCTCTCTTTTCATTCAGTCAACTATCATTAATTGCGGGGTCGATTGCCTCTACAGTCTCCATCTGCAACATGATCACATCATTCATGTATAGTGCAGGTCCCGTCAGGTTCGTCCTGGAGCCCTACAATGGCAGCTTACCACGCCTGCACATCAACCCAAACTCATGGACAAAGGTCTTCCAAGCTTCTCGTTCCATCTGAATATGTATGTACGCATGCTACTTGCACGCTAATACTAAGGTAATGTCCACCGGCGCAGGTGGCACACATCTTGTTCGTCGATTCGCCGGTCGGTGCTGGATTTTCCTTTTCCAAGCAACCCAAGGGGTACGAGGTCGGGGATGTGTCCTCCTCGTTGCAGCTCCATGACTTCCTCATCAAGTGGTTCAGCGACCACCCCACATACCTGAAAAATCCTTTCTATATCGGTGGAGATTCCTATGCCGGAAAACTTGTGCCATATATCGCACACATCATTTCACAAGGTACATATATATATACCCCGTGCCCTGTTTGGCAACTCCATCTGTGTAAATCTGTGTGCAAACTAGTACATGATCAATTGTTTCAATTCACTATAAGCTCTATCTGAAGTTCTGAACTGTATATGAATTCATGCTCACTAGCTTCCCTCTTCAGGTATTGAAGCAGGAAATAGTCCCCACATTAATCTTAAGGTACCACAATGACATAATCATCGCTGGTTGTTTTAGCGATAACACTAAGTATCATAAGTCATTATCATATATGTATGTTTGTTGATTTCAGGGATATCTAGTAGGCAACCCGTCGACTGGTGAAAGCATCGATATAAGCTCTAAAGTGCCATATGCTCACGGAGTTGGTATAATATCAGATCAATTATATGAGGTAACTAGACTCGAGCCTCCTCGCAGCTATGTATATAGTCCATTTTATCGCAATCAAAGGGGCCATTAATATGTTGTTTGCTGATGATATATGTAGACCATATTGGGGCATTGCCAAGGACAGGACTACATGTTTCCGACAAATGATTTGTGTGCCCAAGCTCTGGATGATTTCAATCATGTAAGAAGAAGAAAGAAACATATTATGCTAGAATTGACTTGACCGTTCGCAATGCAACTTTTGCAGCTTTTGTCCGAAGTTCAGCAGGCCCAAATTTTGTTGGACACCTGCGTTTTTGCGTCCGCTCCAGCCCGGCCTGAAGCTGATAGTGGGACCGAGTACTCGGGTGGTGCTGGTAGGAGGATCCTAGTTGGAAATCCACCACCTCGCCCTCCATTTGGATGTGTTGTAAGTAGTAATGTCTCCATTCCTCATGTAGTACAATGCGAGTTAGATAGTTTTCATCGCTTTTAACAATTTATTACTCCCTCCATCACAAAATAAGCGACTCAACTTTGTACTAACTTTTGTACAAAGTTGGGTCACATTTTATGGAACGGAGGGAGTAGTAATTAGCCAAGAAAAATGCAACTTATACCCAATATTGTGTAGACTTATGGGTACTACCTATCGTATTTGTCCATCACTTTGACAACTTACAAGTAATTACCCGAGAATAAAAGTAACTTACTAGTGCTATGTATACCAATATTGTGGCAGACTTACAAGTACTACCTATCATATTTCTGGGCAAACGCGGAGGTGACCCAAAATGCTCTTGGAATCAAGGAGGGGAGCGCGGGGGAGTGGGTGAGGTGCCACAATGCCGATCTGCCCTACACAATTGACCTTAGGAGCAGCATTGAGTACCACCGGAACGTCACGGCCAATGGTGGCTACCGTGCGCTTGTATACAGCGGCGACCATGACGCAGTGGTGCCGCACCTGGGGACACAGGCATGGATCAGGTCACTTGGCTTCCCTGTCGCCCACCATTGGAGGGCATGGCATCTCCATGGCCAGTCTGCTGGGTACCACACCATCGTTGCTCGCTACTACTACTTCTTGCTTCATGCTTACTGTATATTCTTGTTGATGCATGTATTTCTTGCAGGTTCACCTTAACTTACTCCAACAACATGACATTCGCAACCATCAAGGTAACACTTGCCTTCTTAATCTGCCTGGATGCACAAGCTGGTGCTGATCAAGTTCCATTCGGTTGATGCAGGGTGGCGGGCACACCGCGCCGGAGTACGAGCCCGAGAGGTGCTTCGCCATGTTCAGCCGATGGATACTCGACAAACCACTCTAATACTCCTAACAGCCACGATCAAGTAGAGAAGGGGGCAAGCCAGACGATCAGAGTATTGGGTACCTCTCCACTCCACTAATCAATGGTTTCGCCTACATATCAACTATACTGCCTGGCAATATAGTTCGTACTAGAACATATAGGCGCGCGATGCCGTCCGTCTATATTGGAGAAAAACACTTAATATATTTTAGAAAATACGGATACTACAAATATCTTGTTAAGTATGGTACAGATATATGAGACAAAGAAAATTCTAAGAAGATACAATAAATCTGCATTTTGGTGCAGCAGACAGATTTTACAAATGCAGGGATCAGAGGGATCACACCGATGCTATTGCTATGTACAAATTGTCGTCATGTTTACATACGCTACTGTTCAGAACTAAAGATACAGTGATCTCACATTAAATTAACACATGGCTATGGCTGTTGCTTTTCCAATTTCAATTAAATTGACATATGGTTATGGCCATTGCTTTTCCAACTTCAGTGCCATATTTAAATTGACACACGCGACCTTAGGTCGCATTAACAAGGCCCCACGGCTTTCTTATTCAGATGAAAGAGCATTTTGTCTGTCAATTTCCTAAGGGCTTGGCTTGAGGTCCTGAGCTGGAGCTACATGGTCTTTTCAAATTGCTCTTTTATAGCACGGTTCCAGGAAATAAAAAGTACAAATAGGAGTGAGTTTCCAGAACATTTATGTAATGTTTTTGTTGTAATGTGTCAAATATTTGTACGAGGTAGGTTAGGTTATAGTTGGACTTAAATTTGAATTGAGTGTAGATAGGGCACGGAGACATGGCCACAGGGAAATGTGGCAACAACATAAATGTTACCTAAGAAATGTGTGCAGATAGGGTATTGTAGCGGACTTCGATTCGAACCGCATGTAGATAGCGTACGGAGATGTGTCAACATTTCTTAATACAGTATATTACATAGGCTCAACAAGAGAAACGTTGCCTAAGAAAAATCTAAACTCTATATAAGAACAACATAAAACACAGGGAAGTTGCTAATGTAGTTCTCGAGTGACAAACTGCAGTGGCATGTAGCATCGCTTACGATTCTAAGATGAGGAACATATCTCATCTTTAGACCTGGAGGGGTCTCCGATGCCGATCAGCTGCCTCATGCCTATGGGCATCGCCGATACCAATCTGGATTGGTGCGTCAGATCCGACGGGGTGAGCGCCAGCTCGGAGATGCCAGGAGGTAGGGCGGCCGACACCAATCGGGGGTGATGAGGGCTGGCGTTGCCAGACATTCGCAAGAGCTAATCTCTCATTCTCGTGCTCAATTCCCATAGTCTTAGTTTTAAATGTGTTTTAACCTTGACTTGACTATGTTCTATGAAATTCCTATGTTCACCATTTCGCAATCCTACAAAATCTCTATGTTTCCACAATCTCATTTTTTGCGCATACAATCCTATTAAGTTTTGCACATACAATCCTATTATGTTCATCGGAATCAAAGAAGCCTTTATTCATGTCCATGATCAAAGAAGCCTTTATTCATGTCCATTGCTTGTCCATCCATCAGCCCAAAGCACAGGGTGCACTCCGTTCATGGGAGTATTAGGGTCCCTCAAAAGACTTTTAATATAGTTTTTAGAGGATTAGAATCCCTGGGAATTCTCCTATTCCGCAATCTAATTTGATTTGTAGGATAAAATTTGCGAAGGATTCATTTGTACTACAATCAGTAGGAAATTTAGCATCAACTCAAAAAAATCCCTTTGATTTCCTATGACGCAATCACACAAACCAAAATCTTGTATGATTTTCATGGGCATGACATTACAATCCTATGTACGTATTTCCTAGTCATGTACTCCCTCTGTAAACTAATATAAGAGCGTTTATATCACTATTTTAGTATTCTAAACGCTCTTATATTAGTTTACGGAGGGAGTATTTCGAATGAAGCCCTTGCCGCTCAAGAGTCGAACTTCAATGCAGATTCTATTTTTTTTCAACCTGAAATTGTTCAACCCATTATCAGTGCTGCAGACCTTCCAGAAAGACAAGCAAATACGGCCGGCAAAATCATATTACAGACAGACAGGACAATGCACGCTAAACAAGTTAAGGGGACGAATGTAATACTGTATGACCAACAAAGACAGAAATACAATGGCACGCAGCAGATGAGTGACCGAGTATAAACGGAAGATCCAAGTATATAAAGAAGTGATCAAGCATCACCAGCCATCAGCATCAGGCCAGCGAGCAGATAATCGCTTCGCTGCTTATTCAAACGGAGAAGTTGCATGACACGGATGAAGTGCATTGATCATAATACTACTTCAGGCCAAAGAGATGGTATCATAGTAGGTCGCCACTCACATGTCAAAGTGCATTCTGACTGGGCATCAACACAATCCATAGTTCGATACTCCACAAACTTGGTATATATGTTAGTCCTACTACACCAAAATGGCTCCCGAGTTCTGAGGCCCATGTTTTTCTTTCTTTCTATTTGGAGAAAATTCACCACTGATATGTGCCTCACTATCTTGTGCTGATCCATACATAGAAGAAACAAAAGGTAGGGTCATGCACGATACTCCTACCACCATCATGATGGAGAATTAATCTTACAAACCACTCTGCAATCTACACAACTTTACGGATAGGATTTTAAGGTTCTCATATGGTCGGTAAGTTACAAAATGAATCAAACATGAAGAATGAGGAGACCAAAATAAACCGTTAATTGTAGGTTTCATGAAAAGCCTGGTTCCAATTATGCATAGTTACTACTTCCTGGTGCCCTCTTTACATAAAACATCTTCACTCATCCCTAGATGGCCGTTTTTTGCCTTAGGATTTGTCCCATTGTCATCCCTTTCAGACTTGGCGTAATGACAATGACGAAAGCTCTAATGACACATACAGATCTTGCAAAATTATAGAGTTTTGAATACCATGTAACCAAGTAAATTTCTGCAACCTAAGGTGAGACATCAAATTTAGATTTCTTCAAAAGTTTCGACAGATCAAAGCAATCCTTAAAATAGCATATATCTAAACTTAAAGTTGGTTCAATTCAATCAAGTAAGCAACAAACTCGAAACATGGCATATTTTACTAGCACAGTACAAGAGAGTGTGCATTCATTTCAACAAGCTTTGCTTCCTAGCACGGTGATAAAAAAAACATAACAAGGATGAATTCTAATTTCTAATGGTTGCAACTTGCTATAAGTATATACCAAATTAAAAACAACAAGATCACTGCTAAATACTGTAATAAGATAAACTGCACAATGTTATGACAAAACAGGAACATACTGATTTTGACAAGTACTTCAGAAACATATTCCAACACAACTGAGTATAGAAGCTGAAAGGAATGCATCAGTAATACTCCTCAAATTTAACCCATCTCTTTCTCTAACAACAAAGCTAATTGTGCACATTTATTTTGTTGGAACTATTGTGCGCATTTATAGATAGTTCTCTGCCTAAACTATAAAAGTGCATAACAGGACCAGTTCTGTAACATGAAAATAATAGTGCAGTTTATCCCCCAAACTCCCACAAAAACTGGTCATCTCCACTCCAACCATGCTTAAGAAATCAAAACTGCATCTGCGGGATTGCTTTTCTAAGTGTCACGACAGTCATCATCAATTCTACGCGGTTGCTTGCTTTTCTAAGTGTCACGACAGGGAAAGAGTAAGAGCATCAACAATCATGAACTCCTCAAACTGGTAAAGAGAATAATAACTCGATATCACAATGCTAACCTCCACTCTTACCACTAAATCACTAACCATGAGCCAAGAATGACAAGTAACAAACACAGTAAAGAAGAACTGGATTTTGCAGCAGAATGAGAACTTCCTTTATGTTGCATACCACAGATCAGTCCATACTGCGCATTATTATTAATTACAGATTACAACAGGCAAGCACAATAAACTACGTAGAAACAAGAAAACTAAATAAAATCCTGGCGACGCCATGCTCTTCTTTAGAGCAAGATCCAACAGCACAGCTAGTATTTGTAAGGAGCAGGCGAGTGAGCAGCTTACGACGAATCTCACAGGTTCTCCATCTGGATATTGCTCTTGAGCGGCACATACTCGCCAAGGTAGCCGCCGAGGTGCTCGTACAGCGCGGTCCTGTCGATCTCCTGGTTGTGGTAGGCCTTGCAGGCGTAGTAGAAGACGCTCTGCGCGAGCAGCCCCAAGAGATTGACACAGACGAGAACAGAGACGAGCAGAGCGCCGACGCCTATCCGGCCGGCCAAGCTCATGTCGAGGCTCCCCTCCTCGCCCCGCGCCTTGACGACAGCCGAACGGAACATCCCCGTGATGAGCCCGCAGATGGCGAAGTAGGAGAAAACGAGGACGGCGGCGGTGCGAGTGCGGCCCTGGAGGAGCTGCCTGCTCTTGGACATGGCGGCGAGGCCGCAGAGGGGCTCGAGCACGGAGATGACGCTGGCGAGGTGCCAGAGCGCGGAGATGTAGACGTGGATGGCGAGGAAGAGGAAGGCGACGGCGAGGAGGGCGAGGAGGAAGGAGAGCGGGGGCGGGGTGGAGGCGGTCATGGGCGGGTCGAAGAGGAGGATGAGGAGGACGACGGTGACGACGAAGCCGACGTGGTAGGCGAGCATGAGGAGCGAGACCCAGAGGAAGGTGCGGAGGAGGCGGGGCAGGATGGGCGGCAGCGCGGAGAGCGAGGAGGCGATGGAGGCCGGCTTGGCGGCGTAGAGGGAGGCGACGGTGAAGACGGCGGCGGCGGTGGAGAGGAGCGAGAAGGTGAAGAGGAAGATGAGGTAGAGGAACTGGTAGGCGAAGAGGGCGACCCACTGCGCGGAGGTGGCGGTGTAGTCGGAGGTGCGGATGCGGCGGAGGATGGGGTGGGTGAAGAGGGAGTGCGCGAGCACGGCGAAGGAGAGCGGGAAGACGAGGCAGGCCGTGAGCAGCGCGAAGGTGCGCGGCGCGGCGCGCGGGATCGCGGCGGAGACCCGCACCAGGTCCGCCGCGCCCAGCGCCGCGAGATCGCGCGTCGCCAGCTCCATGGGCGGTGGGGAGGGTGGGGGAGGGGGATCCGGCGATTGATTTGGTTCGGGCCCGCCGGAGCTGCGGTGTGGTGGGGAAGGCGCGGTCGGTGGGGTGGGGGCGTCGGGCTCAGTCGAATCGGGGAAGGGATGGGTGGGGCGGGCGCCGTGTCGAGAGTGCTCTTGTGTGTGCGCGTGGCGCCAGGCGACGAGGGCAGGCGGTCCGGGGTCCGCGAGGCGCACGGGAGCCGGCATGGCTTGGGCTCATGTGGTAATCGCCCGCGCTACGCGAGGGACCACGAGTGAGGGCCGCGGCAAAAAAAAAATAATGTGAGGGTCGCGGGTGACTTCGACGCCAAGTATCACCAAACGGGAACCACGTGGGGGCGCTCTAGCGATTTTCTATGACCCCTACCTGAAAAAATGTCAAAATAAATTGAAGAAATATTACTCAAAAAGATTCCCCAAGGCCACTCCTAGTATTTATATTTAGAGAAAGGTGGGGTAAAGGGCATTGTTCAGATCCTCTTGGGCTTCAACTCCACAAACTCCATGTGTGAAGCCTGAGCTTCATGAATCGGTGCCTTCCTACCCTAAGAGTCTTTTAAGGACTGCTTCACACTATAAAATTTAGCTCTGCACTAAAAGATACAAGCCAAACAGCCCAACCCCGCAAAAAGAACTAGAATCTAAGATTCAACTCTCTGTTTTTTCTTTTTTTTGAAACTCTTCAAGAGTGCTCCAAATACTCTAGAAACTGGAGTTGGAGGGAATTACCAACCACTGCCACCAGTAGGTGGGCACCCCTTAATTTTTTCACATATCATCTAATCAAAAGATCATTTCCATCAAATTTCGTATTCTTAAAGCTGGAAGCCAACATGATAAATTGCTCTTTGGTGGAGTTGTAACTCCTGTATGAGACTGCTTCAAAGTAAATTTGGTGGGGTGCAGCTAATTTGGTGGAGCGGAGCAGTCCCATACAAGCTCTGAAAAAGGGGAAACGCATACCTTGACATCTCTCACAAATCTCTACACCCATCTCCCTTGGCAGTTCTCCCTCTCATAACCCTACCCTCATTCAGCGATGTCGGTCCACGCCACCACGACCAGCTCCCCTTGGTCGCGGCTGTGAGCCTCTCAGTCGGTAGATCGGGCCATCCCAGCCTCTTCCCCGCCGGATATTGTCCCTTCGGTGCAATGCCCTCGCTGCCAGCCGGGAGCATCGAGCTCACCTAAAGGAGAAAGCCTACCCTAATATGGCGAGGGCATTGACCTCCAAGCCCCATCACATGAGCCAAGAGCAGCATCCTGAACTGGGGTGGTTCTAGCAAGCCAACAGTCTCCCCAGCTGGGCTGTCAGCCGATGGTGGCGCTGGGAGAAGTTGTGCTCGGTGTCGAACGGGCTGGATTCGCCAAGTGAAACTGCCCCATCTCCACTAATGATGTTTGCTTCCTGCGCTGCCATTCCCTCACTCCTCCCCGCCCTGTCACCAGGGGCTTAGGCAGGCCCCAGGACACCCTGGCCTTGGCCCGGGGCGTGAGGGTAAAACCTAGGCTTGATTACTGCTACAGTGTGTACTGTAGCCACAGTGCCCTGAAGCTGGCCCGGGGCGTGCCGATATGCTAGCTACGCTACTGCCCGTCACTGACCTAGTTGCTATCCCTGACCCCACATCGTGGTTCCCAATAGCGCGCATATATGTCTCCGAAACACATCACTTGTCCACCCCGACTCCGCCTGTCTCTACATGTTGGTGCCATGTCTACCAGCTTCTTGCCACTCGAGGCCGAGGCTTGGAAGAGGGAGGTGCATGCCACACTAGCAGAGCTAAAGGCTGGGATAGACGAGGAGGACATTGTTGAGGTCGTGAAGGGAAAGGCCATCATGGAAATTTTCTTCTTCGACACTGCCAGCAACCCAAGCTATCATTGCTAGCTAATTGCCCGTGTGGTACAATGGGGCCATCCATACTCTAGTGGTTCAACACCAATCATGTCTCATATTTGGTTTTTTTTTTGTGAGATTTGGTTTGAGTATGGGTGGGAAGGCAAGGAAAGTTTTGATTTGGTTGAGGTTTGGGTGAGATTTGATTTGATTTGGTTATGAGTAGGGAAAAGCAAGGAAAGTGTTGATATAGTTTAGTTGAGGTTTATTTTGATTTGGGTATGGATAGGAGAATGCAAGGAAAGTTTCGATCTTAATTGAGATTTTGGTAAGGTATTTTATTCGATTTGAGTTGGTTTTCATAAGATTTGATTGAGTTAGAGGAAAGGAAAGCATTGATTTAGTTTGGATTATTCCAAACCAAGGGAGAGAAGGGGAGGGAACGAAATCATATTCCAAGCGGCTAATGTGGGGGACACTGCGAGAAAGGAACATAAGAGGTGGCTCGACTTGTTCGAGCTAAAGATGGAAGTAGGGTGCCATGGTTTGACTAGAAAATTATGCTTATCATGCCTTTGACTCCATGTTAGGTCTGAATTTGAATTTGATTTTTTTTGAAAAATATACATTTTGAAATGTTGTTGAATTGTGTGACATTGAAGCATTAATGTCAAAATGGAGTTGAAATAGAGTTCATATGCATATAAGATACCTATTGGAAAACTACCGAGGAAAAAATATACTAGATACTAATCTGAAATAGCAAAGGGCTAGAAAACCTCTAAAATAGTTTTTGAGTCCAAGACCACTCTAGAGGGTGCCCTTCTAAAGAGTCTGCCAGAGTTGAACGAATCAATTTAAAACTGCATGTACACAGTATACACGGGTACACATTACAAAACCCACTGTGGTCGGCATATGACAAACAGGGGAGATGAAACACCAGTCCAACCGATCTTACAGCGTTCCTCGTAACGGGCGTATTCCCCTAGCTCAGCCCTTCATCATGCTAAGTTGCTAGCCATTGTAAGTTCAGGTTCAACTTCCTCTGAAGTGTTTGCGATTCTTCGTCTTCGTTTTGTGGAAGAAAACCAAGGCCAGTGACATCTACCGCATACGCGTCCTCACAGGAGTGGCGGAAATATACTCGTTCAGTAAACTCTTGTATTGCGCCTCCGCCTGCTGAATTTGGAGCCTTAACTGTTGCTCCTGGACACGCAAGAAAATTATAAGTTCACAACTTCCATCAGCAAAGTGCGGTTTAAAGCAAAAATGTTTGTACTACTGATGACCATGGCAATACCTTGAGCAAAAGCTCCTTCTCAGCCACCTCCAGCTCCAAGCACCTAGAAACAACAAATTTCATGAAATTTAGCCAAAATTACCACTGTTTGCTAAAAAAGGCAGCAGGTGGTTTTCGTACTCACTCTTCATGGAGCTGCTGATTCTCAAACTTCAAGTGCTCGAACTCATTCAGATCCCGTTCAGTCATGCGTTGGCAAATCTGTGGCATTCAAAGGCAGAAGCACAAAGTTGTAAGTTAATCAAGTGCCATTGCAGTGGTAGGCAGAGAACACCTCTGTCAAGATGGATCATCCACGGAGGCACAGGATCGACCAACGCCGTAAGCCTGTAATCAACTAGCAATAGAACGTAGACTGACCTGATTATCGACCTCCAAACTCTGTATGGCCTGCCTCTTGCACGGATCCATCTGGACATCATCCTCGTTTCTCCTTTTTCTTGTCTCCGCTGAATCAGTGGCAGGCACCATCTGCGCAGCTGGCATGGAGCAAGGTGCGTGCCCGCTGGTTCCGGCAGGAACCGACAGATGCGGAGGAGCAAAGGCAATCGGAATAGCACTCGCGGGGTGATCGCGGGTGCCGCCTCTCCAGGGGGCAACTGAGAGACCAGCACCGACTGCGTTCCTCTCGGACGGTTCAGCAATGGTGTCTGATGCTGTAAGCATTCCAGGAGGGGTGGGAGAAACGGATGCACGGGGCTTCTTTTGGTATCCAATCAGGTGACTATGTAAATCCCTGGAAGCAAGTGGAAATACTAATTACAGAACAGAAGCAGACTTTGGTGGTTGTGGATTTGGAAGAAACAGAAGTGAAAACAGGAGTTACCAGTACTCAGTTGTCATGTCTTTCAAGCGAATGATCAGCTTCTGATACAGCTGCGACTTCTCAAAGTCTTGTTTGTCATGAGTGGGCTTGATAAAGTTCGCCTCCAGCACCCCAGCGACGCCTCTACCTTTACTGCTTGCAGAACTCAACACTCGATGGAAAGGCTGAACAGAGTTAATTTTAATGTAAACAATCAGATAAATGTTTTTTTGAACTGGGCTCGGCCCCTTTCCAAATAATCAGATAGATAAAGATAATAAGGATGTGAATTTGAGGCTCACCAATATAAGGCGATTCCTATGGTAGATATTAAATCCATGCACACTAATTGTTGGAGCACCGTTCAAGAATCCGATACTTGTAACAACCTCACCCTGAATTAAGCAAGTGGACGCAAAAATGAGCAATGTAAACATGTGGATGCAAAAAGGAACATTGAATAAATTTAATAATTCCATGTTGACATGATTATAGTAAATGAACGGGCAATGTGGGTGAAAGACGTGAAACTTGGAAAAATAATGGTGTATTTCAAGACAAACCTCCTTTTTTCGTAGGAATTCTAGGGGTGTATAAGAAACAGCTTGACGGTATATGAGGTCAGTCGCAATGCTGTGGCGCTGAACTTCTTGTCCCCGAAGTATGATCTTGAAGTACCCGGGCAGCTGCAAATATAAGACAGAAGCATACACCTGCAAAACGCTAATTCAGCAATCTTTCATGAGCATCGGAGGTAAATGATTAGCCATGGGATAAATACTCACCCTAAGAGAATAGCGCAGTTGATTTGACAGATGGTTTTCGTTCGTTCTTTTGACAGCATTAGTTGTTTCTGCTGGATTTGGCGCACCACTAATCATAATATCCTGGTGAAAGGGAAAGAGAACTTCATGACTATGAATGCCATTTCAACAACACAAAAAATTATACAAAGTCATTTAAGAAATAATATAAGCATCTGATGCTTACTTCCTCCTTGGTGTCAAAATCGAGCTCCAGAACACCATCGTCATTAGACCACAAATTGAACACTATAATCTTTGTGCCATGTGGACCAATGTCACTGAACTGTTCCTCATCAACCATAAAATTAAAACAATCATTAGTACACTGAACTGGTGATAAGCTACTAGTAGGTAGTAACTACTAAACGAAATAGTACTAGCTACATGTTTTGTTTGAGCTTGATTGTTCCCCCCTTTGCAACCAATTGTGCCGTTTATCTCGAAGACAATCAGATGAAACTTCTAGCTTTGAAAGGTCTAAGATTTGCATGTTTGGTAAAATCATTGTCTTCTAAGGGTGTAATAAAAAGATAGTATCTACAGAACAGCAGCCAATAGGAAGGACGTCTAACTTACATTGCCCATCAGATCTTCTTCTGTTGCAAAAGGGGACCATTTTAATAACACGGACAGATTTGAGCAGAACTGATCTGCACCATGTCGCTCATACTGTATAGCGTCCCCTGTCAATAAATCGTACTTGTAGTCCACCTAATGGACACAAAAAATATCATCAGAACCATCAACATATTTTGATCAGTGCCGTGCCAGAGAAATCAGTTCACATAGCATACCATGGGAACTACGACATCCTTTTGGCCGGTTTCCGCCAAGAAGGTGTAAGAGAGAAGACCCACGGATTGTGTAGGTCCGCTGAAAACAGTAGTAATTTGGCATTAACTCGATACAAAGTAAGGCAGAAAGATAACAAGTTATTACGCTGAGGTAAATAGAAGCGACTCTATACCTGCCCTTCATGCAACGACTGAAGACAATAGCGTCCGCCCCTAGCCGCATTGTGCTTGTCTTGAAACCGTTGCCATCTGTGAGGAAACCAAATGCCAATTCGTTAGAAATCATGTAGTTTTTTGGATAGGATAAGAAGTATGAAACTGAGTTAGTAGAACGTACATTGTCCAATTGAAGAACCCGATTGCTTATCAGAAAATCCAAAGCTCATGCAACGCCTCATGGAATCAGGGTCCATGCCTCCGCCATCATCTTTGTAACAAAAAGCAAATTCATAAAAACTCTTTCAGTTTTCTGCAGTATTTCTGAGTTAGGATACTCTGGTGTTCGAACTCAATGTAATGCAAGATTTTGCAATATTCTTTTTAGTAGTTATACTTATATCTGAATATAGTGTCGGCTGTACAGTTTATAAGAAATCTTTTCTGATTGTTTTATGTCCCTTTCATCAGGATATCGCTTGCCATTCTGAAGGAAGAAAACATAGTACTACAAGATTAACAGGGTTACCTTGAACAAGCAAAGCTGGCGACCCGTTTCGCTTGTTAACGATTTTGTCCACCACGATTCTAGTAGCACCAGTTTTGATCTGCCATCAAACAAATCCAATCAGACATACGACCCCAAATTACGTACAAAATGCGCTCCTATCATCCCGGAAACGCAATGGAAACAATGAAGCTACTGAATTAAATTACCTCGTCGACCGCGTTATCCAGCAACTCTGCAACGGCTGCAATTAAGGCAGAAAGAAGGTGTAAAGACGCAAATGCACAAGCAAAATATTAACTTTTGGCAGCAAACGAAGAAATTACAGCAGCCGCGTAACCGCTCACCTCCAAATGGCCATTTATGCGAGGTCGCGTTCGAGTGGAGGAACTTGGGGTGGACGCACATTCGGCTCCCCACATCTGCCGAGGGAGGGCAAGTAAGAACGGACGGTGAGAAAGCATGCGAAACGGCGAAATTAGCAGGAAAGAACCGGGACATTGCGGCGTACTTACTTCGAGGCGGTTGCGCGGGGCTCCCGCCGGCCGCGTCGTAGTCGCCGGCGCTCCAGAACTTCCTGCTGACCCGCGCGGCGGGGAGAGGAGGAGGAGCGGGGCCGCGAGCCGGGGCGCCCGCCGCCTCGACGTCGAGCCTCCCGTCGCGGCTGCAGCCGCCTTCCGGCTCGAGGGAGGCGGCCCGGTTGACGACGCAGGCGGCCTGCTGCGGGGCCGCGGAGACGCGCGCGCCGCGGCCCAGCGGCGTCGGCGCCGCCTGGCAGACGCCGAACCCGGGGACGCCTCGCTGGCTGTGGCTGGTGACCGGGGCCAAGAAGGGCTTCACGTCCCGCCGCGTGTCCATGGGGTCCGTCGTCGTCCCGGTGTGGCGGTTCCCTGTGCACATGTCAGACACGACGGATGGCGATGGATCAGTGGCGCGATATGGCCGTGCAGTTGCGAGATCACGTCCCTGATTAACCGAGAGAAACCAACAAATTCTCCTTCTCCACAGCAGAAAACAAGAAAAGAAGTGTGGGCAGAGAAAATACAGCAAAAGTAATTTTCAGCCCTGATGATGAAAGGTTTAAGGCAAGAAGAGTTTGGTAAACCTAATTTCAATACCTTTTGATGAAGCACCACAGATTCAATCTTAAAGTGTATGTGCCCCTTTAGGCTATCACAGGGGTATATATATATATATATATATATATATATATATATACTTGAATAGAAGTGGGGGAGGGGAGGGGAGAGGGAGAGTCCGATTTGTACAAGACTTGTTTGTTGAATCAGAGGAGGAAACCAATCTACTCCTATTTGTATGCCTACCCCTTGGGTATCCCTAGCTTTTAGGAGACAACTAGTAGTTTAGATTTGGTTTTGATAGTTATCCTTTCACCTTTTTAGGAAGAAAGAATATTGGAGAGGACTCCTCCAAGATCTATACCATGTGAATAGGACAAACCTAAATAATCTCTAATTTTTTATGTTTATTATTCTTTTATGCATGTTGATGTTTTGCCAATGCTAGAAAACTCACTCTCACTGTAAAAAAAATACCCATATCTGATTTGATAACACATGCAAGTCCACTCAATTATTTACCTTGTTGTCTAATTCACAAGAAGAAATGACCTTGTTATCTGAACAGTCTTTCTCTCTCAATTTCTGTTTTTTTGGCGATTTACGTTGAATTGACTATCTCTACTACGTTCGTCTCACCTCCTTTTGTCACCCCTATGTAATTTTTCCATAGTAGAACAATGCCCGTGAGTTGCAATGGGATATAAATATTCTAGTACGTTAGATTGTGATTTACCTGTCAATAATAATGCGATTGTGTAAATAAATGTTCATCAAATTCTGACCGTGAATTACCTTATATTTTGGTTAGAAGTTTGGTAAGTAAATTAAAGTGAAACTGGTTCAGAAGGTAAATAAATTAAGGTGATTGATTATCATATACATGGAAGGTTGAACGAAAGGATGGTGAGAAGAAAGATGAAATGGAACCTACGTTCTTTTTAAGTAGCTGAGATTGACTCAATCAAATCAAATCAAAATCTTACAACCTCAACTAAATCAAAAAGTTTCTTACCTTCTTCTACCCATATGAAATAATCAAATTTTACCAGAACATCAACTAAATCAAAACTTTTCTTGTCTTCCCCACTCAACCCAAATCAGATTTTATCAAGGCATATGATAGGAGTAAGATTTATGTCAAACACGATTGCTAAACCACTAGAATATGTATGCAGCCCTTGCAACGCATGAGTAATTAGCTAGTAACACAGTGAAAATCCTCGAAGGCTAGGTTTTCCTAACAACCAAGAGCAAGTATTTAATCTTACCCCTTTTTTCCGGTGCTCCGGCGGGCTTACGCCGGCTTGAACCATTTTCGTTTTAAATAAAAGTGATATAGAACACATCAGGTACGACAGATAGTACCCAACACAACACACGCAAGGAGTTACAAAGAACAACAGAGGCGACAGGAGAATAATTAGGAGTGAGTCGCGACAAATAGCCTACACGGAGAACTACACGTTGTAACTACGGGACAAATATTCTATGCACAATTACCGTAATCTATCGAACATTTTATTATGCATACAAAAATAAATTTTAGCTATAAATTAAATCAATCCTTATTGTCATTTTATTTGGTAATCCAATAAGACGTGGGTTAGTTGAGGTGGTTTTCAAGGTAAACGTGTCAGACAAAATCAACATATCTGAAAACTGCATGAGCAGGCTGAGGCAAAAAGAGAGCGGGCGAAAGAAAGGAACGTAAGATAGAGCCTTGTGTATATTTTTTAGTAAAGAGATATTCAAGATTTTTTATTGTCGTATAAAAACACAAGAGGTTTTCAATAGGCTACGATCCTCTAAAAATATTCAAACAAGTTCACAATCGATCTAGATGCCAAACTCAAATAAGGCCCTAATGGATCTAGATCCAAAAATCAATTGTTTTTCTTTCTTAAGAAAGTTGAATTGCCTGATGTACCACAATACACAAGTAGAAAAAGTAACTCACCAAGAAAATCCTTTGGACAGTACAACCCAGGAAGAGGAAAACCTTGAATATGTTTAGAAGCTCAAGATACTTACGTGTGCCTGTGGATTCACAAGTCGAGTTACTTTTCTCTTGTCACCTATCCACTTTCGCGGTGGTTTCTTGGATCAGATCAAGCGACCTTGATGTTGGATGCTTTTTGGGAATTGATGAGGTCTCTTAATTTGTCAATAACTTCTGTTGGAAGTTCCTTCAACTTCAGAAGCTTTTGCCCTGCCCTTGATGACAGTGCCAAACCCTAGCAATTGGGGATCTGCAATCTAAGGTGTTAGTACAATGAAACCCTCCTCACATATTTATATGCCAAGAGAATATCCCTGAATCTTTAGGCATTGGTCCAAAACAGAGTCATGTACATATTTTGAATTTGAAGGAAGGAAATATGTCTAGGAATCTTTTGAGACAAAGGTACGCAGGTAGAAGTCCTACTCCAACACGTGATTAACAAAATAAAATCCTTCGGTCAAAACAATAGCCTGATCAGCAGAGTCCTTGTAGGATAAGCCTTTCTTGTTTGATATTCCAAATATTCATGCCTAGTACTATATAACTCTAATTTATGGTACCTAGGCCTACGTGAGATGGCTCACCATATAGAGATTAGAACGTAATATAGCAGCGATTTAAAAAAAATCAGAGATATATATTTGCTCAAAAGAAAAAGAAACACAGAGATTAGAATAGATAACAATTTTGAAAAACCTCATGTGGCAAGGAATCCAATCGGTTCTCTACGTACTCGGAAATGAACCGGAAGGTAGAAAGAATCTGACTCATGTGTGGAGGATACCAAATTCCAAACCAAACGTGACCGACAAAATTAGAGAAACCAGAAACGAACAAGTTAGCTATTAAAGAGCACTATTCTGAAAAAGCTATATTTTTGTCGGGAAAAACGTTGCTATTTTATTCATTGTTCATAGCCCTTCTACGGAGTTCTTCGAGCTAACACAATCCGGAGCCACATGAAACCAAGATTTACATAAGACTTACAACAACCTTCCCTAGCAAGGATATGCACTACCTTATTTGCGGAACGAGGTACCCTACCACCCTAGAATCTTGAAACTGGGCTAGTAGTTCCTTAATCTCTTGGAAAACTTGTTCGTTCGTTGATAAGTCCCGCTGTTGGCTGGTGATCTTACCCACAGCAATTTGCGAGTCCATCTCCACCATTACCTTTTGGGTGTTAACTTTCTGTGCTAGAAGAACACCTCGACGACAAGCAAATAGCTCCGCAGTCTCTGGATCGGCAGCAGCTGGGAAAAATGGCACGCTCCTGCCACAAACATGACATGGTAGTCCCGAAGAACAGCTCCACCTCCTCCTGACCCGCCCTGCTTAGCCACTGCCCCGTCCGTATTGACCTTTGTCCAGCCCTCCTCCGGTTTCCTCCAGGATTCCAAGGTCCGGTGCACAGGTGGGTTGGTTGGAGACTCTCTGATCGCTCTCCACTCTTCACCAAGGTGAACAACTCTCTCGGAGATCGAGCTCGGATCCTCAATCCGGCTGCTTTCCCACGCATTGTTCCGCGTAAGCCACAACTCATACCACGCCCTCATTACAGTTTGTTTCTCCTCATCTACTGCACACACAAACCAGTCTAGTACCCATGATCGCATGTTGTCCACCGAATCTATGTGTTTAGGTAGCTGTGGCAATGGGTCTCCTATTTCTTTACTGAGCAGTCTCCAGAATTGAACCGAATGGGGGCAATGCCACACCCTGTGGACAATGGTCTCCTCTCTCCCACATAAGATACAAAAAACTCCGGGATTAAAAAGCGCCAAACTTCAGATCAGGCGTGATCGAGTCTACCTAGTGAAATCGACGTGCTTGCGCCGCGACCTAGTGACACCAAAGTACAATTTACTTCGATGTTGTTTAAGACCGGGACATCCATATTTTAAGGTCTACGTCGATGCTTCTACAAGCTCTTGGGTCTAAATAAGTTTGCTCCGTTGAGGCAAAGGTCCAGAGAAGGCAACGAGCGTTGCTCATGATAAACAGCTAGTGCATGCAGAAGGAAGAATACTTGGGCGCCCCATGAATTTGAATGTGTTTCTTAATAGTGCCTTTGTAAAGGATTGTGATACTTAATACATCACCTTTTGCCTTTTCTAGAAAAAGTGTATATTATTTATAGATATTCTACTAACTTGTAAGGTGCGCCATGGACCACTAGTAGGCCACCATAGAGTGAAAAGAGCATCCTTATCCCGGTTTGGAGGGTTGGCTTGCAATTTCTTGTAATTTCTTTTCTTTCCAGTACAGATCATTTTTTAATTTAATATATTTCTTGGTACGCTATATTATCTGTAGTTATCGTGAAAAAACACATGACAAGTGTTGTTGCCACCTCATCTAGATTGGTTTAATTCAGATCTAGTCATTATGTTGTCTTTCTTTTGCCCATTGGTATCACCAGGATTGGGTCACAGCCCGATCCAACATTCAGTCATGATAACATTGTGTTGGCATCTGTTATCGTCGTTCGCCACCGTTAGGTGTGTGCTATGTAAACAAGGTGTTGAACTAACAGTGTTTAGACAGTGATAGGAAAGACCTATAGTCAAACAAAACGAGAAAAAAATATTGATGAGGACGATGAGGGAGGAAGGGTGCTTTTGAAGGTGGAGCATATTGTCTAGCAGAAGCAACAGTGGTGTGTTGGTTTTGATAAAGCCAAGACAATGAGTCCTCAATATGGATTTCAGTGGAAAGGAATCAACATAATGTCAAGACATAAAACCCACGGATAGGTGAAATAAGAATCTGTGGTATAATACCAGAACCGTCCATGTACCAACGTATTTTGTGGTAAAAGATTGTAATCTAAACAATACATACAATTGGAATCTCAAGATCCTCGAATTGATAAACATCGCAAGTATAAAATTCCGCCAAAACACATTGTAATGCCTTACCTTTGTATTCGGGCCGCAATCCACGCTCTTACTCCAAGGTGATGCAGAGACCGAAGTAACCAAATTCAGCGCCTCTTTGATTCTGCATATTTAAAAACACAAAAATAGGAATTGCATGAACGCATGTATGTGCAAAGCAAAAACATAGGATTCACAAGAGGATGGAATGGATGGATATATTCGTATGAAATCCGGTGCAAATGAATCATAAGTAAAGAAAACCTGTATGGATTGCAATCATACAGATCAAACAACCTTCGTTGGGAAATTTTCGAAGGATTAAAATCCTCTACAATTCCTTAGTCCCTTTGAATCTATGAGGCCCTTAGATCTAGATCTATTGGTATTCTAGACCCGAGATTTAGGGTGGACAACAATCACAAGCGGTGGGTGGATCAAGGAGGCGGCCATGCGCATGACTAGTGGGTTAGACGTCGGGCGGCAGGAAGTGAATCTTATATCAATGATTTTGCGAGGATAAGAAAAGATGTTATGAGACAACGTCAGTGTTGAATTTGGAAGAAAGATAAGAGCCGAGTGTGACGAGAACGCCTTCAAAGTCGTGTGGATGACTATGATATCCTATCTTTCAGATCTAGTCTAGCTGGCAATTGCCATAAATTCAAATGATATTCTACCTTTGTTCCTTTTTTCTTTTGTAAGAGAGTCCGAGCGTTTCTTTTTTCTATTTTCCAGTCAAGCATTTTTATGAGGAAACACTCAAGCAGACTATAAAAGGAAGGAAAAGGTGTTGGATACTTACATGTAAGGCCGACGATGAGGAAAATGTTATTCGACGCTTCGCGCGCCATATATTAGTCATTTGGTAGAAAATGCACACTTGAGATTGCACATCTTTGCCCGGCCCATATAAGAGCTAACAGTTCACGTTTTCTGGTCTTGGGAACATTCGAATGTTCCTTCATCTATTTTTCTTCCTTTTCTATGTTTTTAATCTATCGGTTTACCGATGCCTTTTCCTTTTTTCCCTATTATTTCCCCTTTTTCTTTTTTCATATTTTGGTTTGAGAATATTTTTCAAATGTGTGAGTATTTATTGAAATTCATGAATACTTTTATATTCATATATTTAAAAAACACTAATATTTTTCAAAATCTTGATTATATTAATACCGTGAATATTTTTTAAAAAATCTTATATTCTTAAATTCATGAATATTTAAAAAATTGTGAACGTTTTTTAAAAATCATATTTTCTGGAAATGCACGAATATTTTATAAATTTGTGAACATTTATACATATCCAAAATAATATTTTTTTAAAATCTTTAAAATTATTGGTTTCACCATTCAAAAGAATGAAATGCGCCGATCGAGCAGACTAGCAGCGAGCAAAACTTTCATGGTTTGAGGACTAGTGGGCGCTTCAGAGGCATCTTTGGCGTCTTGAGTGCTAAATAGGAGGAACAACTAAACCGAGGGCAACCCATGCAAGGTCACTCCACCTGCAGAACCAGAAAAAAAACAGGTATAAAATCATTTTTTCCAATACCTAGAAAACATCAAACAAAATTATTCTTTTTAAAATACCTAGAAAACACCAAACAAAATCCTATTTTGAACACAAACAACCAAGCCAAATCCAAAAAGTCAAAAAAAACCTAGGACCCCCCTCCCAAAAAATGCATGCAAAAAAATGTGCTCCCATGGATGTGCCCTACATGCGACACATGATGATGGTTGGACGCACCATGCAGCATCTGCCCGTGTGTTGTGTGCCCTGCGCCACACACTGGGAGGCCGATGCAGGGGTACCCGCTAGCTATTCAGTCCCTATTATACATCATCTTTGTTGAATTTGCTAATTTTTTCTTCGAGGGGTAAATCCAAGTTTTATTGATAGAAAATCATGAAATGTGGGATGCAATTCATGTCATGGGGTTGGCCAAACCACATGTGGCGTCCCTGAACTAGAGTAAGCGAAAACTTGGCTAGACTATGTGCTTCATAATTTGCAGCAGATTCTTCAAAAGTAAAAGTGCAAATAGTATGTCATCATCTTGGAAAATTTGCTAAATAGTAAAAAAAGAGAGAGCAGATTTTTTTTTTAGCGGTAGCAGAATTTCACTATTTTTTAGGGGTAGAATTTTGCAACGAGTATTTTTTTAGAAGAGAATTGCGCAAAATATTTTTTTTGGAGGTAAAGAGAATTTCGCTAATTTTTTTTGAGTAACAAGAGAATTTCGCTAAATAGTAGCACCCCACGATGATCTTCTTAAAAGAGCCCATGAAAGAATTGAGCAGGATTTCAGCAGTACAGCCTGCTTCACTACGTGATCCGATGGGGCCCAACTTGCTCCACCGAGCCAACGCCTCGCCGAAGCAGGAAGTTCCACGGTCCAGCAGTCCCGCCCCAATTCCAAACCGAAGCGGCCGCGCCGGCGTCGCGCCGCTCACGACGCCGGACCCCCACTCCCCATGTCCCTTCCCCACCACCTCGCCGCCGGCGAACTCCTCACCGCCCTCCGCAGCGCCTCTGTTAGAATTAATGGGCTAGGCCCATAGCAATTTCTGAAATCTCAAAGCCCATGTGTAAAATGGCAAGTGGTGGTGCTAAGTTTAGTCCCACCTTGGAAGTTGAAGAAGAGTTGGACCTCTTTATATAGTGGGTTCTCTCCACCACTTTAAGTGGTGTATGCGAAGAAAGGAAAACCACGCTGCCGCCGCCGCCGCCGGCCTTTTGCGTTTTATTTTTATGTCTTGGCAGACAAGTTTTGATTTCTTGTCCGGTAAGTATCTGAATTAGAAACCGAGTCGGTTTGGAATTGTGGTCGCGACACAATACCGCCTCTGGTCCTAATATATATACAGCTACCGGCTGCTGCCGAGACGCATAGAAAAACACCTAGGGTTTTGCCTCATCTCACAACTTGCGCCGCCATCGTAGTCTACTCCATCCCAAACGCCGGCGTGCATCGGCGCGTGGGAGAGCAGGTCTCCGGAACCGTTCGTCTTTGCGATCCTGCACCGGGAAAGGACGAATTAGGTTTTTGGGAAGCGCTGTGCGCGACTGCTCAAATTCCGTCATCACGGGCCGTCTTCCGTCCAAGTCGGCGGTGCTACTCATCGTCGTATTCATCGCCGTCGCCAGCAGATCGTCACCAACATCGTCATCAACACTGCCGCACCCATAATAGCTAACGATCGGTCGTCCAACATCCTCTGTTCATGTCTGCTTCTACAGCTATTGTTACATGTTTGCTGCTGTTATGCATGTCTTGTTGTTCTTCTAGTTTGCTAGATTATTGCATGCTAGTATCTCTTCTAGTCATGAATTATTTATGGAATTAATCATGAACTTGCCTAATATTCCAACAATCCAAAAACCTAATTATAGGCAATTTCTGAGTTAACTATGGCTGGATTCATTGATGCACCGAGGCCGGATAAGTTTACGGTGTGCACTTTAAGAGGTGGTAGGTGAAGACCACGCCTCGCTTATCGCTCTGAAAGTTTTCCACGCTAGTGTTGGTGCTCCAGAGGAATGACCGACGAAGATCGAGAAAATTCCAGAAGCCAATACTATGTTTGTGGGATGCATTCGAGTGTTCTTGCTGACCGTCGTGTGATGTGTACATGCACATAAACGACGGAAAAATTCTGTGGGATGCTTTGAATGCAAAAATTGATGCAACAGATGCAGGCGTGAACTGTACATCATGGAGAGTTTTCATGACTACAAGATGGTGAATAACCGTTACGTGGTTGAACAAGCTCATGAGATACGATTGCAATCGTGAAGGAACTTGAACTCCTTAAATGTGTTCTACCCGACAAATTAGGTATGCAGGTGCATGATTGCAAAGTTGCCTCCTTCATGGAAGAATTTCGCCACAACTCTAAAGTATAAGAGACAGGAGATATCAGTTGAAAATCTGATTGCATCTCTTGATGTTGAAGAAAAGCTCGGGCTAAAGATACCACTGAAAAAGGAGGTGAGGTTCAGCCATCGCTAACATGGTGCAGAGGTACCCACGAACAAGAACAAAGGGAAGAACAAACCTGTTTTCAACAAGCCTACCAAGACTACTACCTTCAAGAAGAAGAAGTTCAACAAGGTGAGCTAGAGTGCTACGCTGTGGGAAGCCTGGACACTTTTCCAAGGAATGCCCTAACGTGCAGACCGCAAAGGAAAACAAGCTCCAAGACTGTCAACATGGTGACCGCTAGCAATCTTGATGGGTATGGTAATTTACCTATTGTGCTTTCAGATTTCAATCATCTTCATGGTGGATTGATTCGGTGCTAACGTTCATGTCGTGCTAACATCTCCTGTTTACTTCTTATCGGTCGCAAAGGATTCTTCCGTCCTAATGGGGAATGGGTCACATGCTTCTATTCGTGGCATTGGCACGGTGGATCTGAAGTTTACTTCGGGAAAGATCGTGCAACTAAGGAACGTGCAGCATGTCCCTACTATGAACAAGAATCTAGTTAGCGGCTCCCTTCTATGTCGAGATGGATTTAAGGTAGTTTTAGAGTCCAATAAAGTAATCGTGTCAAGATTTGGACAATTTATAGGAAAAGGCTATGAGTGCAGAGGCTTGTTCCGCTTTTCTCTTTCAGATTTTTGCAATAAGTCAATAAACCAAATTTGTGCTAGTGTTAATGATGATGCAAGTATTTGGCACTCTCGTTTATGTCATATTAATTTTGGTTTAATGTCTCGGCTATCCAGCATGAGTTTAATTCCGAATTTCACAGTTGCCAAAGGTTCTAAGTGCCATAGTTGTGTGCAATCTAAGCAACCTCGAAAGCCTCATAAGGCTGCCGAGGAGAGAAACTTGGCACCTCTAGAACTCATACATTCTGATCTTTGTGAGATGAATGGTGTGTTGACAAAAGGTGGAAAGAGATATTTCATGACTTTGAGTGATGACGTGACTAGATTTTGCTATGTTTATTTGTTGCAAACTAAAGATGAAGCATTAGACTACTTTAAAATCTATAAAGCTGAAGTTGAAAATCAACTAGAGAGGAAGATCAAGCGTCTTAGGTCCGATCGTGGTGGAGAGTATTTTCCAAAAGTTTTTGATGAATTTTGTGAGGAACATGGTATTATTCATGAGAGGACGCCCCCTATTCACCTCAATCAAATGGAGTGGCCGAGAGGAAAAACCGCACATTGGTGACTTGGTGAATGCCATGTTAGACACTTCTGGTTTATCTAAGGCATGGTGGGGGAGGCTCTATTGACTTCATGTCATGTCTGAATAGAGTTCCCAACAATAATAAAGAAAACCCCTTATGAGGAGTGGGTTGGGAGAAAACCATCACTTTCTTATTTGCGCACTTGGGGATGTTTGGCAAAGGTCAATATTCCTATTCCTAAGAAACATAAACTTGGACCAAAGACAGTGGATTGTGTCTTTCTAGGGTATGCTCAGCGGAGCATTGCTTATAGGTTTTAGTGGTAAAATCTGAAGTACCGATATGCATGTTGATACTATAATGGAATCTCGTGATGCAACATTTTTGAGAACATATTTCCTATGAAAGATATGCATAGCATTGCTAGATTTTCTTACGAGATAATTCCTGAATCTAGTACAACTGATGAATATTTGAACAATCACATGAGGAAGTCCTTGAGAAGGATAACAATGAAGTTCCTAGAAGGAACAAGAGACAAAGGATTGCAAAATCCTTTGGTGATGATTTCATTGTATACCTTGTGGACGACACACCCAAGACGATTGCGAAGCATATGCATCTCCGGATGTAGATGATTGGAAAGAAGCTGTTCATAATGAGATGGACTCAATTCTTTCTAATGGAACTTGGGAACTAAGCGATAGACCATATGGTTGTAAACCTGTAATGTAAGTGGGTGTTCAAAAGAAGCTAAAGCCTGATGGTACTATTGATAAGTACAAAGCGCGACTAGTGGCCAAGGGCTACACTCGAGAAAGAAGGCGAAGATTACTTTGACACCTATTCACCCGTTGCTAGAATGACCACCATTCGAGTGTTACTTTCCTTGGCTGCCTCTTATGGTCTTATCATTCATCAAATGGATGTAAAGACAGCTTTTCTCAATGGAGAGTTGGAAGAGGAGATCTATATGGATCACTGACGGGTTTGTGGTAAAGGGTGAAGAGAGAAAGGTGTGCAAGTTGTTAAAATCTTTGTATGGTCTCAAACAGGCACCTAAGCAATGGCATGAGAAGTTTGAAAGAACTTTGACTCTGCAGGATTTGTCATTAACGAGGCTGATAGGTGTGTTTACTATCGCCATGGTGGGGGCAATAGTGTCATATTATGTTTGTATGTGGACGACATCTCGATCTTTGGTACAAACATTAATGCAATTAATGAGGTCAAGTCTTTTCTATCAAAAGTTTTGACATAAAAGATCTGGGAGAAGCCGATGTAATTCTAAACATCAAACTTATTAAGGATGAGAGTGGGATTACATTAACGCAATCTCACTATGTTGAGAAGGTCTTGAACCGATTCGGTTTCATGGATAGCAAGCCTTCTCCAACACCTTATGATCCCAGCGTGACACTCAGAAAGAACAAGAAAGAAACGAGAGATCAATTAAGATACTCTCAAATTGTCGGTTCACTCATGTACTTAGCTAGCGCTACAAGACCAGATATCTCTTTTGCTGTGAGCAAACTGAGTAGGTTCATGTCCAACCCGGGTGATGATCATTGGCATGCACTAGAAAGGGTCTTGCGCTATCCGAGAGGTACTATGAGTTACGGAATTACTTATTCGTGGCATCTCTTGTGCTAGAAGGATATAGTGATTCAAATTGGATCTCCGATGTTGATGTACTTTACGCAACAAGTGGGTATGTATTTACTCATGGTGGTGGCGCAGATGTCATGGAGGTCTTGCAAGCAAACCATATTGACGAGGTCAACTATGGAAGCAGAATTAATCGCTTTGGACACGACTCATTGTTGAGGCGAGAATGGCTGCGTGAGCTCTTGATGGACTTGCGGTTGTTGAAAAACACACGGCTATTCTTATGAATTGTGATAACCAAACGGTTATCGCTAAAGTGAACAATTCTAAAGATAATGCAAAGTCATCAAGACACGTGAAAAGACGTTTGAAGTCGTCGGGAAGTTGAGAAACTCAAGTAATAATCATTACGTATATACAAAGCAGACAAAAACACTGGCAGATCCCTTTACAAAGGGACTATCACGAAATGTGATAGATATTGCATCGAGGAGATGGGTATGAGACCCATAGATGTTACACCATAGTAGTAACCCAACCTTTGTGATCGGAGATCCCGTGAATTAGGATCTGGGAAGAACAAGCTATTGGTTAAGCGAGGAGAGTAATAACTTATGATCGTCTCCAAGTGAAGATGCAAAACTCTCGAGCTGTAAGGCTCAGATCAGTAAGGCAGGTCGGCAACATGCCTTAATGTGGTTCTATTGGCTATAATTAGCAAAGATCTGTCCTCTGAGCGGTCTTGAAAGAACACACCTATATGAGTTTCGATCAGAAGCGTCGCAGATCTATGAGATTTGGGTGATCTCTAGTAAACTCACGAAGAGACCAGGGAGTATGACGATAAGCTCCAAACCATGGGGTAGCCTCATGGCGGTCAGTCTTCGTTAAGACTTTGAGTGAAACCTGTTCACACAAAACTAGCAATTCAAGGCATAGTCCATTGTCAAGTTGTGAATGGATGTAGCTTAAAGTTCTAGGCGAAGTTCAACTTAATCTCTCTTTGAAACACCTGGTATATTAAACAAGTGGTGAGAGAAGACAAATCTCTAAATGGGTATTTGAGATCTGGTGGGGGATTGTTAGAATTAATGGGCTAGGCCCATAGCAATTTCTGAAATCTCAAAGCCCATGTGTAAAATGACAAGTGGTGGTGCTAAGTTTAGTCCCACCTTGGAAGTTGAAGAAGAGTTGGACCTCTTTATATAGTGGGTTCTCTCCACCACTCTAAATGGTGTGTGAGAAGAAAAAGGGAAAACCACACAGCTCGCCGCGCCACGCCTCGGCCCGGGCGGGCGTGGCGTGTGGGCATGCATCTGCGTGAATGGTCCGCTGAAATCCGGTCCGTCTCCTTGCAGAGCGCAGCTTCCTTTGCCGTTTATTTTTATGTCTTGGCGACAAGTTTTGATTTCTTGTCCGGTAAGTATCTGAATTAGAAACCGAGTCGGTTTGGAATTGTGGTCGCGACACAATACCGCCTCTGGTCCTAATATATATCTCACTACCATTGCGCCGAGACGCATCGAAAAACACCTAGGGTTTTGCCTCATCTCACAACTTGCGCCGCCATCGTAGTCTACTCCATCCCAAACGCCGGCGTGCATCGGTAGCGTGGGAGAGCAGTGTCGGAACCGTTCGTCTTTGCGATCCCGCACCGGAGAGGACGAATTAGGGTTTTGGGAAGCGCCAGCGCGATCGCTCAAATTCGTCATCACGAGTCGTCTTCCGTCCAAGTCGGCGGTGCTACTCATCGTCGTATTCATCACCGTCAGCAGCAGATCGTCACCAACATCGTCATCAACACTGTCGCACCCATAATAGCTAACGATCAGTACGTCCAACATCCTTTGTTCATGTCTGTTTCTACAACTATTGTTACATGTTTGCTGCTGTTATGCATGTCTTGCTGTTCTTCTAGTTTGCTAGATTATTGCATGCTAGTATCTTTTCTAGTCATGAATTATTTACTGGAATTAATCATGAACTTGCCTAATATTCCAACAGCCTCTTGCGCCTCCTCGGCCCTCCGATTGTACCACCTCCTCCGCATCCGCCTCCCCCCCTCAGATCCCTCCTCCTTCGCCGCGCGCGCCGCCGTCTTCGCACTCAAGACCCTCTCCGCCGCCGGCTCCCTCCCTCTCCTCTCCCACTTCCACGCGCACCTCATCAGGTCCAACCTCCTCGCGTACCCCCAGGTCGCCTCATCGCTCCTGCGTTCCTATTCACTCCTCTCCCCTGCCGTCGCCCACCACCTGTTCGATCAAATACCCCCTGCCACCTGCAACCTGTTTGTTGTCAACGTAATGCTTTCGTCCCTGTGCCGTTCCTCTCACCTCGCCTCAGCACGCCTATTCTTTGACGACATCCCCGACAAGGACATCGTTTCTTGGTCGACTATGCTCGCTTGCTATTTCTCCAATAGGAGCGTAGCTGATGGCCTTGCCTTCTTCCGCACAATGACATTCACCACCACACTTGCTCCAGATTATGTAATGCTCGTCACCGTCCTCACAGGATGTGCGTCGGCTGGCTTGCTGCAGCCGTTCTGCAGATCCATGCATGGGTATATTGTGCGGCGCCAGGCAGTCAGTATGCACCTCGGGACATCGCTTATTGATTGCTATGCAAAGGTTGGCCGCTTCGATTATGCTTCCCGTGTCTTTGCGCGGGTGCCCTCCAGGAAAGTGATGCACTGGAGTGCAATGATTTGTGGGATGGCTATGCATCTGCATTATGACGAGGCTATCCAGCTGTTTGAGGAGATGCGCCGGCAAGGAGCGCGACCAAATGAGATGACATTCACTGCTGTGCTCAGTGTATGCGGGCATGCTGGACTGGTGGAGCAAGGGAGAGATTTCTTTAAACTTATGGTTGAGGAATATGACCTTGAGCCAACTATACATCACTACGGGTGCATGGTTGATATCTTTGCAAAGGCAGGTCAGTTGGAAGATGCTTATGATGTTATCAAGACCATGAGAGTGGAGCCAAATGTCATCATCTGGACTTCGTTGCTAGCGGCTTGCAAGAGGCTTAAGAATTTTGACATTGCAGTGGAGGGACTAGAGAAAGTATTGGCAATGGAGATATCTGATGAAAATGCTGGATTATACACTCTTATATCTGACCTGTATGCCATGGGTGAGCGGTGGGATGATGTGTTGAAGGTTAGGAGATTGATGGAGGAACATAATGTGCGGAAGAACAGAGGGTCGAGCTCCATTAAGGCGGGCAAACCACCTGTCTTGATTCATCCTGCAGTCAGTTGATCTTTCACATTGTTCAACATCTGCAAAGTTTTGGTTGAATTGTAGGATGATACTTTTTTTTGTTAGACTCACCACAGATGTATTCAGCAGATAGCTCCACACGTTGCTTGATGAAATCCAGCTAAGGCCTTGTGGGAATCAGCGGAATGAATACAAATTTCTGGTCTATTCTCCTGCAATATTGCATTGAGGTAAATCAGTGCAAATCATCGCTATTTGGATTTAGTCTCATTGGGGATTATGAGTTGAGATATTAGAAGAATGATTTGGTCGACACAGGAGATTCACACGCATATGTGTTATGAGCAAACCGAACTCATCGGCGGATATCCTCGTGGTCATGTACTGATTTCCATCTTCTTCATCGTGCCCATAGAACTGGAGACAAGGGATACAGATTTCTTTGAGTTGTTGCCATTTTGGCCTTTCAGAGAGGACCGGATGCAGACTAACAATGGGGTATCAGGTCAGCGGCTGAAAAAGCCATCTGATTCTATGCTAGTATTTGTCAGGCGGTTTGTTGCTAACAAACAATGGGCAGCACTAAGCGTTTCAAATAAATTCTTCAACATGGGGTCCTGGCAACGTTGTTGATCATCAGTTATTTTGCTGAACGGTATGGCAGATGAAATCTTTGTAGTGCCTACATACACAGGTAATCCTGGTATGCGCTGTTAAAACCCTTTCAAAACCTGTTGTATTCGAGCAAGAAACTGTGCTCTGACGTAAAAGGAGCTTCGATGTAAAAACATGTTGCTGGGATCATGGAACTGAATTCTTCTGTAAAAAAAGAAGAGAATATTTTGCCATGCCTGTACTTTATGATTGCCATTGCCATTGCCATTGCCTTGCTATAGTACCATGTAATTCACCTGTGATTAATTACTTTACGGGGAAGCGTCTGAACCATTTGAATCTTTACCTCATACTAGTACACACATAGATACGGCTTGCACTATGGCGTGACGCCATATTCTTCGCCGCGGCCCAGCTGACGCGTGAGCTGGACAGTTGACAAGAACCGACGGAAGACTTTCACGCTAAGTGACACTTTAATCTTGATGTTACCAGCCGCTGAAAGTACCCAACATCACCAGAAGGATATACTGTACCACTGGCCGAAGTATCTTCTTGGGGATCATCAGGGCAATTTGTACCGCCCCGCGCGATCCAAGAGCATATACCGTGCTTCCCGAGCTCTCTGAAAGTTCCGTGTCCGCTGTGCTCCACAGCTCTCGCTGTCAGCCGGACGTCGCCATAACGGTGGCCATTCGGCCCACGCGACAGCGCGGCGGCCGCGGGCGCCCCACGCGGTCGGGTCTCGATCGGAGGCCTTGCGATCGATCGCGGACAAACAGACGAAAGCGCTCGGCTTGGCTGCCCCCGCCGCCGCGGCGTGCGTACGTGCAGGCGTGCCGCTATAGCTTCCTCCTCCCGCCCCGGTCGCTTTCGAGGACGACGCTGCTGTGCTGATATCCCAATGCCCCCGCCCTCTTCGTTCTCGTCCCCACAGGCCACACTGCTCGTGTATCGTTGGTGTGGCCGTGGCCCGCTTGGCCTCCACCCTTCCCCACCGCCGTAGTACGTCGCCACTATAAGCTGCAGGCTTCTTCGTCCGTGCAGTTTGCGCGCGGCGTAGAGCGTATCACTCACTGTGCGTACGCGGGGATGGGTTTCGCTTCTTCCCGGCGTGCTGGTGTCCTTCTCGTGCTTCTCGGCCTCTGCGTCGCGTGCTCGGCGCTCCCGCCGGAGATGCTGCCCGAGAGCTTCGCGGGGAAGTCGGAGTTCAGGACGGTCAACCGGAGGCCGCTGGAGTCGTGCCGGAACCCGAGCCCGTACCTGTCCATCAATGTAAGCACCGCCGGCCCGCTGCCCGACGAGGCGTTCGTTAACGTCACCGTCGGCGGCGTCTTCAGGCCCCGCGGCTCGCACTGGGTCGCCATGATCACGCCTTCAAACTCCAGGTACGTACTACTGTACAACTTTAAACAAAAGATTAACATTCATCTGCTGTTTTTTTTGTCGAAACTTAAATTGATGTGATGTTTTGGTTTATCCTCCTACATATCCAAGCTAGGAAAAAATGTGATTTGATTGGTTTTCAAGGACGTACGTAGTGTTCACAACAGGTTTACTTTTGCCTTTCGATGGATCTGCATGTGAATCATTTTCTAACAATAGTGTACGTGCATGCGGCCTGGCGCAGTGTTTCCGGATGTCCACTGAGCGGCGTGAACTATTTGGAGACCGGCGACACGGCGAAGCTCCCTCTTCTGTGCCACTACCCTGTCAAGGTGAGAACCTTTGGCCTTTCGCATGCACTACTTGCCAACTGACCGTTAGCTACCGCTTCGCCACAGTAGAATCTATCTAGTTGCCACAGGATCGTACATGCTATCATATGTTTTAGCGGCAACCATCGGTGCTCGATATGTAGTACTGTACCACGTACGGAGTGCCGTCACGTGAACAACTCCTGTACATGCACCATTGCTCAGATTTCCCGCCTTCATTAAGAGGTTGTTATGTTTACGGGAAGGCAGTGCTATGATTCGTTAACGGGTCCAGTCATGCGCGTTAGCCTGGCCGGAAATGGCCACCCATGAAGCATGCCAAGCTCTCAAGCGTGCTACGCCGGCTATATATGTCCGTATGGGCGCACATGAACGTACGGCGTGTGCTGTTGCATGGATCAGAGCATGACATAAACATCCTTTTCGAAAGAAAAAAAAATTCAAGCGAATGTAGGCCCTATTAATTGTCAAGGCCTGCTTAGCGGGCTGTGATAGATACTTCTTGACACGACGAGCCTGGATGCAGGCCCAGCGGGTGAAGAGCGACCCGGGCTACCTCGGGTGCAAGAAGGCGGCGTGCCAGAAGCGCGACGCGTCGGGCGGCTGCCAGGTCCAGACGTGCGGCGCCACGCTGACGTTCCACGTCATCAACTTCCGCACGGACGTGGAGTTCGTCTTCTTCGCCGGCGGGTTCCAGACGCCCTGCCTCCTCAAGCGCTCCGGCGTCCTCCGCTTCGCCAACCCGGCCAAGCCGCTCAGCGGCCACCTCTCCAGCACCGACTCCACCGCCACCTCGGTACGTAGAGCACCCACCCACCCACGCCGAGCAGATGGAGAGCATTGTCATAGCGATTTTCCATGGTGCTGGCTTTGTGTTCTCAGATGAGGATCACGTGGGTGAGCGGCGACGGGAGGCCGCAGCAGGTTCAGTACGCGGGGGGCAGGGCCGCTGCCTCCGTGGCCACCACGTTCACACACAAGGACATGTGCAGTGAGTGGTCGAATGCTCCTCGATCGCACCGACCGAGCTCAGATTATATTGTACTCCCTCCGTCCAGAAATACTTGTCATCAAATGAGATAAAAGAGGATGTATCTAGACGTATTTTAGTTCGAGATACATCTCTTTTTATCCATTTTGATGACAAGTATTTTTGGACGGAGGGAGTACTTAGTAGAACAAAATTACTTAGTTGCCATGTTCTGCGCAGGTTTTTCGGTGTTGCCCAGTCCGGCCAAGGATTTCGGGTGGCATGATCCCGGCTACATCCATTCGGCCGTCATGACCGGCCTCCAGCCTTCTCAGTCCTACGACTACCGTTACGGAAGGTGAAGCTCATACTATTATCTCAACTGAGATGAAGCCTACAGGAATCGTTGATACATTGGTGCTATATACATGTCTCTGTGCAGTGATTCCGTGGGTTGGAGTGACACTGCCAAGTTCAGAACCCCTCCTGCTGCAGGGTCAGACGAGACGTCCTTCGTGATCTACGGCGACATGGGGAAGGCTCCACTAGACCCGTCAGTGGAGCACTATATTCAGGTAGGAGTGCTGAAATTGCCTCTGTGTAAAACCTTTCTATACATGATGCACCCTTCGGGTGTAAATTTCCATCTCATCACACCCATGGATCTGCAGCCTGGATCGATCGCTGTGACCGGAGCCGTGGCCAAAGAGATGCAGACCGGAAGGGTCGACTCCATCTTCCACATCGGAGACATCAGCTACGCCACGGGGTTTCTGGTGGAGTGGGACTTCTTCCTCCACCTCATCAGGCCGCTCGCTTCTCAGGTCTCCTACATGACCGCCATTGGCAACCACGAGAGGTGATTGGTTTCTGAACCCACAACGAGTTAACCTCGCACTCTTCAATGACAGATAAGTAACCATGAGCTAGCAATAGCTGATGAAGGAAATGTTATGTGTCCCTTTCCAGGGATTATGCAGGGTCTGGGTCTGTGTACGTGACCCCGGATTCGGGCGGCGAATGCGGCGTCGCCTACGAGTCCTACTTCCCCATGCCCGCTGCCGGCAAGGACAAGCCGTGGTATTCCATCGAGCAAGGCAGCGTCCACTTCATCGTCATGTCCACGGAGCATCCATGGTCGGAGAAGTCAGAGCAAGTATGCTTTTTCACCAGCAGCCGCGTTTTCCTATTTCAGACTCGGCAATTGTTTGCATGCTGATGTTTCTCTGCCAACTTCGATGTCTCGTGTGAATAGTACAACTGGATGGAGAAGGATCTGTCGTCGGTCGATCGATCCAGTACTCCATGGGTGATCTTCATTGGGTGAGCTTCTGAAGATCAAACCAAAGTTGTTTTTTTTTCTTTTCTGAACCAAGTGAGTTGTTCTTGCCTTGTTGACGTCCCTGCAAGTAAAACTTGGCATTTTGATGACCATTGCAGGCATAGACCAATGTACTCATCGAATGTGGGCATAATTCCCAGCGTGGACCCTGACTTTGTTGCCTCTGTGGAGCCACTCTTGCTAAGGAACAAGGTACGTAAGTAGAAGATCACACACTGCAACGCATCATATTCAGTAGGCAAGAAGCTGTTTGCTTGACGTATTTTGGTAACAGGTGGATTTGGTTTTCTTCGGCCATGTGCACAACTACGAGAGGACCTGCGCAGTGTACAAGGGCAAGTGCAGAGGCATGCCGAGGAAGGATGCAAATGGGATCGACACCTACGATAATAGCAACTACACTGCGCCAGTCCATGCCATCGTTGGAGCAGGAGGGTTCAGCCTGGACGGATTCTCTCTGATTGTAAGAGCTCTAGCAATAAGTATTTGTATGTTTTGTTCTCCAAAGCAGCGAATACTTTGTAATTTTTAATTGGTGAAAATCCTGCATTACTACTGTACATGATATGTCGTTCTCTGACAACCTTGTCTTTCTGCTGCCCAAATATCCAGCCGCAGAGCTGGAGCTTGTCAAGAATTTCAGAGTTCGGTTATGCCAGGGTGCACGCCACTAAGACCAATGTGTTGGTTCAGGTAAGCTTCACCTTTTTCTTTCTTCTTCTCCTGGGGAGTTTTGCATACGAAGTTAACAATTGATGCTCGGTTTCCTCAACGAAAAACAACAGCTGATGCTCTGTTTTCTTCAGTTTGTAAGCTCAGGCACAATGGAGATCCGGGACCAGTTTAGAATTGTGAAGGGAGGCAGATGATCCAAGTGCAGTTACGGCCTACAGCTCGAGGCAGATATGAAGGGAATATATAACTGGTTTTCTCTCACTTGTGATGTACTGTAAATACTGATGAAAGACGAACGCTGAATTGCAATTAACACGTCAGTGTATAGCTGTGTACGGTTACTGTAAGATTTATCAGTTTGAATAATTGTGCCGTCAAGATTTTCTCTAAAGCTATGACCACTAGGGTGTCTCCTTTGTGTGGCAAGCTTATTTCTACTAATCAAACTGCCTTTATTAAAGGGAGATTTATTTTAGAAAGTGTGGTTATGGCCCATGAGGTTATTCATGAGATACACAGGTCTGGATCTAGTGGGTTGATTCTTAAACTTGATTATGAGAAAGCCTATGATAGAGTGAGTTAGGATTTTCTAAAGGAAATGCTTCTGTCTAGAGGTTTTGGCAGTAAATGAGTTGGTTGGGTTATGTCTACTATTCACCAGGGAACTTTTCAGGTTGAAATTAATGACACAAATGGCCCCCACTTTGCTAGGGGAAAAGGCTTGGAGCAAGGTGATCCTCACTCATCTTTGCTGTTTAATTTGGTGGCTGATGTCTTTTCTAAGATGCTTCAGAAAACTGTCAATAGAAACTTGATCTGTGGGCTGCTGCCCCATGCCATTCCTGGAGGGGTGGTCAGTCTACAGTATGCTGATGATACTATCCTTTTCCTAGATAATTCTCTAGCTTGTACTAAAAATTTGAAATGGATTCTAACATGCTTTGAGAAACTTTCTGGTTTGAAGAATAATTTTCACAAGAGTGATTTGCATACAATTAATGTTTCTGATCAACTGTCAAAAGACTTTGCTCAAGTTCTGTTGTCAGCTTGGGGATTTTCCCTTTAAATATTTAGGGGTGCCTTTACATTTTAAAAAGCTGAGAAGGGAAGATCTTCAACCCATTATAGAAAGGATTATTAAGAATATAGCTGGTTGGCTGGGGAGATTTCTCTCCTACAGGGGCAAATTGATCCTTCTTACCACTTGTATTGCCAGTATTCCTGCCTACTTAATGTCTATTGTTAAATTTCCCAAATGGGCTATTGATATGATTACATCTCAAATGTCTCACTTCTTTTGGGGTAATGTGGGTGATAATCACAAATATCATCTTGCTAGCTGGGGACTGATTTCCAGGAAGAAAGAATTTGGTGGTATGGGGGTTCCCAACCTTAGAGAGTTCAATATGGCCCTTTTGGCTTCGTGGGGGAAAAGATTCTACGATGATAGAGATGGTGATTGGAAAAAAATTATGGCCTACAAATATAATACTAACAATTCCAATTTCTTCAGCACTAAGACTACATTGGGGTCCCCATTCATGAAAAGTCTATCTTGGGCACTTGCAGCATCTAAAAACTTTTATAGGTGGATCCCTGGAGATGGTAAGAATATTGCCTTCTGGCATGACATTTGGGTGGGGGACTGTTCCCTAAAAACTGCATTTTGGGATCTGTTTGACATTTGTCAACGATAAGAGGCCACTCTTGCACAGGTCTGGGTAGGAGGTGAACTCCATCTCACTTTTAGGAGGTGTGTGGATGAAAGGGCTCTGGCTAGATGGGATGAGCTAATTAATTTAGTTAAACATGTTGTGCTATCTGGCTCCCTAGACCAACCTGTGTGGATGTTGGATTCTTCCAGCAAGTACTCTGTCAAGTCTTTTTATAAAATGATCAACTTTGGGGGGATACCTTCTGAGATTAAAGATGATATAAGGAAAATTAAGATCCCTCCCAATATACATGTTTTCCTATGGTTCATTTACTACAATAAAAGCTTGACCAGAGATAATCTGGCCAAGCGTAGACATGTAAAGGATAAGACCTATGTATTTTGTAATGAACCAGAAACAATTCAACATCTCTTTTTTGATTGTATTGTTGCTAGACAAGTGTGGGAGCTGGTGGCTGAAAGTTTTAGCATTAATATACCTGACTCTTTTGCCATGTTATCTTCCTTTTGGAAGAAAAGGAAACACTGTGAAGCTCTAAACATAACTACTGCTGCTACCTTGTGGAGCTTATGGCGTTTGCGAAATGACTTTGTTTTCCAGGGGCGAAGATGGCGAAGTATATGCTGTGCTTTGGATCTGTTGGCGCAACGATCAGGCAATGGAAAATCCTATGTTCAGAGGCTCAGGGTGCGCTTCTTCTCCGGTGCTTAAGACTGTTGGCCCATCAAAGAGAGGAATTGCGTAGGATCGCCTGGCGCTGAACTCTGGAGCATCGCTGGGTTCCTGCAAAAATTGCTAGTTTACCATCTTTGATCTGTTTGTGAGCTAGCGTGTATGCTTTCCTGGCTTTGTATCTCCCCTCGAACCTCTTAAAACTATGATGTAATAGGGTAGTCCTTAAAACACTGGTGGTTCCCGTCTGTGGCAGCTACTCTCCGGTTGCCGTCGAGCGCTGTTAAACAGTCTTTGCTTTGGTTTTGCCTTGGCTTTAATAAAAAGTCGAGGCGGAGAGAAACCCCTTTCAGTTAAAAAAAACCCTGTAAGATTTATATATCAAAATGTGTTCCTTTCATACTAAGTATATTTCATACTCCCTCCTTTCCGGTCTAGATGGCCCAAATCTGAAAAATCTTATCAACCAAGTTAGACTGTGAGAATACCCATAGTGGGAGTAACATAGATGGTAACATCACACATATCTAGACAAAATAGATGATGTGGCAAGTAATTAATGAAGAAAGAGAGACACGTGGTAACATAGCTAGTTACTCATAGTATAAGTAACATCACACATAACTAGACAAGATTAAGGAGTGTCAGTAAAACATACCACACATATGCATATGTACACTCCACAAGGGAGATGTAAATCTACTTACTATCGTCAAAACACAAAATGTGCAACACAAATTCATGTGAAACTGCGAGATGAAGCTACTAGTCAAAGGAAATTTCAAATGGTCGACCATGTGTGACAAATTTGTCAGAATTCATCCAAAACTGCTTCAAACATGAACACAAAATTAAACATTTACGGTGAGCAAAACTATGAGCCAATCATTTGAATGGAACCATAACATCAATGTGCTTCTTTTCCATGTAGACATTATTTCAAATCGAAGTATCATTATGTAGATTAGAAAGGGATAATAAGTGAAGAATATTAGAAGTTAAACACGCAGAACACGCACAACATGAGATACATTACTTATCAGAACACACCACGTTGCATCGGTGGAGCCACCAGGTGGGCTCGTTTGCATTCCTAGAGCATGTCTTGTTAGAAAAGGTCAAATCCAGTGTTCACAACAGGCCTGGCCCGAAGGTGCTTTAAGGTTCACGTAGGCTAACATTTTGATGCAATCTAGGCTACCAAACAGGTCAAAACTACACCCACGGGATTGGATGGACCTAATGCAGGTAACTAAACGCATCCCTAGAATATTAAGTAAATATTAGTATATTCCTCATGAAATATATTTTCATATAGTATTATCACTACTAAATGAATGCCTAGCAGTGACGGACGCAAAAATGCCAGGAGTGCTGGGCCAGGCTGCCAGAGGCGCTCATCACTGACCTCCTACGACTGCTAGTACCCCATCAGTGGCGGGCGCACGCCTACCACTGGTAGAGCCCTGCAGCGGTGGGCGATGCGTGCTTGCCCACCACTAGTTGTGTGTCTTTAGTGGCAGGCGATGCGTTCTTGCCCGCCATTATTTATTCATGTCGCAATGGCGGACGTACTAGAGCGCCCGCCACTACAAGCTTATTCATGTGAATTAAAATTTTACAGCCATGACACCAATTGTGCTGCCATGGATGCATTTTGCATAAATCCAATATAATAAATTCAATAGTAGAAGCAAATAAAGCACACATTGTAAGCTTAGGCATGCAAGTTCACTATGTAATTAGTATTCTTCATAACAACTACTAACACTTCAAATTTATTCCAGTTAACAAACCAACATCAAAGTACCACTGGCATCTTAACTAACTAAGAGTTTATCGGCTTGGAGATATTTGACTGGACCTTATTTCCAAATAAGATCTATAACAACCATCATCTGAAAGCTATTGTTCAAGTTGTTCCTTATCATGATGACCACTGCTGTGTCAATTGTTAGTCGTCGTCTCTTTCTCTTCAGGAATTCCCGCCAGCCGACCACATAGAACGATATGCGATCGTCTGTGTCTGTCTTGTATTGAACGCTAGTGCAGGACCTACTGCTCCAAGGCATACTCCAGCCGTGGCAGCAACAGGGATGTCCTCGGCAGAAATCATCTTCATACGTAATTTTTATGATCCCCGTGATTAAAAGCAAAATAGAGGACACAATGTTAGAAATCTTGCCATGTAGTGTTATGAACAAAAAAAGATACAAAACATACCATGGTGTCCTTCACGATGTTCGTTTCCGTAAAACGGTGCACAAATGGCCTCCCCAAGTCGTGCACACTTGATGGTAGGGTCGCGATGAGATTGGCCTTCTCATCCTCTTTAAGCTCTTTCATTCTTTGAGAGAAAATTGCATAATTGTATGGATCATCATAGTCATCATCTCCGGTACCCTCGTCATCTTCCTCATCCTCATCCTCATCTGCATGCTCCTGGCTATCATCATCCTCACTAGCATCATCATCATCCTCGCTTTCATCATCATCCTCATCCTCATCATCCTGGGAATCCTCAGCATCATCTTCGTCAAGCTCATCTTCTTGGTCAGAAAAATACTTAATCCTTAACTTGTTGACCGCTTTGTTCAACTAAATGAAGGAAATATTCCCTAGAGGCAATAATAAAGTTATTATTTATTTCCTTATAACATGATAAATGTTTATTATTCATGCTATAATTGTATTAACCGGAAACATAATACATGTGTGAATACATAGACAAACAGATAGTCACTAGTATGCCTCTACAAGACTAGCTCATTAATCGAAGATGGTTATGTTTCCTAACCATAGACATGTGTTGTCATTTGATTAATGGGATCACATCATTAGGAGAATGATATGATTGACATGACCCATTCCGTTAGCTTAGCACTTGATCGTTTAGTATGTTGCTAATGCTTTCTTCATGACCCATACATGTTCCTGTAACTATGAGATTATGCAACTCCGTTTACGGAGGAACACTTTGGTACTACCAAACGTCCACAACGTAATCGGGTGATTATAAAGGAGTACTACAGGTGTCTCCAAAGGTACTTGTTGGGTTGGCGTATTTGAGATTAGGTTTTGTCACTCCGATTGTCGGAGAGGTATCTCTAGGCCTTCTCGGTGATACACATCACTTAAGCCTTGCAAGCATTACAACTAATGAGTTAGTTGTGAGATGATGTATTACGGAACGAGTAAAGAGACTTACCGGTAACGAGATTGAACTAGGTATTGGATACCGACGATCGAATCTCGGGTAAGTAACATACCGATGACAAAGGGAACAACGTATGTCGTTATGCGGTTTGACCGATAAAAGATCTTCGTAGAATATGTAGGAACCAATATGGGCATCCAGGTTCCGCTATTGGTTATTGACCGAGAATGGTTCTAGGTCATGTCTACATAGTTCTCGAACCCGTAGGGTCCGCACGCTTAACGCTTCGATGACGAGTTCATTATGAGTTTATAAGTATTGATGCACGAAGGTTGTTCGAGTCCGGATGTGATCACGGACATGACGAGGAGTCTCGAAATGGTCGAGACATAAAGATTGATATATTGAAGCCTACATTTGGACATCGGAAGTGTTCCGAGTGAAATCGAATTTCTCGGAGTATCGGGAGGTTACCAGAACCCCCCGGGAACTACATGGGCCATAGTGGGCCTTGGTGGAAAGGAGAAAGGGCCAGCCCTAGGTGGGCGCGCCCCTCCCCTAGTCCTATTAGGACTAGGAAAGGTGGGCCGGCCCCCCTCTCTCTCTTTCCCCCTCCGGGGAATCCTAGTCCAACTAGGATTGGAGGGGGAATCCTACTCCCGGAGGAGTAGGACTCCTGGCAGCTCCCTCTTGGCCGGCCAGCCCCCTTCCCCTTGGCTCCTTTATATACGGGGCGGGGGCACCCTAGAACACACAAGTTGATCTACGGATCGTTCCTTAGCCGTGTGCGGTGCCCCTTCCACCATATTCCACTTCGGTCATATCGTCAGAGAACTTAGGCGAAGCCTTCGCCGGAGAAGTCATATCGTCATGAGCTTAGCGAAGCCCTGCGTCGGTGGAGCATCAACATCATCACCACGCCGTCGTCGACGGAACTCATCCCGACACTTTGCTGGATCGAGTCCGGGATCGTCATCGAGCTGAGCGTGTGCAGAACTCGGAGGTGCCGACGTTCGGTGCTTGGATCGGTCGGATCGTGAAGACGTCGACTACATCAACCGCGTTGTTATAACGCTTCGCTTTCGGTCTCACGAGGGTGCGTGGACGGACACTCTCCCTCTCGTTGCTATGCCATCACCATGGTCTTGCGTGTTCGTAGGAATTTTTTGAAATTACTACGTTCCCCAACAAATGGCATCCGAGCCTGGTTTTATGCGTTGATGTCATATGCGAGTAGAACACAAGTGAGTTGTGGGCGATATAAGTCATACTGCTTACCAGCATGTCATACTTTGGTTCAGCGGTATTGTGAGATGAAGCGGCCGGACCGACATTACGCAGACGCTTACGCGAGACTGGTTTCACCGCCCGAGCACTCGTTGCTTAAAGGTGACCGGCGGGTGTCTGCTCTCTCACTTTAGTTGAACTGAGTGTGGCTACGCCCGTCCTTGCGAAGGTTAAAACAGCACCAACTTGACAAACTATCGTTGTGGTTTTGATGCGAGGTAAGAACGGTTCTTGCTCAGCCCGTAGCAGCCACGTAAAACTTGCAACAACAAAGTAGAGGACGTCTAACTTGTTTTTGCAGGGCATGATGTGATGTGATGTGGTCAAGACGTGATGCTATATTTTATTGTATGAGATGATCATGTTTTGTAACCGAAGTTATCGGCAATGGCAGGAGCCATATGGTTGTCGCTTTATTGTATGAAATGCAACGCCATGTAATTGCTTTACTTTATCACTAAGCAAAGAGCGATAGTCGAGAAGCAATAGTTGGCGAGACGACAACGATGCTACGATGGAGATCAAGGTGTCGCGCCGGTGACGATGGTGATCATGGCGGTGCTTGGCGATGGAGATCACAAGCACAAGATGATGATGACCATATCATATCACTTATATTGATTGCATGTGATGTTTATCCTTTATGCATCTTATCTTGCTTTGATTGATGGTAGCATTATAAGATGATCTCTCACTAAAATTATCAAGAAGTGTTCTCCTGAGTATGCACCGTTGCCAAAGTTCGTAGTACCCGGACACCACGTGATGATCGGGTGTGATAAGTTCTCGTCCATCTACAACGGGTGCAAAACAGTTGCACGCGCAGAATACTCAAAGTTAAACTTGACGAGCCTTGCATATAACAGATATGGCCTCGGAACACGGAGACCGAAGGTCGAACGTGAATCATATAGTAGATATGATCAACATAGTGATGTTCACCATTGAAACTACTCCATCTCACGTGATGATCGGACATGGTTTAGTTGATTTGGATCACGTAATCACTTAGATAACTGGAGAGATGTCATCTAAGTGGGAGTTTTAATATGATTAATTAAAACTTAAATTTATCATGAGCTTAGTACCGATAGTATTTTGCTTGTCTATGTTTTTGTAGATAGATGGCTCGTCTGTTGTTCCGTTGAATTTTAATGCGTTCCTTGAGAAAGCAAAGTTGAAAGATGATGGTAGCAATTACGGACTGGGTCCGTAATTTGAGGATTATCCTCATTGCTGCACGAAAAATTACGTCCCGAAGCACCGCTAGGTGACAGCCTGCAGAGGAGCTGAGCGAAGTTGTGAACGTCTCGGCAAAGCAAAGTGATGACTACTCAATAGTTCGATGTGCCATGCTTTACGGCTTAGAACCGGGTCTTCAACGACGTTTTGAACGTCATGGAGCATATGAGATGTTCCAGGAGTTGAAGTTAATATTTCAAGCAAATGCCCGGATTGAGAGATATGAAGTCTCCAATAAGTTCTATAGCTGCAAGATGGAGGAGAATAGTTCGTCGGTGAGCACATACTCAAAATGTCCGGGTATAATAATCACTTAATTCAGCTGGGAGTTAATCTTCCGGATGATAGTGTCATTGATGAATTCTCCAATCACGCCACCAAGCTACAAGAGCTTCGTGATGAACTATAATATGCAAGGGATGACCAAAACAATTCTGAGCTCTTCGCAATGCTAAAAGCATGGAGGTAGAAATCAAGAAAGAGCATCAAGTGTTGATGGTCAACAAGACCACTAGTTTCAAGAAAAGGGCAAAGGAAAGAAGAAGGAAACTTCAAAAGAACAGCAAGAAAGTTGCTGATCAAGAGAAGAAACCCAAGTGCGGACCTAAACCTGAAATCGAGTGTTTTACCGCAAGCGATGGACCTCGGAAGCGGAACTGCCCCAAGTATTTGGCGGATAAGAAGGATGGCAAGGTGAACAAAGGTATATGTGATATACATGTTATTGATGTGTACCTTACTAGAGCTCGTAGTAGCACTGGTATTTGATCTTGGTTCATTGCTAATATTTGCAACTCGAAGCAGGGGACTACGTAATAGACGAGCATCGCAAAGGACGAGGTGACGATCGCGCGTGGGAAATGGTTCCAAAGTCAATGTGATCGCGGTCGGCACGCTACCTCTACATCTACCTTCGGGATTAGTTTTAGACCTAAATAATTGTTATTTGGTGCCGCGTTGAGCATGAACATTATATCTGGATCTTGTTTGATGCGAGACGGTTATTCATTTAAATCGAGAGAATAATGGTTGTTCTATTTATATGAGTAATATCTTTTATGGTCATGCACCCTTGAAGAATGGTCTATTCTTGTTGAATCTCGACAGTAGTGATACACATATTCATAATGTCGAAGCCAAAAGATGCAGAGTTGATAATGATAGTGCAACTTATTTGTGGCACCGCCGCTTAGGTCATATCGGTGTAAAACGCATGAAGAAACTCCATACGGATGGACTTTTGGAATCACTTGATTATGAATCACTTGGTACTTGCGAACCGTGCCTCATGGGCAAGATGACTAAAACACCGTTCTCCGGTTGTATGGAGAGAGCAACAGATTTGTTGGAAATCATACATCTGAGATGTATGTGGTTCGATGAATGTTGAAGCTCGTGGCGGATATCGTTATTTTCTCACCTTCACAGATGATTTGAGTAGATATGGGTATATCTACTTAATGAAACACAAATCTGAAACATTTGAAAAGTTCAAAGAATTTCAGAGTGAAGTGGAAAATCATCGTAACAAGAAAATAAAGTTTCTATGATCTGATCGTGGAGGAGAATATTTGAGTTACGAGTTTGGTTTACATTTGAAACAATGTGGAATAGTTTAGCAACTCACGCCACCCGAACACCACGGAGAAATGGTGTGTCCGAACGTCGAATCGTACTTTACTAGATATGATGCGATCTATGATGTCTATTTCCGATTTACCGCTATCGTTTTGGGGATATGCTTTAGAGACGGCCGCATTCACGTTAAATAGGACACCGTCAAAATTCGTTGAGACGACGCCTTATGAACTGTGGTTTGGCAAGAAACCAAAGTTGTCGTTTCTTAAAGTTTGGGGCTGCGATGCTTATGTAAAGAAACTTCAACCAGATAAGCTCGAACCCAAATCGGAAAAATGTGTCTTCATAGGATACCCAAAGGAGACTGTTGGGTACACCTTCTATCACAGATCTGAAGGCAAGATTTTCGTTGCTAAATTCGGATCCTTTCTAGAGAAGGAGTTTCTCTCGAAAGAAGTGAGTGGGAGGAAAGTAGAACTTGATGAGATAATCAGATCTGCTCCCTTATTGGAAAGTAGTTCATCACAAGAAATGGTTCTGTGACAACTACACCAATTAGTGAGGAAACTAATGATGATGATCATGAAGCTTCAGATCAAGTTACTCTTGAACTTCAGAGGTCAACCAGAGTAAAATACGCACTGCAGTGGTACGGTAATCTTATTCGAAGTCATGTTACTTGACCATGGCGAACCTACAAACTATGAAGAAGCGATGGTGAGCCCAGATTCGTAAAATGGTGGAAGCCATGAAATCTGAGATGGGATCCATGTATGAGAACAAAGTATGGACTTTGGTTGACTTGCCCGATGATCGGCAAGCCATTGAAAATAAATGGATCTTTAAGAAGAAGACTGACGCCGATGGTAATATAACTGTCTACAAAGCTCGACTTGTTGCGAAAGGTTTTCGACAAGTTCAAGGGGTTGACTACGATGAGACTTTCTCACCCGTAGCGATGCTTAAGTCTGTCCGAATCATGTTAGCAATTGCCGCATTTTATGATTATGAAATTTGGCAAATGGATGTAAAAACTGCATTCTTGAATGGATTTCTAGAAGAAGAGTTGTATATGATGCAACCAGAAGGTTTTGTCGATCCAAAGGGTACTAACAAAGTGTGCAAGCTCCAGCGATCAATTTATGGTCCAGTGCAAGCCTCTCGGAGTTGGAATAAACGCTTTGATAGTGTGATCAAAGCATATGGGTTTATCTGAGACTTTTGGAGAAGCTTTGTATTTACAAGAAAGTGAGTGGGAGCTCAGAGCATTTCTAATATTATATGTGGACGACATATTATTGATTGGAAATGATATAGAATTTCTGGATAGCATAAAAGGATACTTGAATAAAAGTTTTTCAATGAAAGACCTCGGTGATGCTGCTTACATATTGGGCATCAAGATCTATAGAGATAGATCAAGACGCTTGATTGGACTTTCACAAAGCACATACCTTGATAAAGTTTGAAAAAGTTCAAAATGGATCAGCAAAGAAAGGTTTTTACCAGATTATAAGGTGTAAGATTGAGTCGACTCAATGCCCGACCACGCAGAAGATAGAGAGAAAATGAAAGATGTTCCTATGCTTCAGCCATAGGCTCTATCATGTATGCAATGCTGTGTACCAGACCGACGATGCTTAGCTGTAAGCTTGGCAGGAAGGTACCAAAGTAATCCAGAGTGGATCATTGGACAGCGGTCAAGAACATCCTGAAATACCGAAAAGGACTAAGGATATGTTTCTCGATATGGAGGTGACAAAGAGCTAGTCGTAAATGGTTACGCCGATGTAAGCTTTGACACCGATCCGGACGATTCTAAATCGCAAACCGGATACGTGTTTTTATTAAACGGTGGAGCTGTCGGTTGGTGCAGTTCTAAACAAAGTGTCGTGGCGGGATCTACATGTGAAGCGGAGTACATAGCTGCTTGAAGCAGCAAATGAAGGAGTCTGGATGAAAGAGTTCATTTCCGATCTAGGTGTTATACCTAGTGCATCGGGACCGATGAAGATCTTCGTGACAATCTTGGTGCAATTGCCTTGGCAAAGGAATCCAGATTTCACAAGAGGACCAAGCATATCAAGAGATGCTTCAATTCCATTCGGGACCAAGTCCAAGTGGGAGACATAGAGATTTGCAAAATACATACGGATCTGAATGTTGCGACCGCTGACTAAGCCTCTTCCACGAGCAAAACATGATCAGCACCAAGACTCCATGGGTGTTAGAATCATTACTATGTAATCTAGATTATTGACTCTAGTGCAAGTGGGAGACTCAAGGAAATATGCCCTAGAGGCAATAATAAAGTTATTATTTATTTCCTTATAACATGATAAATGTTTATTATTCATGCTAGAATTGTATTAACCGGAAACATAATACATGTGTGAATACATAGACAAACAGATAGTCACTAGTATGCCTCTACAAGACTAGCTCATTAATCGAAGATGGTTATGTTTCCTAACCATAGACATGTGTTGTCATTTGATTAATGGGATCACATCATTAGGAGAATGATGTGATTGACATGACCCATTCCGTTAGCTTAGCACTTGATCGCTTAGTATGTTGCTAATGCTTTCTTCATGACCCATACATGTTCCTCGTAACTATGAGATTATGCAACTCCGTTTACGGAGGAACACTTTGGTACTACCAAACGTCACAACGAATCGGGTGATTATAAAGGAGTACTACAGGTGTCTCCAAAGGTACTTGTTGGGTTGGCGATTTCGAGATTAGGTTTTGTCACTCCGATTGTCGGAGAGGTATCTCTAGGCCTTCTCGGTGATACACATCACTTAAGCCTTGCAAGCATTACAACTAATGAGTTAGTTGTGAGATGATGTATTACGGAACGAGTAAAGAGACTTACGTAACGAGATTGAACTAGGTATTGGATACCGACGATCGAATCTCGGGTAAGTAACATACCGATGACAAAGGGAACAACGATGTCGTTATGCGGTTTGACCGATAAAAGATCTTCGAGAATATGTAGGAACCAATATGGGCATCCAGGTTCCGCTATTGGTTATTGACCGAGAATGGTTCTAGGTCATGTCTACATAGTTCTCGAACCCGTAGGGTCCGCACGCTTAACGCTTCGATGACAGTTCATTATGAGTTTATAAGTATTGATGCATCAAGGTTGTTCGAGTCCGGATGTGATCACGGACATGACGAGGAGTCTCAAATGGTCGAGACATAAAGATTGATATATTGAAGCCTACATTTGGACATCGGAAGTGTTCCGAGTGAAATCGAATTTATCAGAGTACCGGAGGTTACCGAACCCCCGGAACTACATGGGCCATAGTGGGCCTTGGTGGAAAAGAGAAAGGGCCAGCCCTAGGTGGCGCTGCCCCCTTCCCTAGTCCTATTAGGACTAGGAAAGGTGGGCCGCCCCTCTCTCTCTTTCCCCTCCGGGAATCCTAGTCCAACTAGGATTGAGGGGAATCCTACTCCCGGAGGAGTAGGACTCCCGGCGCGCCCCTCTTGGCCGCCCAGCCCCTCCCCTTGGCTCCTTTATATACGGGGCAGGGGCACCCTAGAACACACAAGTTGATCTACGGATCGTTCCTTAGCCGTGTGCGGTGCCCCTTCCACCATATTCCACTTGGTCATATCGTCAGAGAACTTAGGCGAAGCCCGCGCCGGAGAAGTCATATCGTCGCGGAGCTTAGGCGAAGCCCCGCGTCGGTGGAGCATCAACATCGTCCACCACGCCGTCGGTTGACGGAACTCATCCCGACACTTTGCTGGATCGAGTCCGGGATCGCCATCGAGCTGAACGTGTGCGAACTCGGAGGTGCCGTCGTTCGGTGCTTGGATCGGTCGGATCGTGAAGACGCACGACTACATCAACAGCGTTGTTATAACGCTTCGCTTTCGGTCTACGAGGGTACGTGGACGGACACTCTCCCCTCTCGTTGCTATGCCATCACCATGGTCTTGCGTGTTCGTAGGAAATTTTTTGAAATTACTACGTTCCCCAACACTAAAAGCCTATGTACTCTCCCACGCTGAGCTTATTATTTGAAATGTACTTGTTCCATCCATCAACTCCTATAATGTTTTTATCCTTTTGTTTACAAACGCCATTTTTGTACGATCGCCCTTGACTATCCGAAAAGTTGAAACTGTCATCAATTAAATTATTGAATTGGACCCTTAAGTTGCATGGGATACATTATGTAACAAATAAGAATAATGCAGTTAATAATTAATGATATGCATAGTACAAGAATTCAATAAATGGTTAGAAGTGAATGATGTACATTGTTAACACAAATTTTTCGAATCCATCCCTCAAGAAGAGCCTGAATTGTATTGCATGGGATAAAATATCCCTACAGGGATTTTTGCAGACATTGCAGACCTTAAGCACCATGATCCCCTCCTTCAAAAGTTAAAAATGTCATCAATATGAGGTGCGATCACAGATTGCCAACACTGCACCAACTAGGTAGTACGACTATATATATAAGCAGGTTTATCACGAAGTCACAAACATATATAGTATGTTGTAACAAGTGTCATAAGTACTACATTAAAGGTTCAAACATCATAAGCACGGAGTTCTATGACTAGGCACGGTGGAGTGATCATCTCCTAATCTAAGTCAACATTAGAGCAGAAGTCATCATCGTCATCCTCGTCGGACTCCTCGGCGAAATCGTCCCAGTCTATCGGGTCATCCTCGACATCCTTCTAGTTGCGTGCGGTCATCAGCAACACCTCGTTAATGGAGTACAGTTGCGGATCCTCCCGAAGATGTCGTTCCACCATGGGATTGATGCTCTGACGTTCATGGGCCCTGATGAGCGCCTCGGCCTTCAGGTGCTCCAGCTCCGCGGCCTTGGAGACTATCCTCATGCTAGGAGGCGCTATCTCACTCGCGCGCCAAGCATCCCGAGGAAAGTTGAGTTGGGCCCTTCGCCCCTGGTACACGAGCACCTTCGCATCGTAAGCGCGTGCCGCTTCCTCGGCGAAGCTGAACGTGTGCCAAGCCATTGTTCCTTACCAGTGATGGGGTTTTGGATTTAGGCACCCCACTTCCCCAGGGCCGCTGGAAAACACGACGGTACCTGCTGTTGTCCGCCATTTTGGAAAAAATGACCTAGAACATGCAGATAAATAAATATGGCAAAAGAATTGAAGAAATCTTCAACAACATAATATGAAATTAAAACAAACAAAAAAATTGGCATGTCCTCTGCATAAAAATGGACACATTAAGAGCTAGAAATTTGGCGAAACGGAAATAAATCAAGGTTTTGCGAAAACTTTAGCGCTTATAGTATGAATCCCTGTAAAGAAATGAATGCATATATTACAACACAATATGGATTAAAAACAAACAAAGAACTATAAACTACAACTATATGGCTGTTGAGTTCATATATACGGCCAGTTTTTATTGCTACAACTATAAACTAAAACTATCGAACTACAACTAGAAATATCGAACTACAACTATAAAGTACAACTATGATTTATTTTAATGTGTGCATTAAAAACTATACAACTAGAAACTACTACTATCAAACTAAAACTAGCTAGAAACTACAAGTACCTAGAAACTAAAAATTAAAACTACAATGATGAAACCCCTAACCCTAACCCTAGTCGAACGTGGTTGTTGCCGCGGCTGTCCGTGTGCATGGCGGCCGCGGCCGCGGGTGGCGACGAGGACGACCAGAAATACAAGCGGGGACGACGACCTTATACCTCCTGGAGTGGAGGGAGATGGAGCGACAGATCGAGGGCAAGGGCGACACGATGGAGAGCGAGGACGACGACGACAGCGGACGGCGACAGCGCTGCGGTGGAGGGCAAGCACGACGACGAGAGCGAGATGGGGGAGAGAGTGAGAGTGGGGTAGGGGAGGTGGAGGGGGCGCACAGGTGCAGATAGTGGTCATAACGTGCGACGGGCACTCCATTCCACCCGCCAGTGCTAATTTGGGGGTGGCGGGCGGCAATCCGTGAATTGAATTTGGACTGTCTGTCGCTAACCTACGTGTGGCGGGCACGGCCAGCTGCCCACTACAGTTAGTATATGGATTAATGCAAATATATATAACCGATTGGAGGCTTTTAGCTGTGGCGGGGACTTCGTCCCGCCTGTTACAGCTGTGGCGGGTAAGTCTAGCCGCTCGCCACAAAAAAACATTCATAACATGGCCACAACAGTGCTTTTTTGTGGCGGGTGAAGTATTCCGCCCGTCACTGGAGGGCCTCTAGCTCTGGCGGTCGTGTTTTGTTACCCGCCATTGCTGCTTCTCCTAACTAGCTGTGGTGAGTTCACCTACAAGGCCTTTTCCAGTAGCGTTTATTTGATATTTATAGATACTGATAATTTTTCTTAAAACTTGGTAAAAAATTTATGAAGATCTAATTTTAAGAAAATCAATACGGACTATTTTTTCTAACATAGTACAGACGCATGCGCTCATATATGCACATATACTTATCCCTATGAACACAAACACGCACACTATGAGCACCTCCAAAAAACTGAGCGTTCATATTATCTTGAGATTGACGAAGTCACCAAAAGCGCCCCGTATTCGACGAGAACGTCTCTCACTAAACGTGTATTACCAGAAATTCTAAAATAAATCCAGGAATAAATGAGAGCATCAGGACTTGAATTCTGATGGACAGGGGATACCACTGTCCTCCTAACCATCCAACCACAGGTTGGTTCGCCCAAGCCCAATGTAGACTATATTATGGGACGGAGAGAGTATGTAGGAACTTGATATTTTCCTTGTCAATGTACAAGGGGATAGGAAAAAAGATTAAAACCAGACGTCCGATCCATAGACACAAACTTACTCTTGAAATTTTGGCTGATTGGGTTTAGATATCAGAAGTTTTTTGAGATAGACGTGATGTGTAGGCAATTTTGTATTGATGGCTTGGTGCATCCGCCGTATGCAGCGGTCACAGATTCACAAATCATTAAACGATGAATCGATCGCCATCGAAATGCCATTGAGAGTGGTGCTGCCAAGTTTGTCACTTTGTCTAGATATCAAGTGTGCAGTGTGCTAAGCCAATGTGCGATATCTAAGCACATAATATTTTTTATTGCGGGAATAAGCACAGCATATTTAACATAGTACCAGTGATGTTCTCTTGTTCTGTGTTGGGAAAATTGAAAGGAAACCTACACCTGAAAAGTTTACTGAAGGTGTTACTAGGCGCCGCGCCCCGTAAGTGTTCAGGATATGCTGTCATCTCGCTCTGGCAACGTTTTGGCTTTAGTTACTGCCTTGATGATCATGCACGGAAAACATAAAAGCAAGTTGGTGTCAGTTAAGAGAACTACAGATTTTGGTAGAAGGTGCTTACTTGCACATGGATGTTCTTCATCTACTAAGAAACAGAATGTATAGCGCGGACGTTCACCGCAACATGCCACGGCACGACCCTACCCTGCACCGTCCGGTCGAGTGGTGATGCAGCATGCTTGAAGGTGATGATGATGTCAGGGCTAACGTGCGACCTGTTACGGCCGTCGCGCCGTAGTAATCTCCAATTTAGTTTTGTCAAATATTGACGGTGCGCTTGAGCTTGGCAAAACCAAGGCATGTGTGAACATGAGCTGGGCCATTAAAAACACTAAACCATGTGTAAATCCAAAGCACCCGTCCTTTACCAAATCAAAATACCTACATATATAAACCCAGCCATGCCATGTCAAACCCACACACGAAGCTACAAGAGCCAGCAGCCAGCCACCCAGTCTTTACACAGCAACAGCTACCGCACGCATACGTAGGAACTGAAACTTCTTACCATGGCAAGGCTCTTTGCTGTGTGCTTGGTTCTGCTCGCCTTCGCCATGGCCGTGGCGGCAGATATGGCGCCGATGATGGCCCCGATGGCGGCAGATATGGCGCCGATGATGGCCCCTATGGCGGCAGATATGGCGCCGATGATGGCCCCGATGGCGGCAGATATGACGCCGATGATGGCGCCGATGGCGGCAGATATGGCGCCGATGATGGCCCCGATGGCGGCGGACGCGGGCGACTGCAACAGCGACCTGCAGGACCTGGTTGCCAACTGCCAGAACTACGTCATGTTCCCGGCCGAGCCGAAGATACCGCCGTCGCCGGCCTGCTGCGCCGTGATCCAGAGGGCGGACATGCCGTGCCTGTGCGGCAAGGTCACCCCGGCGGTCGAGAAGATCGTCTGCATGGACAAGGTCGTGTTCGTCGCCAAATACTGCAAGAGGCCCTTGCAGCCTGGCTCCAACTGCGGAAGTAAGTGTTAGATCATATGCAGGTTATGAGCAGTTTCCAAATTTTCCAAACATATGTTGGATCAACTAAAAATTTCTGAAAGTTGGACAAAGGGAATGCCAATGTATGTTTTATTATCGTTGCTTTTTTCTGTTGTTTTGCAGGCTACCCCGTTCCTGGTCTGATCGTGTAGTGCAGCATATCTTCTGATTGGATGATCACGAAGACCGCAGATGCTATTTTCAGCTTTCACCATTGTACTAGTGCTTGTGACTTGCATATTTGCTGAGAGATAAGTTGCTGGATTATCCCCTAGATAAATCCAGATACTTTATGATAAGTATAAATAAAGTTGACGGCAAATGTATTGATTGCCAGTTAAAAAAAACAGTTGGCTATGTACGTGTACTTGCGTTTCTTTAAAAGACAGTTAATTTTGTGGACGCTTGTTTTTTCGAAGAGGATCAAATCTGTTATAAAGATTCATGGGAAGTACAAAACACAACATAATAAAAATTGCATCGAGGACCATGAACTGCCGAATGACCATTGCGCCGCCAAAACGAGCCACCGATGCGCCGCTGTCGCCGTTCCCATACCGAAGCCGGCCTGACCTTGTCAATAACAGTTGGAAAGTCTGCGTGCATGTACCCCTAAAGACCAGCGCCCCGAAGCCACAGTCGTCGCCCTTGAAGCCTTGAATAGACCTGAAGAACCTGACACCAAATATTGCCATTGCGTACACACGACGAGAAATGCTAATCTCACTGCCCAGAAGAGTCAGAAATACAAATATGTACTCCACTGTAGAAGTAAATATCGGACTCTGGTAAGTACCACACGTAAGATACGAGCACATGCCAACTTCGAACGTTTTTTATGGTAAGTTTAGCTACGCGAGGATGGAGATTTAGTTGGCAAGCATGGCAACTTTGTGCTTCAGTTTATTTTTCGACCGAAACTTGTCGTGTGTTACTGAAATTTGTCATCTTTGCGTGACTGGAATTGCTATCGAATAATGTCAGTGCCGGAGTGCCACACACCTGACGTGTGTCACTTATCATTTAGGTCAATATTTGTTGAAATGGATTGATGCTTCAGTACACATCATAATAAATGGTCTCATAATTATCTCACAAATATACACTAAACATATAATCAGTGAAATATATGCTGCAAATGCCTCGATCTGTATTCATAGTTTGCATTAATATGATACATCATACATGTATCCAACCTGGCTGTGCATGGATGTATTCATTAAATAGCTGCATTTGTTGAGATGGGTCAGTACAACAAACATAAGTGCTCGCAGTTGACTATAAGACAAACAGAATGGACGGTTGAAATTTCTTAGAAAACATTATATTTTGGAATATATATGCAACGGAACAAAGCAACAGAAGTGTAGACACGTGTCTACATAGGAACCAGGTGTTGACACTTGTCAGTGCAACAAACGCATGTGTGTACATCTGTCTACATGAGAAACAGAAGTCGTGACACTTGTCAATCACCACCCACACCTTGATTGAAGTAATTATTTTCCCTCGGGTGAATTCATTCCCATCCATGCGCCTATATAAACCCAAGCATCCAACAGAGGACAACCACACCAAAGAACACAACTCTAGACTTAACATCTAAGAGAGAGGTAGCCAACCGATTACTACTAGTAGTAGTTATGGCAAAACACTTTGGTTTGCTCTTGGTTCTTGCCTTTGTTCTTGTTGTGACGGCTGAAGATTGTACCGTCGACCTAAAAGGGCTTATCCGGGAGTGCAAACAATATGTGATGTTTCCCGCGAGCCCAAAGATAACTCCTTCGAGTGCATGTTGTAGTGTGGTTCAGAAGGTCAATTCACCGTGCCTGTGCTCCAAGGTCACCAAGGAGATCGAGAAGGTGGTATGCATGGATAAGGTTGTGTATGTCGCTGATTACTGCAAGAATCCACTCAAACCTGGCTCCGACTGTGGCAGTAAGTGTTATATTTTGAGCCACGTATTATGTACCGCTAATACTTGTCATGAACTATGCATGACATGCTTTTGTTTTCTAATATTTTTGCAGGTTACCATGTCCCATCTCAAGGCCGATAGATGGATGTTTCGTATCTGGTAATCAAAGGAGAAATGTTGATTTAGTTCCTAGGCCTCTATGTTGACTGGATTCCGCTTTTATGATATGTGATAGGTTAAGTTTATGTTGAGTAATTCCTAGGGAATGTGGCCGGTTGTGCGGTGGAAGATCCATCAATGTATGAGTATTAATAAATATTTCTCCTCAAATTACATGCTTCCTCTATTTTGTTTTTGTTTGGTCCTTTTCTGGTTTTTGATTCCTTTGAATGTGAATGGGGATTGAAAACAAGAAAAGGAAATCTTTGACAGAAGCTTTTTTTTGTCTCACTATTCGATGATAAGTCCTTTGTGAAATTGTACGGTAAGTATATGCTTGCAAATGTTAAAATTCAGAGGTGGAACTTGGACATGTGAAAAATAAACATAGAAGTAAATATTGGCTAAACTGGGTTGGTGCTTCGATACACATCATAATGGACTAATATACACTCTAAATATCTCAGAAGTATATACTAAACATATAATTAATGAGATATATGCTACAAATGCCTCGATCTTTATTAATACTGTGAATTAATATGTTACATGTATCCAGCCTGGATGTGTCTAGATGAATAAATGTATTCAATAAATAACTACATTCATTGAGATCGGTCAGTACAACAAAAATAAGTGCTCATAGTTGACTACAAGACAAACCCAATGGACCATTAGTATGGTTGTGAATTGGTGTTGGCGCCACGTGGTGCAACCATTGGTACGAGCGCTCCATTGCTAGTGTTGATGAAGTGGTGTTGGCACCATGTGGTATGACCATAGGTATGAGCGGGAGCACTCGGACCATGCACCATAAACGCTTTGGTTGCTCTGTTGAATTTTCGCCCAAAATGGAAGTAGCTCCAAATGACTTCATTTGATAAGATGTTGATTGGTTTTCTTCCATATGTTCATTCCTGCACATCAATAGTAACAACAAGCTTTCTTCTTTCTTGAAGGATTAGTGTTAGAAAGACGCGAGAAATATCTAAAACCCTGTGAAAAACATAACAAAGCCCTCTTATAAAAGTGACAAAATATCTAGCCATTAGTACCCAGTGTTATCCTTTCTATCTTGCATGTCTGTTTGTGTCTGGGTTTTATTTTCGGTTGGTTATCTGACGTGTTTGCCACATGCTAGGAGTGGTTGAGGAGCGAAGACCAACGTTCACTTCTGGTATACGAAGAGGTCCCGTGGCAGGCGGGGGTGGTTGATGAATACCTTTGGTGAATAGGTAATGGATACCAGAAAGGTTCCCAACCTCTTTCCCCAAGGAGTGACCCTGAGTTATTGAACCCACGAGAGGGCGTGCACTTGTGACAAGGGTTTCTACCAAGCTTTTGTGAGAGAATTAAATTGCAGTTTTTATACTAGATCGTAATCAAGTTGGAACAAAAAACATTTGTAATAAAAAATAGTCATGGGTATGCTGACTTGATTCTTATAACCATATTTTTATGATCGGGATCAATACGATCTTAATTTGTGCTCTGGAAGGCAACAATTAAGATGTGCTTGCAACATATCTAAGTGCGGATGTGTCCAAATTATATCTTGATCGGAATGCGCCCTGCATCAAGAGTCAGTTTTCAAACTGTATACCTTTCCGTGGCACGAGATTACCTTGATTATTAGGATAAATCAGACAAAAGCATTGGGCGTTTAATGACTACACCTCATGTATCCCCAGAGATCCGATCCACGCTACCATACTAAACCATTCTGTCATTGGTGTTCAGAATAGCGCTTCACATTCGCCTTGCCCTTAGTCTCCTCGCGGATCGAACTCCATGATCCTGGGTACCTGCAGGGACAAAGAACACAAGAGAGACAAGGGACAACTACGATGCAATTTTATTTCACACATGCATGATGTTAGTTTAAATTCATTCCATCGATCCCTCAAACAAATACATCAGGTTGCAAGACTATGCCTCAACCCATGACCTTTATCAAGTTACTCACACACGGTGACCGGATTGCGAGAAGAAATCATTGAAGAACACGTCAAGATGAATGCTTTATTGATAATATGTCTTACAATGGTTGTCGGATGCGATACAAGATTACAAGTATGACTAACTTGGAGATGGTTTGCGGCGATGATGGTGATGGTGATAGTGGTGGCTAATGGTGGAGGCTAGGGTTGAAGAATGGCTTCTGGTGCGGAGATTAGGTTCTAGTGGTTGCTCTGCTGCGAATATGAAAAAGGCCCCTTTATAATAGTTGTCAGGTTGGACCCATGGAGCCGGATGTGCATGGTACAAGCGCTTGCGCTCGTACCAGACGCCGTCTTGCGCTCTGGTGCGCCTCCCACTTGATCTATCTTATCTCCAATTTTATCCTTTCCATATATATGCTTGATTTGGTCCATGTTTAGCCCATTTTCATATGGAAACAAAATAAAGAGAGGATTTTGAAATACTCTGCATTCATTAGTAATTGGTAGTAATACCAAAGCGGGTATCTCGGTTTTTATGAAATCAAAAGGTTTAAACTATGGTGTGATGAGCGGAAAAACAACACTCATCAATGGTCCTTCGAGCTATTTATATCTATGTCAGCTGGTGCCTTTTCTCTATTGGACAGTGTTCTTATGTGATGCCTGGTATTCTTTGTGCCGAATTTGAACTTGGTTTCCTTTACATGAACGGATGGGTGGGCACTGACGCTTCTTTTACCTTCCTTTTAATCCCTGCTACTGGTTTCATGTACGCGTGTGCCACTTCGTGTGGTGGGTTTTATCGTTTCACTTGCCAACATGGTGTCATTCCCTTTAGCCCGCCAGCTTCACCATATCATTTTTCTTCCTTCTGTGGCCCTTTTCTTCACTCCCTCCATCTCGCAAATATTTCTTTGGTCCTTTCGCGTGGTCTATTTGATGAAATGCATGTGGTCTCATCCCTAATCCTTGAGTAGGTTTTTTTCTGACTCCTAGAGGATTCAATTGACTATTGTTGATGTTCGATTGATCGTGCCTTCTCATAATCCAGATAAACCTTGTCAAGGTTTGGTATTTTAATTTCTATTGCATGAATGATTTCTCTACAAAATGATGTTTGTTTGTGACGTGCCACTTGTGTGACGTAAAACCGATTTTGGTCACCAGAAATGTGCTAGTGATGGTTTTCGACCATCACCCAGGCCGTCAGAGAAGCGCCGTCACAAAAAATTTTTCCTAACAATGCCTATTTTTCTGTCACCTAAGATTGTAGCTTAGGTGAAGGTTATGAGTTTGTCATGAAGGTGCATTGTGGGTGACGGCTAGTATTGTCATCTTGGTTCGGCCGATTTATCACTACCACTTTTGGTGACGATAATATATCACTAAGTCGGTGCGCTAGGTCTGACCGGCGGACGATTCTAACATATGGGCACAGTAGATGCTGACTTGGCTGCTTACATGCGAGTCCACTAGTATTTTTTGGTGACAGTGGGCCTTCACTAACAACTATGTTCGTTAGGTTTGGCCGGTCAACGTTATTGACATATGGACCAAGAGACAAAGAGATGCTGGTGTGGCTGCTTACACAGGTGGGCCCTAATGTGGGTGACATGGTTTCTTACATGTGGGTCCACTAGTGATGACATGCATTACCTTCATAGTTTGCAGATGTCGTCTATTTTTTATTACAATTTGCAGACAAATTTGAATAAAATTATTTTTTATTTTTTAATATGAATTTGTGCAAAATTTGAATTTTAATGCAAAATAGCTATCAAAACTTTTATTAAAAGATAACCTAGAAATTGACGCACGAACTATATGAGACATTACTTATCAACCATGGGACAGAGAATCCCACAAGAAAATAAGACACATGATGCAGTTTCATGACCATCGAACAATGCACCAGTATGATAGGTTGTTTTTTAGAGGCTGATAGGGGATGCTTGCAACAACGTCCTGATGATGAAATAAAGCATCCCATCAATATCTTTTTGTCTCTTCTCAAAGTCCAAAATTTTCTCTTCCGTGGCATTCTTGACAGCTTCAAATTTTTCCTGCTAGTCTACAAGGGCATTGTTGATAGATTGACATTCTCGATATTGCTCTAACAAGGCCATTTTGGGACATGTAATCTTTGATATAAATATGCCCTTCACACTTTTTAAACAATTCCTTGGCATACTCTTCTTCGATACACATGTATATTTTCTAAACTCATGACTACATATCGATTCTAACTTTCTAAGCATAACTACCATTCTAAAGAAAATCTAAACCCTATTGTGGATGGGTGTAGAAATTAGAAAATTGAGCTAAAAGGGGATAACTACACAAACCTCAAAAAGGCATTACAAACGAGAAGTTGTGTTTACTAAAAGGTGGGATCCGAACATCCCTTATAGAAACATTTTAATTTCCCACCTCTAAATTCAACAAAAGAATACATGATAAGGTTCAAAAATCAAATTTAGCAATACCTAGATTATAAGAATATGCAAATAAATACATAAAAAGTTATCAATCCACTCTTAATTTTCTTTTAGTTTAGTTTGATTTTCTCAATCAGTTGTGAGCTTCCTTTATTCAATTTAATTTTCTAAATCACTGCATAGATGAAATCTCACACGCACCCTCATCCCTAGGAGAGAAGGTAGTCTACCAAAATACCTACACAATACTACTGTCATGTGAAAGAACATGTGTGGAACCAGTGTGAGTTGATGCTGACATGGTGCAAAACACTAAATTTTCCATGGAAACTCCAATGACATTACCTCCTGACAATAAATTCTAGGTCATCGTATGGATGCATCTTCCAATGTGATCACGTACTAGAGTTTTAACACATTCAACAGGAGAACCATAAGAGAACTATTACAATAGGGGAAACCATAATGGTAAACAATACATAGCACCTCAATAATCTAAAGATGTAACAAACAAAACATCACAATACTTTGATCACATCTTCTTTTATCACAACCGAGCACACTAAAAGAAATAGCCTCTTCTATCCTAAACCTTAAAGATTTCTAAGTATAGCACTCACAAATTAGCCAATTACATTATGATTAGAACACAAGATTAAATCTTCCTCTCCCACACGAACAACACCTAATGGCCAAGCCCATATTTTGTTGGCCATGAACATCACCTCAACAAAATCAAGATTTGTTAACAAAATAATCACTCAAACAGTAACATGTCTGAACATGAATATGCAATGCAATTAACTTGAGAAACAACAATGCATGGTACAACTTGAAAGTCCAAACCGACCACCTACCCCCACATAACAAAAACATCCACACCATCATCTCCAAAAGGCGAGCCCACTCAAACACACAACAAAAATTAATAATAGTCATCCAATCAAACGCCAAATCCGCAATAACCTAGTAAGCAACAGACGCACATTGAACAAGCCGATCAAACCCTACATGAAAACTCCCATAACTATTCTCAACGAGCCACAGAGTAGGAAAAAACTAACAATCATAGAAACAACAAATGGTATCTGTAAACAGAGGGGAAAAGTGCAAACTATGGACCAGGTCGGACAAAAATTATGCAGAAAGCAAACAGAGGCGCCGCTCGCGAATCCATCCCCAAAACAACTGCCCCGCGCTGAGTACACACCACAACAAACGAAGATGATGTGGATACTCAAGGAGGAGGCAGAGAACGCAGATCAGCAGCCCACTGTCGATTCCCTAAACTAACCAAGGCCACCATGCGGACGTTGAAAACAACAAAGCGTTGTGCCGCCCCGCTCACAAGCTCCAGAACTCCTATCCCCCGCTCCAAAACTCACCCAGCCCAACACGTAATGAGGAAGGAGCGAGATTGACTTTTTCATGAAAGAAGTCCATTCCCTCCCTCCCCCCCAAATGTGCCTCGATGGACAAATAACCCCCTGAAGTCAATTTTGGTACAATTTTAACCCTGAGCGTTTTTGCTATGATTTAGGTGTTTTTTTACATGATTTCATCTTCCTGCTCTCTCTCCCTCACTCGTGTGTGTAGTTCATCTGACTTCCATGGACGCAGATGCTTGCCATCGAGGTGCTACAACGCTACCTCGTGGCCATATAGCTCGCTCTCGGCCCTCGGGTGCCCTATCCCCCTCTCTCACCTTCCCCTGCCCCTCCTCTCTGTCTCTCGCGGCATGAATTGCGTGCCCCACACATGTCTGTGGTGCGGTCACCATGACCATCGTCGGCGTCCACACGGCCACCGACCACCTTGAATTGCGCCGCCATGCCAAGAAGTTTCTTCGCGCCACCGTCATTTACTCTACCAAAGCGATTGGAGCAAGTTCCCCCCCAAATTACAGCCTGAACGTCGTATTCCTATCTTCGGTTCATTGTCTTCATGCATGATTCCCTAGTTCCAATGAGCTCTAGTGCCTCTAACGCCTTCGCTGAGATCCCTTTGGTGTTCCTAACACTCCTGGCGCCAACCGACAAGCCCATCGACCTGAGCTCCTTCCTTCATGACATGGTGCTCCGGTAGTCGTGGCGGCCTTGTCGTGGTTCTAAGCCTAGAATAGGGGGGTAGGTATGGAGAGGCAAGATCCTAGCTATGGAGTAGTTGTATTCGCAAGAGATTTACGAGTTCAGGCCCTTCTCAGTGGTCCAACCATATCCAACCCCCAAACAGCGAAGGGCCAGACGAGTGGAATGGTCTTCAAGGCTGAGGTGGGTTTGTGTGACATATTGGAATAGAACTGACATCCTTCACACTTGTCGACTATCTCCTTTGCCATTTCATTTGCTCTTGGCCAGTAAAATCCCGCTCGGTATGCTTTAGCCACAATGGTCTGAGAGGACGCATGATGACCACAGGTCCCCGAGTGGACATCGTCAAGAATTATCTAACCTTCTTCTGGTGTTATACATTTCTGGCTCACTCCAGTCGCGCTTTCCCTGTACAACTGCCCCTTTATCACAGTAAAGGCCTTGGATCGGTGGACGATCTGTCGAGCCTCTTCTTCGTTCTCCGGGAGCTCTTTCCTTAGGATATAAGCGATGTACGACATTGTCCAGTCGGGAGTGATGACCAAAACTTCCATGATCAGGTCGACCACAGCTGGGACCTCAACTTCAGTCGAATCCGTGACACTTTTTGGCTGCGGGGCTTCTTCGGTGAAAGGATCCTCTTGAACTGATGGTGTGTGGATGTGCTCCAAAAACACATTACTGGGAATGGCTTCTCTCTTGGAACCTATTTTTGTCAAATCATCAGCCGCTTGATTTTTCAGTCGGGGTATATGATGGAGCTCTAACCCTTCGAATTTCTTCTCTAGCTTTCTCATTGGATTGCAGTAACTAGTCATGGCTGGACTTCTGACGTCCCACTCCTTCATCACCTGATTATCCACCAAATCTGAGTCGCCATAAACCATGAGGCGACAGACGCCGAGTGAAATGGCCATACGCAACCCATACAAAAGTGCTTCGTATTCTTCTTCGTTATTGGAGGAATCAAAGTAGATTTGGAGCACATATCTGAGCTTATATCCTCGGGGGGAAACCAACACTACCCCAGCACCGGAACCATTCAGCATCTTAGAACCATCAAAGAACATGGTCCAATGCTCCGAGTGAACTTGAGTCGGTAGCTACTGTTCAATCCATTTGGCGATGAAATCTGCTACAGCTTGGGACTTGATGGCTTTCTTTGCCTCAAACTTGATATCAAGGGGAAGGAGTTCAATCGCCCATTTTGCCACTCGACCAGTTGCATCTCTCACAGTGTAATCTACGATAATGGGCGTCACGACGATCGTAATGGAATGATCGAGAAATAATGAGCAACCTTCTTCATGGTCATATAAATACCATATACAAGCTTCTGATAATGAGGGCATCTTTGCTTCGATGGGGTCAACACTTCGGAAAGATAATATACTGGGCGATGAACTTTGAAGGCTTTCCCTTCTTCTTCCCGCTCGACCGTAAGTACTGTACTGACGACTTGTCCTGTGGCTGCAATATAAAGTAGCAAAGGCTCTTTGCTGATTGGGGCAGCAAGCATCGGTTGGTGGAGAGCGAGCTTTTAGCTCGCAAATGCTGCATCGACTTCGAGTCCACTCAAACTTGTCGACTTCTTCATCATCGGTAAAGAGGCAATGCCTTTTCACCGAGACGAGAGATGAATCGACTTAAAGCGCCAAGCATCCAAGAAGCTTCGGACATCGCACACGCACATGGCGTTTCATTCGGAGTATAGTGCCAACTTTTTCTGGGTTGGCGTCGATTCCTCGTTCGGAAACGAGAAAACCAAGTAACTTTCCGCCAGGAACTCCGAATGTGCACTTTGATGGATTAAGCTTGATATCATACCTCCCGAGATTGGCAAATGTTTCAGCGAGGTCAGTCAACAGGTCGGAACCCTTCCGTGATTTGACCACAATATCATCCATGTACGCTTCCACATTCCGACTGATTTGAGTGAGTAAACACTTCTGAATCATCCTCATGAACGTGGCTCTGGCATTCTTGAGGCCGAATGGCATGGTGACATAGCAGAAGCACCCGAATGGGGTGATGAAAGATGTTTTGATCTCGTCGGGTCCATACAGACGAATCTGATGGTAACCGGAATAAGCGTCTAAGAAAGACAGGCGCTCACATCCCGCAGTCGAGTCGACTATTTGGTCGATGTGGGGGAGAGGAAAATGATCTTTCGGGCAGGCCCGATTGATATGTTTGAAATCAATGCACATGCGAAGTGACTTCTCCTTCTTGGGGACCATGACAACATTGGCGAGCCACTCGGAGTGGTAAATCTCTCGGATAAACTCTGCTGCCAGGAGCCGAGCCACCTCCTCGCCAATGGCCTTTCTCTTCTGGACGGCGGACCGTCGAAGATGTTCTTTGACAGGTTTCACTTTTGAGTCGACCGCAGACGATGCTCAGCCAGCCCCCTGGGAACACCCGGCATGTCAGCAGGCTTCCATGCGAAGATGTCCCAGTTCTCACGGAGGAACTGGATGAGCGCTTCTTCCTATTTAGAGTCGAGTGTTGTGGAGATATGAGTCGGAGAGCACTGGGGTCGGTCGGGTGAATGTGAACGGGCTTCGTCTCACTGGACGACTGGAACGCTGACTCTGTGGCGGGCTTCTTGGCCCGCAATAGATCACTCGGATCTGCAGTTTTCTGGCATTCCTGCAGCTCCACCACTATTATCTGAGAATCGGCAATCTTTGAGCCCTTCTGAAAGCACTCTTCTGCCTTTTTCCGATTGCCAGTAATGGTGATCACACCCTTGGGACCAGGCATCTTCAATTTGAGGTACACGTAACATGGTCGAGCCATGAATCGTGCATAAGCTGGCCTGCCTAAAATAGCGTGATAAGCACTCTGGAAATCCACAACTTCAAATGTCAAATTTTCTTTGCGGAAATGCTTTGAATCACCGAAAACCACATCAAGAGCAATTTGGCCGAGTGACTCAGCCTTCTTCCCAGGAATGACTCCATGAAAACTCATGTTGCTGGTACTGAGTCTGGACATCGGAATGCCCATTCCCTTCAGCGTCTCCGCATACAATATGTTCAGGCCGCTGCCACCATCCATCAGAACCTTAGTCAGTCGAGTGCCTTCGACGACTGGGTCGACCACCGAAGCTTGCCTCCCAGGGGTGGCTATGTGTGTTGGATGATCAGACTGGTCAAATGTGATGGTGGTCTGAGACCATTTCAGATAACTGGGTGTCACCGGAGCGACCATATTCACCTCACGGTTGATAACTTTCAATCGACTTTTGCTTTCAACATCAGCAAAAATCATCAGGGTGGAATTGACATGGGGGTATCCTCCATCACTGTCCTCTTTATCCTCAATCTTGTCCGACTCCTTTTCCTTATCTTTGGGCTGTTTCCCCTGAAATTGCTGGATCAAGAGCCAACACTGCCGAGTGGTATGTTTCGGGTAAATGAAGTTACCCTCCTCATCTTTCTTCGTGTGGATGTGGCACGGCAAATCCATCATGTCATTTCCTTCCTTGTCCTTCACCTTCTTAGGGTTCCAAGATCCTTTGGGCTTCCCTTTAAACTTTCCCTGAGTCACGGCCAAGGCTTCTCCAGGAGCAGCTGGCTCGGCTTTCCGCTTCTGCTTCCGACTGGAGTTTCCTCCCCCGGTTTCATGAGCGGTTGGCTTGTACTTGCCACTCCGGAGTCGATCCTCTTCTTCACCATTGGCATATTTGGTGGCAATCTCCATCATTCGACTCAGAGTCATGTCTCCGGTCCGACCGAATTTCAAACTTCGCTCCCTGTTCTTAACGCCTTCCTTGAAGGCACAGACTGCCTGGTGATCAGATACATTCTCCACTGTGTGATGCAATGTGATCCACCTCAGGATGCAATCCCTCAGAGTCTCATTCGACTTTTGCACACAAACCTGCAGCTCTGTCAACCCTGCTGGTTGCTTGCAAGTTCCTTCAAATGTTCTGACAAACACTCGGCCAAGATCTTCCCAAGTGTAAATGCTGCTAGGTGCCAACTGATTCAGCCATGCTCTGGCCGAGCCCTCTAACATAAGAGGTAGGTGTTTCATGGCCACCTCATCATTGCCACCACCAATCTGAACAGCCACTCGGTAATCTTCAAGCCAGGCATCGGGCTTGGACTCGCCGATGAACTCGCTGACTCCAGTCACCAACCTGAAGTTGGGAGGAATCACCGCGGCCCTGATGGCTCTGCTAAAACACTCTGGTCCTGAGACATGAACTCTGCTGCTGGTGGGCACATCTCTGTCATGGCCTTCTCGGTGAGCTCTGTTCCGGTCGACCAAACCTTGCACGATAATGGATCTTGCGTCAAAGCCTGGTTCTCTGGGGTCGACTGGAACCCTTCGCCCAACACTGTGCTAGCGTCTGTCATCTTGCTGTCGAGGGGCGTACGACCCATCCCTCGGGGGAGGAGTGGGCACTTGACACCGATCGTCGCGATCGAATCGGTCGTCATACTGATCACGCCGACCTCCACGTCCCTCACGCCTCAGGGGCGATCTCGGGCTATGGGCCGACTGGATTGTATTCGCAGCGACGGATCTGCTGTGAATCTGGTTTCGCGACTGCGATACAGCTGAATTCTGATCTCCTACTGCCCGGAGTAAATCTCTGATCTGCATCAAGCCTCTGCCAGCCTCCAACTGGGAGGGTTGAATCGACTCTGCTATACGGGCCGCAGCCGCTAGATTCTGAATCGGAGTTCGATATACCTGAGTCGGTGGTGGAAAGAGTTGACGTTGACTGGAGTCTGGAACTCGTTGCCGCTGCCGCCTAAAAGTGCTCGCTGGAGTCCAATCGAAAAGCGCCACCAAGTTGGCCAAACGCGCGTCCTCCAAGGCACGAGCCTCGGGGGTTTCTCCAACGATAGGAGTATGCAGCGCATCCATGTTCCGGCGGTGAAGATCTTCCCTTTGCTGGGAAGTGAGTGGCTCGGGTTGATACTCCTCGTGGACCTGCGCTGGGTCGCCACCGCCGTCGCCTCCGTCGGCGCGAGGGAAGCCGGAGGATCAGGCGGTCCATTGACCATCGGGACCTCCGCGCTGGATCATCTTTGTCGCACTTTCGGATGCGATCTCTCACGGAGCCGGTCGGATGTGTCGAGCAGTCAGAGAGATTCGTCGGGCTCGATCGCCGCGACTTGGGGGGTGGCCAACTGGCGGGCCACTGCGTGCCTCACCCACCGCTGAAGTCTCGACCGACCGGAGCGCTTGCGCTGGCGGGAGACAGGGAGGGAGGATGACACAGGAGTCGACCGATACGGGGTCGACGGTTGCCGCAGGAGGACGCCGCGGACACACGCGTGAAAGTGTGTCGCCCCGCGGACTGGGAGTGCGTCGATGTCGAGTGGAGCCTACTGAAGCCAAGCAGAGTCGTCGGCGATGAACGTGAGCGCACCGAGACGGATCTCGCGGCCCTCAACCAAAACTCCGCCAGAAACCATGATGAAGGTAATCGGAACAATTGCAACTTCTCCAATAAGCCGCTAAGACACCTGCCCCACGGTGGGCGCCAACTGTCGTGGTTCTAAGCCTGACAGTAGAATAGGAGGGTAGGTATGGAGAGGCAAGATCCTAGCTATGGAGTAGTTGTATACTCAAGAGATTTACGAGTTCAGGCCCTTCTCGGAGGAAGTAATAACCCTACGTCTCGGAGCCCGGAGGCGGTCGACTGGATTATATGCGTATGAGTTACAGGGGTGCGAACCCTTTACACTGAGGAGGGGGGGTGGCTTATATAGAGTCCGCCTGACCCCTCTGGTCCTCAGTTATGCATGGTTTAAAGTACATTAAGGCCTGGCGTTACTGGTAATGCCTTACATAAAGTGATGTCATGACCATAAAGACTACTTAATGACAGACCGTTTGCGCGCAAAGTGACTTTAGATCTCCTGGTGGTCGAGTGAGTGGCTTCACGGTCGAGTGTCTTCGAGTCCGTCGAGTGGAATCCTTCCAGGTCGACTGAAAGGTAGTTTCTTCTAGAGATGTCCTTGGGGAAGGTACCTTGGACAGGTCTATGACCCTACCCTAGATACATGGCTTCATCAGGCCTTGCATGTTGTCGTTGTCGTCCTCCCCAACCAGTCGCGTGAGCCGAGGTTAGCTCATCTCTCGTTGCAGTGAGATCCCCTAGCGGTAGTTGGGGACGCGCACGGCAACAATAGATGCGAAAACCCATGTGCTCCTGTCTCGCTCTTCTTCAACCAGAGCGTTTTTATAATTTCTTATATTTCTAATCGATTCTGTTTCCCTGCCTCTCGCTAATGAGCCAGGAATGTGATTGATCCATCGATGGCCACCCAATAGGAAGAGGGGATCAGAGTGGACGCGGTGCCTGCTGTCATCAGGTTGGCACTTGGCGGCTCCATCCAGCGCCTACGTCCTCCTGTGGCCGCCCACCCCTACGACCATAAAGCTCGTCCATGTCCCCACTCTGGTCCTAATGAGTAAAATTCACTCACGGTCACTGTACTTGACTGGCTGGTTCACTTTGGTCTATGTACTCAAGAACTTAGTCAATACGGTCACTATATACTTATCTTGATGATTATACGGTCACCGTCTAAACGTACAGCTTCGTATTTTCTCTATGCTGACCGGTCAGCTCCCCACCCCACACAGGTCCCACTTGTCAGTGAATAGAAGAAAGAAGAAAGAAATAAAGAGAAGGATTAAAATCTGGCGAGAGATGGTTCGAACCGGGGACTTAGAGCCAGATTAACTCGCGCTAACCACCTGAACGCATCCCACTTTCTGTTTTCTAGTTTTATCACGGATGTACGCAACGCACATTGTGTTATCTTAAATAAATAGCAATGACCAGTATTAATCAAGAGAATAATTCAGGAATGTTTAACCTCCCGCGTAAAGTTCCAACATCCACGCCAACGAGTACCTATCCCACACGATGACATAAGTCCACACTTTTTTGGAACTAGTACACCCTTTTCTTCTGTGGTTCTCTGTTCTCCTTGCAGTAAATCACTCTGCAAAAATTTCGAAGATGGATTCAGACGCTCTGCTCTGATCTATTTAGTTTTTCTTCTTACCATCTATCGCTCTTGTACTATTATTAAGATGATTATGTTTATAGTATGCTAAATTGCAAATAAATGAGTGATGCCTTTTGGCTCTCAGGCTCCACATTTTGAAAAATTCAAAAATCAAAATTTTACGGTTAAAAAGGCTGAAAATAAATACAAAAAATTTGTAGATGTGGCTACAATTTCATTATGAAATATATTTTGATATGAGCTGTAAAAAAAAATCATGTACTTTATAGTGAGCATACACTAGCGGTTCCCGCAAAAAAAAAGAAAGTTCTAAAAAATCATACTCGTGCGTGTGTGCGCTATGCGTTGCATGCGTGTGTTCTTTATCCTACAAAAGACCAAAGCTCTGCTTAATTTGGCAACTCGTGGCGAGGTCAGCTGGCTAGTGCGTGCGAATATTCAAAGGGCAGTCTCCGGCTCGAATCCCCACTACAGCAAGATTTTTATCCTTCTCTTTATTTCGTTCTTCTATATTCACTGACAGGTGGGACCTGTGTCCGGTGGAGAGTTGACCGGTCAGCATAAAGAAAATACGAAGCTGTACGTTTGGGCGGTGATCATATAATCATCAAGACGAGTACATAATGACCGTATTAACTAAGTTCTTGAGTACATGGACCAAAGTGAACCAGCAAGACAAGTACAGTGACCATTAGTGAATTTTACTCGGTCCTAATCATGCCCATTCCACGTATGCTACGGCTCCGCCCGCCCCTCTCTTTCTTCCTTGTCGCTTCCACCCACTTCAATTACAGTCGCACCATGCTCAGCATTTTTTTTGTGTTTAGGTCTGCGTGGGACTTATCTTTAGTGGAGAGAGGTGGAAGACAACATCATTTCCCAAAAACCACCACAATAATAGCAAAACTTCCACAGGGGGAATTTACCTAGTTTCAGAGATTTCAGGGTTTAAACTGTACCAAAATCAACTTTAGAGGGGTATTTGTTCATTGACGCACATTTGAGGGTGAAAAATAGCCTTCTTTCATTTTTTTTCTTGATGAAAAGGAAGAGTGAGATGCGAAAGGACGGCAAAATGCACCAACCCGTTTAGTCCCCTACGACCACACGCTGACAACACGACACATTTGCCCTCAAAACCAAAGACGCGACAGGAAGCAACATTTCATGGGAGATTAGAGTGTGAGATGGTACAATCAGACTCTATCTTTAGATTGATCATAGTGCGAGTAACTTAACTAGTAACATAGCACATTTCAAGACATATTTGATTATGTGTCATGTAGTTAATGAGGAGAGAGGTGTTTAGAAAATTAGAGTAACATAATATGTTACTGTAACATAGCGCTTTCTGTGAAAAGATGAGTCTGCAAGCTAACAAATGAAGCCATCCATGTCACTACGACTATGTTACTTTGCACTATGAAGATACTCTGGCTTAGCCTAGGTCATGCATGGCTTCATTTATTATTAGGTAAGTATCTTCATAGTGTAAAGTACTCCCTCAGGTCCTTTTAAATCTACGTATAAGTTTTGTTCGAAGTCAAAGTATCTTTGGTTTGACTAAATTTATAGAAAAAAGTACCAACATTTGCAATGTCAAATCAATATTGTTAGATTCATTATATAATGCAAAAGGGCCCTTGCGTTGCAACGGGAGAAAATAATACCACATGCTCTTAATTTATAAAAATGGTCTATAATATGAGAATTTGTAGCCACGACCCCAATAAAGATGGTCTTAGCCTACAAAAGCACAGTTCAAGATTTCACAGGTCTCCTATTTGAACACGGATTGCATGTAGATTTAATACGTACAATGAAACGGACAAGTGATCTTCAATTTCGCCTCCAATCCTGAGTTTGAGGTGTTTATCTCCAATCTGGATCAGTACTGTTACGAAAGAAAGATGGATAATGCGTTATTGTTTAAGATTGCACCCTAGGCAGTATTTTTTTAATGGTTAACAGGTAAAATAATATCATATTCAGATTCTACATATTTTTCTAATCAAATTTCATATATAACATGTTAAATTTGAAGTTACGGTTTAGAAAATATGAGTATTTTAAAAAACATTTGATATGTTCTGCGGCTTTTATTGTCAAAAACAATAGGGGGGTTTCTATAAAATAGCATGACGTACTAAGAATTTAGATAGATTGCCCAGATGCAGAGGTGAAGCATTGTATTTTTTATTTTGATCTCAGCCCCGTATTTATTTGTTTATTAGGGCATAGCTATCCTACAAGCTAAATACTCGTTTCAAGCCGAGATGATCTTGTCGCTACCTTCCCCTCTTCATACACGATCGCCAGTGGCACCTGCATCAACGACGACGACTGCTTGGTTCTCTCCTATAAGTATTCCTCCATCATCCTCTTATTTCTCTTCCTCTTCCTCGTTTGAAAATATAGGTTCTGAGATTTCTATCTCTCCCAGGCTCCCCTCCTCCTGATTCTTTTATCGGGTTATGTTAGATGTTTGTAAAATTGACAAGAGTTTTTGGTAAAAAAAATATTGTTGTTTAGGCACCATGCCACTGCTAAGATTATTGCAGTAACTTCAATACTGCCCCCTCCTTTTTCTGCAAAATGTGTAAATGTAGTTAAGAGTACGGAAAACATGAGATCTTTGTTTGAAAAACTTTCAGATTTCTTTGTTTTGGGGTATCAAAGTTCAGTATTATCGCAGCTCTGAAATAGTGTTTTCATGGTGAAGAAGTGGACTGCTAATGGAGAAATAGAAATTTTGTCAAATGAGTAGAAAGTGTTTAAATGCACCAACTGTCTACATTGCAACAAATAAAGTGATGCAAGGTATTGAGGTTTCTGCTACCAATGAGAATTTACATGAGTTTTGGCATTAACTTACTGCTTAATTGTTGTCGTATGATTGTTTCTCTTTGGTTTCAGAAGCATATGTACTGTTGGACTGTTCATAAACTATTTGACTACGGGTTTCCATGGGATTATGTCTCAATCTACCTCATGTTGATGCACTGTCAAAATTAATTCAATACTATTTTTGTCTTATTTTTGGCTAAAATACCACCCATCCCTTGACTGTATGTTCTTTCATATGTACTATAATATGGAAGCATAATTAAAATATTTGCTTTTAAGTTCGCGGTCATTATTTTGCAGTTGAAGGTTAAAATGATATGTGAATAATCGTATAAAAAGTGTTCAACTACTTGTATGCACTAGTCGATTTTATAAATAATGTTTGACTTATTAGTTCATCCAAAATAGACATGGACTCTGTCTCAATATTTTGTTTCTTCTCATATGCTATTTGTGGTCACCCCAAAATATTTTCCACTGAGATCAAGGTGCCATTTGGAAGCGATGCAAACCTTGCATGTATGAGCAATTTCAGGTCTCAATACTTTGATAGTGACATAAAGCTACCTACCGCCAACTTTTTGTGTTCAGATCTGAGACAAATAACCAAGAGAAAGGAAGAAGGCAAGGTATGTGCCCACTAACTCCTAACGAGGTAGGGCTATTTTTGGGAGCATTAGGCCACGGAAGCAATGTCCATATTTATGCTGCTTGTAGCGAGGTGGAGAAGATACTTTACCAGTCCACAAAGTGCTCTATTCATATTTCCATACAGAAGGATCATTGTCAAGTAAAGATGAGTTGACTCTATTTTTGCCACACTCATCTCTCATGACTTCAATCGATTTCAATTTTCTGCGATGGAATTGATTCTGACAATAATGGCAACATGGCCAGAATACTTGTTATTGCTGGACCAAGGTGATACTCTGATGCTTCTGTTGTTTCGTTGCACACATCCCTGTTGGCTATATCTCTTAGTTCATTGTGAATTATGACACTGCTTTCCGCATGAGATATATTGGTCACAATAAAATGTTAAACAACTCTACACCATATTTACAAACATGGGATCTATGTCATGGGATGAATTCTCATCACAGGTGTGAGTAGTCCGGAAAGGATCTATGGGACATTCCATGGAAGTCATACCAGAAGAGGCGAATTCTATGCAACCCTACTACGTCTATATGTGAAAAGACTAAAGATGACCCCTAGAGGAGCGAAGAATTCCGAAGATGATCCCACCAGGATAGAAGAGGTGATTGATATTGGGGCTGGAGATGATTCTGTTTCTGAGATAGAGGAAATCTTGATTAGTTGAGTTATTTTGCAACTCAAAGAAATTTGTTATAGAAGTGGTGTATGTGGTATACTAAAAATTCAGAGAATTTCTGATTTTATTTGGTTGGATTTTGGTGTATGCATGAACTTTCCTTCTTATTATAGTGTATTGCATCTTATTTTGGCTTGCACTGTGTTTTGCTAAATTTTCACTGTAATCCGAGAATTTTAGAGTTTCAAGATTCAGAGATACGTATTTACCAAGACACATACTATCATATCATAGCTGAATCAAGACACATACTATCATATTCTAATTACGCCAATAGAACCACCTCATGGAGAATGTTGAAGACGTGAACTGAGAAGAAAGGAGCTCCTTCACATTGATAGTATTAAGAGAATATAGTGCATTCTGAATTGGCATATCAGCAATCTTTTTGTTTGTGGTCTATAACTATCAAGATGATCCGGTAGACAACCATCAGGCAGAATACTAGAGGAAGATACAAACAGGAAGAATATCTTAATCCAAGAAATAAACACGATTTTTCTCGAATACACTCAACAAAGATACTTGTTGACAAGCCTATCACAATCTGCTGAAAAACATACACAAATTAGAACAAATTTCCAGTGGTACTTCTACAAGGAAATTCGACAAGCTCTCACATGGAACAATTTTATTGATATAATATTTCAAAAGGTAAATGCATTGCACCCCAATCAAGTATTCACTATACATCATGAAGAAGATGACGGTGAAATCTTTGCCTTATTATTATAATTTTTGCTATTTTTCAGACTGAATAACCAAAGAAGAGACGAATGACATGTTCAATTCATGGCAAAACAATTTAGAGTTCTTCGACTTCTTATGGCACTGGCAGCTTCAGTTGGGCTTCTGAATTCGCGGCGATCATCAACAGGTTGAGCAGCTACACGTGCTTGTGGTTGTGCTTGTTCTCATAGGTGACATGCATGATCCCGGCATTACCGCAATACAACACCATGTGCTTCCTCCCAGCATAGTCCTTGATGCTGCCGCATCTGCAGAACTCCCATGCACTACATTAGTTCATACTGAATCACTTTCTTTAGTTACCACCTAAAATGAAAGGGTGCTTATCTCATCTTATGCTAAGTAACATGCATGAAAGCCCTATAGCACAATGTTGATGGGTCAAACATCTGAAGCTTTGGTAATATGAATGCCCAACAATTTCAAGCAAGAAATCAACATAATAACAGGAGTAAGAAATGAAATTGTGGGATTTTCCATTAAAATTTCCTTTAGTGAAAACATTCTAGGCAGAAAATGGTATTCTGAAGACAACAACCCAGCCAGAAAAATGGAAATAAGAATTATTCTAAGTACCAACATCTAAGGTTGAAAAGAAAACTACTCCCTCTGTTTCTAAATATAAGTCTTTTTTGAGATTTATGTAGTCCATTATTGGAATCACTAAAAAGACTTACATTTACGAATGGAGGGAGTGATATTTAAGGTAAAAACTGCAAATACCCATATACACATAAATTTCTTTTATCTCTATAGAACAAGTAGTAACATCATGAATCTCAAACTGAAGACAATGGCCTATCAACTAATTGAAGCTTCTTGTTAGATCCATGTATAACAGAGGCAGAAGATATAGAAACACCTTCATATGAGAGCTAACTACACTTTATTTTGCATGCACAGAGTCATCTATTCCTGTATTACAAAATTCAACATCCAATTGATTGATAAGATTTTACTCCTCAAAAAATGTATTGATGAATTTCTATCCAAACCTATACAAAAACTGCAAGTTCTGACGTTCTACATTGCCCAAACAATATATGGACCATGATGCAGGTGAGCAAATGTACAACTGTCTTTTGATTTCCTTGGAAACAAGAACAGTGAAGCAGCCACTAATTTGCATTACTAATTGTGGAAATTCATCAATACATTTGTTGAGGACTAAAAGATTATCATCTTTTTCAACTGTGAAAAGTGGCATGCTTGGGATGCCTTTGGTGATATAATTTCTACCTGAAAATTAATGACATAATTTCATAATTTTTATGTGAAAATCAATGGTGGCACACAAGCAGCTCAAAATTGATAGGAAACTCTACAAGAAGTATGTCAAGTATTTAGTTCAACTCCAACATGAGGTATATCTACTTCAAATCCATACCTGGATGATAGGAAAGTCACATATGCACTCTAAACAAACAAAAATCCCATAAATCATTTCTTCTATCTCTAGTAGGAAATTTTAGCAGCACTGATGTCTACTACACAACCTTCTTCTTGTAGACATTGTTGGGCCTCCAAGTGCAGAGGTTTGTAGGACAGTAGCAAATTTCCCTCAAGTGGATGACCTAAGGTTTATCAATCCGTGGGAGGCATAGGATGAAGATGGTCTCTCTCAAACAACCATGCAACCAAATAACAAAGAGTCTCTTGTGTCCCCAACACACCCAATACAATGGTAAATTGTATAGGTGCACTAGTTCGGCGAAGAGATGGTGATACAAGTGCAATATGGATGGTAGATATAAGTATTTGTAATATGAAAATATAAAAACAACAAGGTAACTAATAGCAAAAGTGAGCGCAAAACGGTATTGCAATGCTAGGAAACAAGGCCTAGGGCTCATACTTTCACTAGTGCAAGTTCTCTCAACAATAATAACATAATTGGATCATATAACTATCCTCAACATGCAATAAAGAGTCACTCCAAAGTCACTAATAGCAGAGAACAAACGAAGAGATTATGGTAGGGTACGAAACCACCTCAAAGTTATCCTTTCTGATCGATCTATTCAAGAGTCCGTAGTAAAATAACACGAAGCTATTCTTTCCATTCGATCTATCATAGAGTTTGTACTAGAATAACACCTTAAGACACAAATCAACCAAAACCCTAATGTCACCTAGATACTCCAATGTCACCTCAAGTATCCGTGGGCATGATTATACGATATGCATCACATAATCTCAGATTCATCTATTCAACCAACACAAAGTACTTCAAAGAGTGCCCCAAAGTTTCTACCAGAGAGTCAAGACAAAAACGTGTGCCAACCCCTATGCATAAGTTCACAAGGTCACCGAACCCGCAAGTTGATCACCAAAACATACATCAAGTAGATCACGTGATATCCCATTGTCACCACAGATAAGCACACGCAAGACATACATCAAGTGTTCTCAAATCCTTAAAGCCTCAATCCGATAAGATAACTTCACAGGGAAAACTCAATCCATTAAAAGAGAGTAGAGGGGGAGAAACATCATAAGATCCAACTATAATAGCAAAGCTCACGATACATCAAGATCGTATCACCTCAAGAACACGAGAGAGAGAGCGATCAAACACATAGCTACTAGTACATACCCTCGGCCCCGAGGGTGAACTACTCCCTCCTCATCATGGAGTGCGTCGAGATGATGAAGATGGCCACCGGTGAGGGATCCCCCCTCTGGCAGGGTGCCGGAACAGGCTCCCAAGAGGTTTTTGGTGGCTACAAAGGCTTGCGGCGGCGGAACTCCCGATCTATTGTGCTCCCAATGTTTTTAGGGTATATGGATATATATAGGCAAAAGAAGTCGGTCAGGGGAGCCACGAGGGGCCCACGAGGGTGGGGGCGCGCCTAGGAGGGTAGGGGGTGCCTCCCTGCGTCGTGGCCACCTTGAAGCTTCCCTGACTTCCACTCCAAGTCTCCTGGATTGCTTCCGTTCCAAAAGTAACTCTCCCAAAGGTTTCATTCTGTTTGGACTCTGTTTGATATTCCTTTTCTTCGAAACAATGAAATAAGCAAGAAAACATCAATTTGGGCTGGGCCTCCGGTTAATAGGTTAGTCCCAAAAATAATATAGAAGTGCTTAGTAAAGCCCATAAACATCCAAAACAAATAATATAATAGCATGAATACTTCATAAATTATAGATACATTGGAGACATATCAAGCACCTCCAGGATCTAAATTAAGTACTAACATTACAAGAATGCTTGGAGGAGCACTAGCTCTATAGGTATGACTCTAAGTAACAGAACAAGAACTTTTCTGAACAATACAAGTTATTTGCAGTGAGATTTGCACATCATGCAATGTGGTACAAACCTATATTCTAGAGCAAATTCTTTCTCCCATGGCTTCCCTAAAAAGGGCAAGGAAAATCCAATGAGTTTGATAAGGCAATCAGGCCATAGAACCAAAGTTGACTCACAAAAGAGGAATTCCGCAGAGAAAAATTTAGTATTTTTTGATGGAGTTCATCGTCATTGATGACAGCAGGTAGAGCAAACTTACAAGGTGAGACCTCACCTGGATCCCTACAACAAAAATATTGAACTCTTGAGCTAAAGAATTAGTTGTGCTTAAATTTAAGGATACAACATGAAGAAACTACACTAGTTGGAGACAAATACCTTTCTTTGGGATTGAATATTAGCATATCCCTGAAAATAAGGAAACAATAGAAGAACTTAGACAAAAAAATTACCATCTACTCCCTCTGTCTCAAAATATCATAGTGTCAAAAACGTTCTTATATTTTGGGACGGAGGGAGTAGCTAGTACCCAAACTAAATCTGTTGCAAGTAACTAGATGCTGAGGTCATAGCCATGCTAGCTCTGTGCAGACGCCGCAAGACAAATTCTCATAACTAGTAGCATAAGCATTTTAAATTTCACATAGCATGTTAATTTCGTCTTGCTATCATCACAGCAGGCACGAGTTACTTCTTGACAAGTGATTGCCCCATCACAACTTACCAACCCCATTTAGATGCCAAACTCATAACACAAATAATCTGATGCACTCTTGACACAAAAAAGATTAGTCTATCAAAAATAGGTAGGAAAATCACCAAGGGGATGGAAGCGGCCATGTTCGAGAGAGTCAAGGGGCGGAGCTAGAGTGCATGGGTGCATGAATTAGGAGAAGTGAACAAAATTGAAGAGGAGGTCGATGATACATATTACCATGATGAGTCAACGGCGGCTAGAGAGATCTTAGGATCCTTTCAACCAAGGAGACGATGATGGGAGATGAGAGAAACATAGTCCCTATGTCGGGTGGTAGGTGCGACATATGCCAATGGATGGCTAATCATAGTGGGAGCCAGTACGACATCGCCGGTGCCCGAAAACGGGATGAGGCGAAGACATGCACGCCGACGAATCTTACCCAGGTTTGGGGCTCTCCTAGGAGATAATACCCCTAGTCCTGCTCTGCGGGGTCTCCGCATGATCACTGAATCAGTAAGTAGCTACAAGTGGCTCCTTGAGCTGTTCGGCTAGAGGAAGAAGGAGGGCAAGGCTAGCTCTCCTCTTCTCTCTATATGGTGTGTGTGATTTTAAGAGATCAACCCTTTGCATGGGTGCCTGGGGGGTTATATAGGCCTACCCTCCAGGGGTACAATGGTAATCCGGCTGGGTGTGGACCTAGACCGTCGGTATCTATAGACGTCGGCTTCTCCGTTGGCCGCTGGGGCCCGTCGACTGGTGGGTCCCGCCGGCTGCCGGCCTCTTGGCCGACAGGCTGGGCCCACCGCCTGTGGGCCCTGTCGACTGCTCATTACTGTAGCCTTGCCCCTGATGACGATGGCTTTGTCGGGGCGGGCGTGGCTACAGTGCCACCGCCTGGCGGGCGTTCACTGTTGCCTCACCCCGTCTTATCTAGTTAATGGTGCACAAACTTTCAGGGTGAGGGTAGGCCGGCTGTTGGGAGCCGGCCTCTCCTCATGCCGACTGGTTTGGTCATGCTGCCTTCTGGTAGTTCACTGACAGGTAGGGCTCGCCGCCTGTGTGCCGTATCGACAGCTCGTCATGGGCGGCATGGTCGTTCTGCCATGGGTGATGTCATTGTCAACATGGCAACAGTGTCGCGCCGGGCGGGGGATGACCACCCGATAGGTTGCACGGTGGCCACGCTCGCTCCGGGATTCGGGGGTGGCAGGCTTCACTGTAGCCACGCCCCGTCTTATTGCCGTTATGTGGGTGCAAACTTTGATGGTGCATGGCGGGCTGCCTGCTAGGAGTCGGCCACTCTGGTGGCCGCCTGCTAGGAGTCGGCCCACTTTGGGACGGCTTACTGAACCTCGCCGCCTTCCCATAGCCGGCCACGAGAAGGCGGCCCTTCGTCTTGGATGCTTGAGGGGCGCAGTCGGCCCGATGTCTTGAAAAGCCAGGGGAAGCCGATAAGGCTACCCGTGGTCATTTACTCCGACAATAGTCCCCGAAGCTGGTGGGACTTCACGGCTGAAAGGAGAGCGAGAAGCCCAAGCAGCTTCGTACTATGAAGAGCCGACAGCTAGGAGTCGGCCACAACCAGATGCGCCGTCTGGAAGATTTCGAAGTTCGAAGGCGGGAACCAGGTGGAACGCGCGACAGGCGCCGAGCCGGCCGCCGGCCGCCCGCGTGCCACGCGGCACCAGCCAGCTTGACCAGCCTGCCGCCCACTCGCGTGACAGGACGTCACCGTAGACTGGGGCCCGCCACTACCATGCCTCGGCCCATGCGCGGATCCACTGCGGCCAAGGCGGGCGGTTGGCATTCCTGTTGCAGTTGGTCATGGGTGAGTGGGCGCAGTTAATCCTATGTCCCCCACCCCCCGTCCCCTCGGCTTCACCATTCTGGGGCTATAAATAGGGGGAGGAGGGGAGTGGCAGACGCATGCGCGCCTACCTCCTCCTCCGCCATTCTCTTCTTCTTCCTCCTTCTGTTGCTGCTGTCCGCCACCGCACCGCGTTTCTAGCCAACCTACTGCACCGCAGCTCATCGCCGTAGAGCCGTGCACACGTCGCCGCGCCGCCCCTCCGTCAAGCTTCTCGGGCCCATGGCACATGTCGTAGCCTGGGACGGCTCAATCGTCCATGAAGACCACATCGATTTCCTCCGCCGGATGCTGCGGCTACCCGACGAGGACTACGTGAAGATTCGCCTGGCGCCCGAAAGGGAGATCTCGCCAGCGCCGGAGGAGGGCAAGCGCGTCATCTTCCGTTCGCACTGCTTGCGTGGCTCCGGCCTGCCGGCGAGTGGCTTCCTCCGCTCCTTCCTTGACTTCTACGGCCTCCAGCCGCACCACCTTACGCCGAGCACGGTGGTGCTGCTGTCCGCCTTCGTCACCCTCTGCAAAGGCTTTCTCGGCGTCCTCCCCATCCTTGAACTCTAGGGCGAGTTCTTTTACTCGAAACTCGGCACCGTCGTCAAGAGAGTGGCAGCGCAGAGCGGCGCCTTCGTCGCGGTGCGGAGGCCGGCTGCCGACAACCCGTTCCTGGCCATCACGCTGATACAGTCGGTGAAGGAGTGGCAGGAGTCGTACTTCTATGTGAAGAGCGTCCACCCGGAGGGCGACTGGGTCAACCTGCCGGCTTACGCAGCCGGCCCGCGGACTGGAACGCGGGCCAACTGGTCGTACCGGCCCAGGATGCTGTCAGTCGCCGGTGTCGCTGCCATTACGCGGCTCAAGGTGATGGTGAAGTCGGAGGGCCTCACCGGGCCCGACTTGCTGACCGCCTTTGTGGCACGCCGGGTGCTCCCCTTCCAAGGCCGGCCGCACCTGATATGCCAAATGAGCGGGCACCGGGACTGTTGTGGAATTGTCACGTCAGATGTCCTAATCTAAGGACTTAGTCGCGAGGCCAACGCATTTATGTGGTAGCTTGAAGGGGTTGAGCGGAATCAAGAGACGCAACACACAAGACGAGGATTTAGACAGCTTCGGGCCCGGGAAACATCATCCGGTAATAACCCTACATGCTGTTTGTGGCTAGGTCTCATTATGATCATGAGGGAGTCGCCGTGAGCCGGCTCTCCTCTTTGTGTCTAGCCCTAGATATTGTTTCTTGTTACCTCTTCCTCTTTGGGGTGCCCTGCCCCTCCTTATATAAGTTAGAGGGGCGGGTTACATGTGGAGTCCAAATAGGATTAGGACTAGCCTATCTTCTACTACAAGCCGGATACAAGTCTGGGTCTTGATTCCTTGTAAGGAAGATATTCCTCACGCCTTTCCTCTTAAGCCGGCCTACCATAACGTAAGCCGGCCTTCTGGGCCTTGAGCCTCCTGGGGCCCCCGAGTCTTGTCGCTCCTCTGATCCGCTTGCCAGGTTACCCATAAGTCGCCAGGATCGGGCGAGTCACTTAGTGTGTCGTCCAGCTAGGGCGGGTCATTAGTGAGTCGCCAAGTCCGGCCGGGTTATACTTCCGGCCGGGTTACACCGCGGGGTATATCCCCGACATTAGCCCCCAAGTTTAGCTTGGATTTATCCATGGTAAACTTATGCTGCAAAGTAAACACAAGAACAAATTTGACAGGTTATGCTCCGGGTTAAGATTTCTTGTAAACCGGCACCTGAACATCCTTAAGTCCTTGTCGTTTCCTTCTTCTAGAAAATCCGGGTCAATACACCAGCTTCACAATGAATTTGCTTGTAGAAGAAATATTGTAAACAAATAATCCATTTGAGTCGGCTTCCAAAGCGCCGGCTTAAAAAATATAGGTCTTGAAATACTCATCTGATTTTCAACCAGCTTAAAGATGTAGATCTTGCCGAGTTATAATTTTCAAAATCTCCGGGTTATAAAAGACTGATGATGTCGAGTCATAATTGTTGTTGACACCGGGTCATGTAATTGATCTTCCTGATTTACTCAAAGCTGAGAATTTGAAGATGTTCCTTCTTTATATGCATAATACATGTAGCCCCCAAGTCTTAAGAGGAGAACATAGTGATAACTTAAGACTTGCTACAATATAAGTGTTGCAACCTTGAAGAAATCTGGGTTATTCATCTCAATCATTAGTCATAAACTGAATATTCCACATATGTAGCCCCCAAGTGCCGGGTTGTCATGCTTGCGAAACACAGGACTTGTAATTGCCTTTATGCTCATAAAACTTCAACCAGTGTAGCCCCCAAGGGTCGGGTCATTATGCAATAATGAGCAGGGACTTTGTAGATATAACCATGTAAACTTGAACAGCAATGTGTAGCCCCCAAGGGCCGACTTAGTAAGATAATACTGAGCTGGGACTTTGTATATAATTGATAATAACATCATACAATATAATCTCCACAATGGGGCTTGAACCCATGTCCACAAGGTTAAGAGCTTTGTACTCTACCAACTAAATAGTGAACCGTTCAATATAATGGATTAATGCTTGTGTACCTTGAATTTTTGACAGAGCAATTGGTAGCCCCCAAGGGCGGCTCATTTAAAATATGATGAGTCAGGTCTTCAATGAGGTGAACAAAATGACTTTGCATTAGCCCCAAGTGTCATGGTGCATGCTTGCGGCGACATGAGACTTGCATATTTGATGTAACCTCAATTTGAATAATGTAGCTCCCAAGTGCGGGTCGAAGCCTGCAGCGACTGGGACTATTCCTTCCATTGTAGAATAAATCATATCCATTAATAAAATAATAGCCATTGCGCCAAAGCAACTTTGAATACCTCATCTGTTGATAAGTAAATCCAGAGTTTAAATACCCAGTGGCTCTTAGCCGATGGCAATTTAATACACCTCCATTGTAAGCCGGAATTTTTATAACCCGGCGGCTTATAGCCTTTGAGAAAAATCCAGAACGGGTCATCATTTTGAAGCATCAACTTTGGTAATGAGCTTGAACTTAATCATTTATGTGTCATATTTCTGCAAAGCCCGCAAAGAGTTTCAACAACATATGCCCTGGCGACTTAACGTCAAAAGCCAGGGCGGGTAACCACCCAAATGTAGTCTTATCTTGCACACAAGTAGATCACAAGATCCATATGATCCTTTGAATGATACCGCCGGCTTATGTGACCCGGACAGTGAAGTTTGATAACTCAACTCTGTAAGAGCCGGCACATACAATATTTGTGACAACTCAAATACTTGCGATTGTGTAAAAACAAATAAAAATTTTGAGGCTTCTGATTCGAATACGATTAGTAACCGTTCCAATGGGGTTAAGCTAAGATTCGAATACGATCATATAGCCCCCAGTGGCGTTGGCGTTGCCGATCAAAGTGGGTATCGACAGCTATGTTCTCTTTGGTTCGTATACGACCTATGTTTGAACAGGAAGCCCCCAAATGACCTTAAAAGTTGTTTAGCGACGCTGATTCAAATACGATCCACGTCGATTCCCAAAGGGGTTGAGCTATGATTAGGATCGATCAAGAAGCCCCAAGTAGGTTCAGCAGTTTGCTAATCAAAAGGGTATCGACACTATGTTCTCTTTGGTTCGAATCGACCTATGTTTGAACAGAAGCCCCAAGTGACCATATAAATTTTGGCATTGTGCCGATCAAGAGGGTACTGATAGCTATGCCCGATGAGCAGGAAGCCCCCAAGTGATCATAATAAAATAAGCCGTAAAGCAGGATACCCATGTTTTGAACCGTGCATCATGGCAGCAAGTTCTCTTTGGTAACCATTAATTTGTCTGAGATCTCAAACTTGCGAGAGATTAATTCTTTTTGAACCGGAAATTCGTAAACCGGATATTGAGATCCTCAGAGCTTTGTAAGGGATAAATTTACCTTAATCCGGATATTGAACTGGTTTTGAGAGCTTCAAAGGTTTGCGGGAGAGAGATGTCTCTTGAGCTATATTTTAAACCGGAATCTTCATTTTGAACCGGAAATTTTTCTGACGGCTTTTAAATATTCGCCAATAAAGCAGTAGCCTCCAGGGCCGGGTTATCTTCCCTTCAATGACCTGGAGTTCTTGAATTCATTGAAACCAGCTAATTTTGCCGAGCCATACCATTGTAGCCCCCGAGTCTCAAGATGACTCGAAGAGTTGGCTTGAGATTCTCCATATTTGACCATAGAAAAAGGTGTATATCATTAGCGTTGATAACGCGATGTGAATCCACAGAAGGTTGAGGTGACTGCGGCGGGCTATAAATGATCCCGTACGAACCGTTTCAGCAACTCGGCCAATGGTTCCTTCCAACTGGTTATTTGAAGTTAACCAAACCGCAGTGGCAGCGACTTGTGCACCCGCCCATTGAGCCATCCAGTGCAGACGGCAGCTGATAATACACGATAATTTGCCTCCAATTTGTTGGAAGAAAATCGGGCTTCCCAAGTAGTGACTTGCTCATACTCAATAAACAACTAATGCAGACAAGTGCGGCCCGATGTGTTGATATAGACCAGGCCACGAGAGACGGACGGTAAAGATGACTGCAACATCTGAGGCGGCACAGACAGATAAACCGGCTGTGGCGTTGTAAGCCGGCGCGGTCGAGAGAGTCAGCCACGGCGTTATAAGCTGGTGCGGGAGTCCGTTGAGTAACGACGATCACCTGTGCCAAAAGATGTTGGCGTGCCTCCATCTCCGCGGTATAATATCACTTTTTGTCATAAATAATTGCCCTGCATAAACAATATTGTAGACCAAGGCAAAGATAAAACTGTTCTTTGACAAAACAACATGTGCTAATAAGACAAACTTGGATGGATATCACCTGATTTTTTCGGATGACGAATGATCCGTTTATCGCTACAGAGGTGGCTTAGGCAGACCAGCGACTCAATATAGTTCCGGCGGCTCAGGCAGAACGGCGACTTAATATAACCCCGACGGCTCAAAGCGGCAAGGGCGGCTCAACGCGGCTCCGCGGGTTGATGTAGATTAAGCTGCATGGGTGGCGACTTACGCACACCTGTTCCATCAGTAAGCGGGCGCAGACGCCGGTGCGTGATGGTGCTGACGTACACTTCAGAGGCGCAACACGGCACCACCTTTGCTGCACATAAAAATGTACAGACCAAAGTAATTGTTCTTTGACAAAAATAAATATATGCCAAAAATATACTTAGATGGATGTCACCGGATTCGCCCGGACAACAGATGAGTCGGTCGCGGTATTGTAAGCCAGTGCAAATGAGAGAGTTGGCCGTGGTATTGTAAGCCATCACGGTTGAGAGAGTCGGCTGCGGCCGCAACATTTATGAGCCGGTGCGGACGGGAGAGCCGGCAACGGCGTTTGTAAGCTGGTGCGGACGCGGACGATGAGTCAGTCGGGTGTGTTGATGTAGCGGGGGCGGCGACTTGCGCATGTATCCGTCCAGCAGCACAGCACGAACGCGTTAATGCAAAAATGATATTGGCACACGCCCCTTTGCGACACTGTTGTAATGAATAATGGTCCTGATATTGTTGTCAGATGGCTTGGGTGAATGTAATAATTGTGCTGATGCTGGATCAGCAGCAAATCAATCTGACTGAATGACGCCCTGTGAGTAGCATCAATATTCCACCTTAGAACCGGCCGAACCAGCGGGCTACAGCAACTGCCCACATGGCACTGCGGTGACCCAACACCATCTGGAACGGGGCGAAATGGCTGGCGGGTCGGCCGGTCCGGGCATCGCAGCGGCGATGGTGAACCGGCAGAGGCCAGAGCCCCCCGTCCGCAGAGACTGAACCCATGACTTAAACCTGCTTCCAGGTCGTAGGGGTTTCTGGATCCACGTGTCAGTACTAACTTTTCCTTCCCTTGAATCTTAAATTGGTTTCCTTGTGTGTTTTTCAACCCCGTTTTTGTCAGTCGAGTTATGTCCTTCCAAAACTGTTGCATGCTAGTACTAGTACTGGTTCTTGGCAATGAAATAAAAGTTGGACTTTGCTTCACGTGGAAAGTAGCAAGGCTACAGTGGAATCGGTCTTCTCAAACACGACCTGGCAGCTCAATGAATTGGATGTGTGTTTTGGAACTAAGAAAAATACGTGTCAGGCCGAGCCGACTCCTTCAATTAGCGGCAACAGAAAATCTTGTCGGTCTTGGCGATCTTTAGGACGGTGGCTGTACAGTTTGCAGGACGTAACAAAGACGGAAATAGGTGGATGACAGCGATAGTAGCCTAGAGTCCGTGGCAGAAGCTGATTCCCTGGGGCAACTCAGAATAGATGCGGTGACTCACGGCTCCAACACGGATTCAAAGGCGAAGACGAAGTTAACCACAGAGGCAGTGCTCGAGTCCTTGGTCAAGGCAACAAACAACAAAGCCTGGAATCGATGGAATTGACCCGGTGAAGAAGAGGCAAACTTGCTCAAGATGTGGCGGTTTAAGGTGAAACGCGATGAATACACCCACGAGCCGGGTGTCAGCGGCGGCTTGAAACAAATTGGCCTTGTTCATGTTGATGATTTGCACCCATTGGATTTCGGTGAACCAACACTGAACCAAGCCAATCCTTCGGGATCTTCTCTGATAATCTCGCCAACCAACCGGATGAACTCCACTAAATAATTTCTGATTTTGATCAACACTGATATAGATCCTTTCAAAACTGACTTTTCTTCATCCGGAAATTTGCGACCTTCTCCGATCCCTGGAAGAGATCCCTCCAAGAACTCAACACCACCGTGCGCGAGCCCCACGGTGGGCGCCAACTGTCGTGGAATTGTCACGTCAGATGTCCTAATGTAAGGACTTAGTCGTATGGCCAACGCATTTATGTGGTAGCTTGAAGGGGTTGAGCGGAATCAAGAGACGCAACACACAAGACGAGGATTTAGACAGCTTCGGGCCCCGGGAAACATCATCCGGTAATAACCCTACATGCTGTTTGTGGCTATGTCTCATTATGATCATGAGGGAGTCGCCGTGAGCCGGCTCTCCTCTTTGTGTCTAGCCCTAAATATTGTTTCTTGTTACCTCTTCCTCTTTGGGGTGCCATGCCCCTCCTTATATAAGTTAGAGGGGCGGGTTACATGTGGAGTCCAAATAGGATTAGGACTAGCCTATCTTCTACTACAAGCCGGATACAAGTCCGGGTCTTGATTCCTTTTAAGGAAGATATTCCTCACGCCTTTCCTCTTAAGCCGGCCTACCATAACGTAAGCCGGCTGGGCCCCCGGGTCTTGTCGCTCCTCTGATACGCTTGCCAGGTTACCCATAAGTCGCCAGGATTGGGCGGGTCACTTAGTGTGTCGTCCAGCCAGGGCGGGTCATTAGTGAGTCGCCAAGTCCGGCCGGGTTATACTTCCGGCCGGGTTACACCGCGGGGTATATCCCCGACATTAGCCCCCCAAGTTTAGCTTGGATTTATCCACGGTAAACTTATGCTGCAAAATAAACACAAGAAAAAATTTGACAGGTTATGCTCCGGGTTAAGATTTCTTGTAAACCGGCACCTGAACATCCTTAAGTCCTTGTCATTTCCTTCTTCTAGAAAATCCGGGTCAATAGACCAGCTTCACAATCAATATGTTTGTAGAAGAAATATTGTAAACAAATAATCCATTTGAGTCGGCTTCCTAAGCGCCGACTTAAAAAATATAGGTCTTGAAATACTCATCTGATTTTCAACCGGCTTAAAGATGTAGATCTTGCCGAGTTATAATTTTCAAAATCTCCGGGTTATAAAAGACTGATGATGTCGAGTCATAATTGTTGTTGACACCGGGTCATGTAATTGATCTTCCCGATTTACTCAAAGCTGAGAATTTGAAGATGTTCCTTCTTATATGCATAATACCTGTAGCCCCCAAGTCTTAAGAGGAGAACATAGTGATAACTTAAGACTTGCTTCAATATAAGTGTTGCAACCTTGAAGAAATCCAGGTATTCATCTCAATCATTAGTCATAAACTGAATATTCCACATATGTAGACCCCAAGTGCCGGGTTGTCATGCTTGCCGAAACCTGGGACTTGTAATTGCCTTATGCTCATAAAAACTTCAACCAGTGTAGCCCCTAAGGGTCGGGTCATTATGCAATAATGAGCAGGGACTTTGTAGATATAACCATGTAAACTTGAACAACAATGTGTAGCCCCCAAGGGCCGACTTAGTAAGATAATACTGAGCTGGGACTTTGTATATAATTGATAATAACATCATATAATATAATCTCCACCATGGGGCTTGAACCCACGTCCACAAGGTTAAGAGCTTTGTACTCTACCAACTAAATAGTGAACCATTCAATATAATGGATTAATGCTTGTGTACCTTGAATTTTTGACAGGAGCAATTGGTAGCCCCCAAGGGCCGACTCATTTAAAATATGATGAGTCGGGTCTTCAATGAGGTGAACAAAAATGACTTTGCATTAGCCCCCAAGTGTCATGGTGCATGCTTGCAGCGACATGAGACTTGCATATTTGATGTAACCTCAATTTGAATAATGTAGCTCCCAAGTGCCGGGTCGTAAGCCTGCAGCGACTCGGGACTATTCCTTCCATTGTATAATAAATCATATCCAAATAATAGCCACTGCGCCAAAGCGACTTTGAATACCTCATCTGTTGATAAGTAAATCCAGAGTTTAAATACCCAGCGGCTCTTGGCCGATAGCGATTTAATACACCTCCATCGTAAGCCGGAATTTTTATAACCCGGCGGCTTATAGCCTTTGATAAAAATCCAGAACGGATCATCATTTTGAAGCATCAACTTTGGTAATGAGCTTGAACTTAATCATTTATATGTAATATTTCTGCAAATCCTGCAAAGAGTTTCAACAACATATGCCCTGGCGACTTAACGTCAAAAGCCAGGGCGGGTAACCACCCAAATGTAGTCTTATCCTGCACACAAGTAGATCACAAGATCCCTATGATCCTTTGAATGATACCGCAGGCTTATGTGACCCGGACAGTGAAGTTTGATAACTCAACTCTGTAAGAGCCGGCACATACGATATTTGTGACAACTCAAATACTTGCGATTGTGTAAAAACAAATAAAATTTTTGAGGCTTCTGATTTGAATACGATCAGTAGACCGTTCCAAAGGGGTTAAGCTAAGATTCGAATACGATCATATAGCCCCCAGTGGCGTTGGTGTTGCCGATCAAAGTGGGTATCGACAGCTATGTTCTCTTTGGTTCGTATATGACCTATGTTTGAACAGGAAGCCCCCAAATGACCTTAAAAGTTGTTTAGCGACGCTGATTCGAATACGATCCACGTCGATTCCCAAAGGGGTTGAGCTATGATTCGGATACGATCAAGAAGCCCCCAAGTAGGTTCAGCAGTTTGCTAATCAAAAGGGTATCGACAGCTATGTTCTCTTTGGTTCGAATACGACCTATGTTTGAACAGGAAGCCCCCAAGTGACCATATAAATTTTGGCATTGCGCCGATCAAGAGGGTACTGATAGCTATGCCCGATGAGCAGGAAGCCCCCAAGTGATCATAATAAAATAAGCCGTAAAGCAGGATACCCATGTTTTGAACCGTGCATCATGGTAGCAAGTTCTCTTTGGTAACCATTAATTTGTCTGAGATCTCGAACTTGCGAGAGATTAATTCTTTTTGAACCGGAAATTCGTAAACCGGATATTGAGATACTCAGAGCTTTGTAAGGGAAAAATTTACCTTAATCCGGATATTGAACCGGTTTTGAGAGATTCAAAGCTTTGCGGGAGAGAGATGTCTCTTGAGCTGCATTTTAAACCGGAATCTTCATTTTGAACCAGAAATTTTTCTGACGGCTTTTAAATATTCGCCAATAAAGCAGTAGCCTCTAGGGCCGGGTTATCTTCCCTTCAATGACCTGGAGTTCTTGAATTCATTGAAACCGGCTAATTTTGCCGAGCCATACCATTGTAGCCCCCGAGTCTCAAGATGACTCGAAGAGTTGGCTTGAGATTCTCCATATTTGACCATAGCAAAAGGTGTATATCCAAATGGTTTTTGCGTGAGTGTTGGCTCCTTAACGCATTCTTTCTACTTTTCTTGCAAATGCTCTTCTGAGTTTTCTTCTTCTTGCTTAAACAGGGCCCCGCTCTCTTTTGAGCGGTCGGCCGCTGCCTCCATAGTTGGGACGGGGGGGTTCCGCCAGCGCCCACCGCGTGGACCCACGTGCCGAGCTCCAGGCGGCGACGGAGAGGAACGCGTGGGAGGCGCGCGAGGAACAAGAGGCGGAGCGGCAGAAGGCGGCGCAGGAGGAGGCGGACGAGGCCGCGAAGGCTCAAGCCGACGCCGCTGCCAAGGCCCAGGCGGACGCTGCAGCCAAAGCGCAGGCGGGAGAGGCCACACGCGGCCAACCCCCATAGCTTTTCATCCCCCTCCGTGTCGTGGCGCCCGCTCCCGAAGCCTCGGTGGTGCCGCCTGAAGGAGCCGGCGGTGACTAGCCGGTCATGGAGAGGGAGGGGGCGATGGCATCGCCCCGGGGACAGAGGTGACTCCATCGGTGCCAACTGCGGCAGACCTAGGCGGCCAACCCAACGCGCCACCCGCGCCGCTGGCTGGTGGTGGGCCGTCGGCAGGAGCGGACCTCGTGGTCCGATCTCCGGCGCGCCAGCGCGCGGGGAAGGCGGCCTCGGCGCCGCATCCGCAGGGGGCCAGGGGTGCCGGCTCATTGACCCAGGAGTTGGAGGCGACCAGCGTCAACTTGTCGGACTGGACGCCTGGGGGCGGGACGGCCGTGTTGAACGAAGAAGCACAGGACGTCCGAGCCCGGCGCCAGGCTCAAGCCACCGCCCTCTGCAGCTACAGCCAGGAGTTCCTGGCGACGCGGACGGCCATCCAGGTAATCCTCTTGCTTTTTTATTCTTGGATTCTTCTGTGGGGGCGCTCCAGCACACCCACTGGGTGTAATCCCCGAGTTCCGGGTCGGCTGCTGAGCAGGCGGCCTGGAACTTCTAAGTAGGCTCGGGTGTTGACTTGTTTTCTCTTGTCCTTTTTGCAGGACTGTCATAACATCCGTGCGGCCGCCTTCAATTCCCAAGTCCGGGAGCTGACTCAACGGACCGCCGACTTGTCTGAAAGCTGAAGTAAGTATTCCACCTTCTTTCTCTCGTGGGGGTGCGTTAGTGCACCCACTGAGTGTAGTCCCCGAGATTCGGGCCGACTGCTAAGCAGTCAGGCCAGATCTCTTCTGGCGACTTCTTGCTTATCGATCATTCTTCTTTCTTGTCTTTGCATAGGCTAACGCTGCCTTGCAGCAGCAACTAAGTGAGGCCCAAACCGCGCTGCGCGCCAAGGAGGTGGAGTGCAGCACGGTGGCCCAAGAGCGCGACCGCCTGGCCAAGCAGCTGGCTGACCAGGAGAAGCGTCACCAGGTAGCCCTCCAGGTGGTGAAGCACAGCGAGACCGCCTTTCAAGCGGAGTACGAGACCCAGGCGGCAAACTGGGCCAAGTCGGAGCAAGCGCTGAGTGATGGCTACGGCCAAGTTGAGGACATGGTCGACGGTAAGTTGCCTTCCTCCTCTTTCTTTGGCCTGCCGCTTGCTATCTGGTCCGGCCTCTGACTTCATGTTCCCTTTTGCTTCTTTGCGCAGAGTACTTCCCTGGCTACTCCATCGCCACCAGCCAGGCCATCGAGGCCCACCGCGAAGCGCGAAAGCAGGCTGGTGCTAAGATTGCACCGAATACTCGTCGAGCGCTTGAGGAGCATCTCCTGGCCATCTAGGCCCATCTCCAGCCGGCCCACCGGATGCTCCACCGCCTTCAACGTGTCAGAGCCCAGGTGCTTTCCGCCCTCTAGCCCGACACGCCGGCGACGCGTACCCCCAGTCGAACTGCCGACTGGCTAGAAGTGGCAGTCGGCCACTTCGAGGCATGGAAGGCTTCTTCGGCCTGGGTAGGCGCCAGGCGGGCGTTGGAGTTTGTTAGGGTGTGGTACCCTGGGCTGGATCTAGCCCAGTTGGCCATGTTCCGGCAGGAGGCCAACGAGGAGTTGGTGGCGGTGAGGCCCGCTGTCGTTCATCGCGCAGTAGCGATCGCCGACTACACCGACACCAGCGTCTTCATCCCTGACTTGAACGAAGACGGTGTCGAGGTGCTGGTGGACTGGTTCGGGCTGAACCTGGAGGACGGCGAGGACTCGGCGGAGGAGATCGACTCCAGCGACGAGGGCGAGGACGAGGAGGACAAGGACAGTGAAGATGTTGCGCCCAACGGTGGAGAAGACGGCGAGCCTCGACCTGATCGTGCCTCCAGCAACGAGGCACGTGCGAACACGCCGACTGCTGCTGGCGATGACCAAGCCGAGACTCGCCATCCGGCCACTCCACCAGCCAGCATCGCCGTCTCCACCGACCTGCCGGGTTCGCCTTTTGCTCCCTTGGCCTAAGCAACCACTTTTATCTTTATCTTCCTGCCCAGCAATCTTTTGGACAATATTTGTTAAATTTGCGCAATTCCACCCACTGGGGGTGTATTCAAACTATGTTGAATTCCGGATTTAAAAAGCCTTTCTTCATGTAAATATTATCTTGCATGTGCTATGCTTGTGTTGGGTTCCGACTTTTCTTGCTTTTGATCCTTTCAGTCTTTTTCCTTTGCCGCCCTCCCTTGGCTGCCGCCTTCCCAGCTGAATAGCTGCTTTGCAGTCTGTGGCTGGGAAAAACACTTAACCGTTTGGGAGGGCAAGTACTTCAGCCTTCTCAGGTCGTGGCAAGGTAAGTGGGAAGCCGGCCGGCCGGCTGCTTAATACTTCCATAATGAAGCCACTCTGGAAAGAACACTTCCATAATGAAGCCGGTATACACATGCACCACTTCTTGTTCTTCTTCAGTACAAGGACTGGGTTGACAAGCCACTCTGGAAAGAACACTTCCATAATAAAGCCGACTGCCAGAAGCCGGGCTATCTCTTCACCAACAGTTCTTCTCTTCTCCTCCGACAGTCGGCGGAGGGGTTGCTTGACTGGTTTTGCATCTGCTCGGACATGTAGCTTGTGCTCGGCGAAATCCGTCAGAACACCCGGCATGTCCTTGGGGGACCATGCAAAGATATACCGATTCTCACAGAGGAAATCGATGAGCTCGCTTTCTTATTTACTGTCCAGGTTTGCTCCCACAAGGGCAAACCTCTCTGGGTGCTCCGGATCTAGAGGTATCTTCTTTGTTTCCTTGGCCGGCTGGAAAGAGCCCTGAGCTTCCGACTCCTTGGGATCGGGCGACAGGTCCGGCTGCTTGCCAGCCATGGCCACAACCCGGTCAAGGATCTTTTTCTCAGCAGCAATAACGAGGGACTCGGCCAGCCGACTGCTGGCTGCAGCACAGGCGGATGATTTCTTGTAGTCTCCGACTATGGTGATGATGCCCTTGGTGCTTGGCATCTTCATCTTGAGGTAGGCATAGTGGGGTACAACCATGAACTTGGCCAGAGCGGGCCGGCCAAGTAAAGCGTGATAGGGGCTCTCCAGATCCAACACCTCAAACCAAACTGTTCCACGGTGGAAGTGGTCTTTATCTCCGAAGAGAACGTCTATCTTGATCTTGCCGATTGGTGAGCATGAAAGGCTGGGTACAATGCCATGGAAGACGGTCTGACTGGGCAAGAGTTGCTTCGTCTTGATGTTCAGCTTCTCCATGGTGTCACGGTACATGATGTTGATGCTGCCTCCGCCATCAATCAGGACTCAGGAGAAACGAGCAGCCCGCCTCTCGGTTGCAAAGGTGGCATCCAACACCATGGCATAAGAGCCCGGAGAAGGCATCACCTCTGGGTGATCAGCTCGGCTCCAGCTGATGGGCTTCTCAGAACAGTGCACGAACTCTGGAACTTTGGAGGCGACAGCATTGACCTCTTGGTGATGCCGGCGCCGGCTGCGCCTGTCATTAGCTTGGCTTGTGAAGACGACGTAGGCTGCATGCTCTTCGAGGAACTCGTCTCGAATGGCTCCGACTGCTGGGTGGGCCACCGGCTGCTGAGGAGCCGGAGGCGGCTGGCCAGCAGGCGGAGGAGGCAGCAGCCCTTTGCCTTTAGAGATTCGGGTGAGCCAATGGCACTTCCGGGTTGTGTGGTTGGACGGCTTCGCGCCGCTGTGGAACTTGCAAGGGGCATCAAGGGTTTGCTCGTAGGAGAAAGTGGGCTGCCAAGCCGGCTTGCTGCCTTTCTGACGTTTGGGTATGGGCTGCCCTTTCGGCTGCTGATCTTCAACTGTTGCCACTTGCCGGCTGGTGGAAGTCGGAATCGGGGCCTTGCGCTTGTTTTCGCGATGCGGGCGCCGATTGTTGTCACCAGCCGGCGTTCTAGGAGCCGGTGGGAGCACCTTTCCAGAGGCATCCACCCGAAGCTCTGACTTCATTGAGTCGGCAGTAGCGTAGTTGTCCGCTATGATCAGCAGCTCATCGAGTGTGGCCAGCTCGTCACAGAGGAGTCGGTGCTTGAGGAGGGTGCCTTCTCTACACCCGGCGGTGAAATACTCTATAGCTTGCACCTCGTGCACCCCTTCACAGGAATTGCAGAGCTCGGCCCAGCGCGTCAGGTAGTCACGACTGGACTCGGTTGGGCCTTGGAAGCACAGAGAGAGTTGGCATGGCTTGGGCGCCCGCTTGTATGTGCTGGTGAAGTTGCGGATGAAGACCTCGGTGAAATCCACCCAACTGTTGATGTTGTAGGGCTTGAGGTTGTTCAGCCAGGTGTGTGTTGTGCCTTGAAGCATGAGGGGGACGTACTTCACGGCAATGCGCCTGTTGCCGTTTGCTATGCTGACTGCAGTGGAGTAGTCTATCAGCCAGTCTTCCGGCTTCACCAAGCCGTTGTATTTGTGTGTGTCTCTTGGGAGCAAAAATCCTTTGGGAAAGGGCTCGTCGCGAATGCGGGGGCCGAAACAAGGCGGACCGACAGCATCCTCCTCTTCTAGCGCCAGGGATCGCGCCAGGCGGTTGATCTGATGGCGGGCATCGTTCTCGTTGATTCCTTCGCGGTAGCCCAGCCGGCCGCTGAGCGTTGGGTGCTCAACAGGCAGCGGGGAGGGATATCTCTCCCTGCGGGGCAGAGGAGGAGGCGGGTGGTCACCTCACCGCTCCACGGCTCGTGGGCGACCTTCTTCGTCGTGCTCAATGGTGAGGCGCGTCCGACAACGGCTAGCAGCCGGCTCCTTATATCTTCGCTCGCGGGCGCCGCGTGCTGTTGGCGTCCGAGAGGTCGGGCCGTGCTCTCGGCGGGGGACTCGGCATGGGCGCCGGCTTCTTGCCGTTCTGCGTCCGTGTCGATGAGGTGTTGGACGCGTCTCGTCATGCAGCGTAGCTCGTCACCGTCCAAGCCTTCTAGTTCGTCTGTTGCCTCCTGGGCAGCTCGCAGGTTCTCGAGGGGTGTGGCGTAGACTGGGTGGTCGGCCCCCAACATACTAGCGATGGCCACGCTGTTAGGCCCGCCAGCAGCCGGCATGCCAGAGGCGGCACGATCAACCTCGCGCTGATAGGCCTCGGTGAGGCGTCTCATGGAGGCTATCTTCTTGTCGTTCTCGATGAGGGCAAGGCGGTGGGCCTCCAACGTCGACGTCGGCAGGGATGCGGTGCCGTGGCTGATGACCAGCACCTCGGTGACGGTACTGCCGTCACTGTCGGCTCGAGGGAGAGGGTCGTTGATGACCACCACGTTGGTGGGGAAGGCGTCGAGGGATGCCGTGTCGGAGTCGACAAGCATCGGGTCGGTGAAGCCGATCGACTCCAAGTCGGAGGTGGGCTCGCTGGCGATGTCGAGCTTGCCAAGGAGGTCAATGAGGCAGCTCTCGGAGTTGGCTGCTGATATGTCTCCAACGTATCTATAATTTATGAAGCATTCATCCTATATTATTATCTGTTTTGGATGTTTATGGGCTTTATTATACACTTTTATATTATTTTTGGGACTGACCTATTAACCGGAGGCCCAGCTGAGGGAGTCCTGGATTAAGGGGTCCTCAGACAGCCGGACTATACTTTGGCCGGACTGTTGGACTATGAAGATACAAGATTGAAGACTTCGTCCCATGTCCGGATGGGACTCTCCTTTGCATGGAAGGCAAGCTAGGAAATCCGGATGTGTAGATCTCCTTCCCTGTAACCGACTCTGTGTAACCCTAGCCCCCTCCGATGTCTATATAAACCGGAGGGTTTAGTCCGTAGGACAAGAACAATCATAATCATAGGCTAGCTTCTAGGGTTTAGCCTCTACGATCTCGTGGTAGATCAACTCTTGTAATACTCTTATCATCAAGATCAATTAAGCAGGAAGTAGGGTATTACCTCCATCGAGAGGGCCCGAACCTGGGTAAACATCATGTCCCTTGTCTCCTGTTACCATTAGCCTTAGACGCACAGTTCGGGACCCCCTACCTGAGATCCACCGGTTTTGACACGACATTGCTGCTTTCATTGAGAGTTCCACTGTGCTGTCGTGATAAGGCTTGATGGCTCCTTCAATCATCTTCAATGACGCAGTCCAGGGGGAGGTTTTCCTCCCTAGACAGATCTTCGTATTCGGCGGCTTCATACTGCGGGCCAACTCGGATGGCCATCTAGAGCAGATCGATAGCTACGCCCCTGGCCATCGGATCAGGTTTGGAATCTTGAACTATACTGCCGACATCCGCGGAGACTTGATCTTCGACGGATTCGAGCCCATGTCAGGTGCGTCGAACGGTCCGATGAGCATGACTTAGATCTGCCATCGGACAGTATTCGGGAGATCGCGCCTGCGGCGGCGCCAAGAATCAATCCAGAGTAGGTCGCGCCCTCCGAGGATGGGTGGATGGACCCCGCCGCGGAGGCCGCATACTCATCGTCCTTGGAGCCGAACACTGCTCCCACCTCCTATGAGGTCAGTGTTGTCGGACCCCCGGACTCGTCTCTGGCTACAAGATCCGAACCGCATGCATCCGTGCCTATCGAATCTGATTGGGCACTGGTCATGGAGTTCACCTCCGCGGATATTTTTTAGCACTCGCCCTTGGGTGATGTGCTAAATTCATTAAGGTCTCTTTCCTTGTCGGGAGATCCTTGGCCAAACTATGTCCGGCTTGAGTGGGAAATGGATGACGAAGAAATTCGTTACCCACCCACCACCCACTTAATAGCCACTGTCGATGACTTAACCGACGTGCTTGACTTCAACTCTGAAGACATCGACGGTATGGACGACGATGCAGGAGAAGAACAGGAACCACCGCCTGTAGGGCGCTGGACAGCCACCTCATTGTATGCTATATATATGGTGGACACCCCCAAAGAAAGCAATGGCGATGAGGCAACCGAAGATAATCCTTTGGATAAGCAACCTAGACACCGACGTCATAGGCACCGCTCCAAGCCCCGCCATAGCAAAAATAGCGATACCAGCACAAGAGATGATAACAATCCGGATGGTGCCAAAGACGAAAACAATCATGCCCAGCCAGGCTTCAAGCAGGCCGGGCAAGAATATGGGCAAGGTAGCCCTAAAGAACATGCAACAGATGGAGAATCAGAGGATGATAACTACATGCCTCTCTCTGAAGACGAAGTGAGCCTTGGCAATGAAGAATTCCTCGTGCCTGAGGATCCCGTCGAGCAGGAGCGCTTCAAGCGCCGGCTTATAGCCACTGTAAAAAGCCGGAAGAAAAAGCAGCAACAGCTTCAAGCTGATCAAGATCTGCTAACTAACAGATGGACCGAGGTCCTGGCTGCCGAGGAATACGGACTCGAGCGCCCTACAAAAAGTTACCCAAAGCGCAGGTTACTACCTCAACTCGAGGAGGAGGTGTTAAAGCCCATGCTACCAACGCATGATGCGGCTGACCGGCCACCCCGTGGACGCGACAAAGCAGCGTACCAGCCCGAAGTCCAGCCCGCACCCTGACTCCAAACAAGCAAAAACACAAAGGCCCGGGGCTCCACACATGACCTGCGAGACAAATTGAAAAACAAAGCAGACAGCCAAGATCGATCTATGGATCACGGGGGCGCGCCCCAACGCGTGACGAGGACTGTCACGCCAGATACACTAACAAATCCGGCCGGACCGAATACAATGTAGCCCGACATAGAGGCTGCACACCCCCTATGCTTCACTGATGAAGTAATGGATCATGAATTCCTAGAAGGGTTCAAACCCGTGAACATTGAATCATATGATGGTACTACAGACCCCGCGGTATGGATAGAAGATTTTTTCCTCCATATTCACATGGCCCACAGAGATGATCTACACACTATCAAGTACCTCCCACTAAAACTCAAGGGACCGGCTCGGCATTGGCTAAATAGCTTGCCGGCAAACTCCATCGGGAGTTGGGAAAACTAGGCAGACGCGTTCCTTGACAACTTCCAGGGCACCTATGTGCGTCCACCGGATGCTGATGACCTAAGTCCCATAACCCAATAGCCCGGAGAGTCAGCCAGGAAATTTTGGACCCGGTTCCTAACCAAAAAGAACCAAATTGTTGACTGTCCAGATGCAGAAGCCCTAGCGGCCTTTAAGCATAACATCTGTGACGAGTGCCTTGCCCGACATCTCGGCCAAGAAAAGCCAAAGTCCATGGCAGCCCTCACAACACTCATGACCCGCTTTTGCGCGAGCGAGGATAGCTGGTTGGCTCATAGCAACAACACAACAAGCAATCATGGCACATCAAAAGCCAAGGATAGCAACGACAAACCACGGAGCAACAAACACAAGCGCCGCAAAAATGGTGATAGTGCCAAAGACACGCCAGTCCATGCCGGATTCAGTGGCTCCAAGTCCAATCAGTGGAAAGGGCCATTCAACAAAAACAATTCAGGCCCGTCCAGTTTGGACGGCATACTCGACCGTCCATGCCAAATCCATGGAAACCCGGGAACACCAGCCAATCATACAAACAGAGAATGCTGGGTCTTCAAACAAGCCGGCTGATCAGATGCCGAAAACAAGGGGAAGGGGTCTCAAAGCGACGATGATGACGAGGAGCCCCGATCACTGAATACAGGAGGACAGAAGAAATTCCCTCCCCAGGTGAAAACGGTGAATATGATATACGCAAGCCACTTTCCCAAGTGGAAGCGTGCACTAAGGGACGTCTATGCGATGGAGCCAGTCGACCCAAAGTTTAACCTATGGTCCTCTTGCCCGATCACTTTCGATCGCAGGGACCATCCTACCAGTATCCGTCATGGCAGTTCGGCCGCACTGGTCCTCGACCCAATCATTGACGGATTTCGCCTCACACGAGTCCTTATGGACGGAGGCAGCAGCCTGAACCTGCTATACCAGGATACAGTGCGCAAAATGGGCATCGACCCCTCAAGGATCAAGCCCACAAAAACCTTCAAAGGTGTCATACCAGGTGTAGAGGCTTGTTGCACGGGCTCAATCACACTAGAAGTGGTCTTCGGATCTCTGAAAAATCACCGTACCAAAGAGTTAGTCTTCGACATCGTCCCATTTAGCAGTGACCATCAGGCACTGCTCGGACGAACCGCGTTCGCTCGGTTCAACGCGGTGCCACATTATGCCTACCATAAATTCAAGATGCCCGGTCTGCGCGGCGTCATCATGGTTAATGGCAGGTCCGAACTCCCCTTCACTGCCGAGGAGTCTACCGCCGCTTTAACAGCAAGAGCAACGCATGGCACCTTCCAGTCGAACCTCGAGTCGACGGCCAAGCTTTCGGACACCGGCAAAGGAGTTCGAACCACTGCGCGGCAGGATAGCCCGGCTCGTCGAGTGCTTAATTAAAAACACTCTATAATATGATAAGACAAGCCACATACCGCAGCTCAACCGCTCTGTGGCGCAAAACCATTTCTTGCATTTTCTTTGCAGGTTCAACATTACGTAGGCAGGGATGGATGGCGTGGAAACAGTTCGAGTGCGTAAGGGAATATCTAGATATTCCCCTCTATGATAATCCGACTACACTCCGGATCCGAATACAACTTCCCCCCGCCTGGCCTCAGCAGGTTCCGCAATCATATTTCATTTTTATCACACTATCTGTACTCATACGCATTGACGTATTACTCAAATACAACATGTGGATTTATATGATGCTCATCTGCTGCTATTTCTTATTTACAACTCTTTTGTTAAAAGGCAGTTGCTATTCGCGATATGCCTTTATGCCAGGGGCTTCATCATACCCATACTACGGCGCAAAAGTCCGAACACCTTCACGGCAGTTCGGCACCCCGAACTTATAGCATTATATGCATCAGCTCTGAATCATGTCTTGGGTCAATAGTTGGGTTTGCCCGGCTCCTATGTTTTGGTACCTTACGTTCCGCTATATCGGCTAAGGTAGCACTGGGAGAACTACTGCGATTGTGTCCCGGTTCTTCTGGACGAGCACCTCAGTAGAGAAAGCCGAAAACTGACTGTCATGATGCAGCAAGAGCTGGTCAGCTGTTCGAGAGGTTCTAAAATCTTTAAGGATTTCTTCCGCATAATGCCATAACCAATGCAGCGTGCGATGGATCGGCTTTTTTCTGATCAGGCGCTTATAGAGCCCCTCGTGTGGTCTTCCGAATACTAGGGGCTGCGCCTACCTTCCTTTTAAAACACTCCTATGGCTAAGTGAGAGTGATAAAGCCCTATAGTCCGATTGCCTGGTTCGCTGTGCTAAACACTTCCTTTAGGGACCCAACACTGGGATAAAGAGTGCTCAGGTTTACCCCGAACACCCCCGTACTTACTACGTGGGGGCAGAAGCCGACGACTGACCAAATCTCAGGATTAGTATATAAAACGGCCGCACAGGAGGAAAAACTTTCAAACGACAAGCCATAAATAATGTAAATAACCTTGTTCAGACATTACAAAGGACAAACATGACCGTATTCATGGAAATATAACGTCCTTGGTGCATTGCTCCGCCGCAAGGCAGGCTCCTTTCAAGACACCCTCATAATACAACTCGGGCTTGCGGTTCTCCTTTCCCTCCGGCGGTCCCTCGGTCATCAACTTTTCCGCGTCCATCTTCCCCCAATGCACCTTTGCACGGGCGAAGGCCATTCGCGCGCCTTCTATGCAGACCGACTGCTTGATGACTTCGAGTCGAGGGCAGGCACTCACAAGCCTCTTAACGAGCCCAAAGTAACTGCTTGGAATCGGCTCGGTGGGCCACAGCCGGATAATCAAATCCTTCATGGCTAGTTCGACCGCCTTATGCAGTTCGACCAGCTGCTTCAGTTGGTCAGAGAAAGGCACAGGATAATTCGGCGCCAGATACTGCATCCAGAAGAGCTTATCCGCAGTATTCCCCTCTTCGGCTCGGTAGAATTAAGCAGCATCAGAGATGCTGCATGGCAGCTCCACAAATACCCCTGGGGAAATTAGAATTTAAACTCTCAACATGATTTTCTCCTTTAAATTACCCGCTTTGTATATAAAAAGCCTTACCAGCTGCAATCTTCCTCGCCTCCTGGATTTCCTTCAAGGCACCTTGGGCTTCCCCCCGGGCATCACTTGCGGCTTGGCGAGCCTGGGAGAGTTCGGATTCTTTCCCTGATAAACTCTGCTTCAAGGTCTCGCATTTCTCCACAGCCTCTTGAAGCTCTCGCTCAGCTTCAATAACTTTGTCCTCATGCTTCTCGCGGAGAGCCTGCTCTACGGCGGCCTTCTTCTCGGCTTCGGCCACAGCCTTTTTAAGAGCCTCAATTTCGGCCGTCGCCCATAGAGCACATTATAAAAATATTTTCATCATGCACACTTATTCATCTGTGCCCAAAAAACAAGGTTTTTGCATACCTTGGTTGTCCTCCAGCTGCTTCTGCACTCGGCTAAGTTCTCCTTCGGCCCGCTCCAGACTATGCCTCGGTCGGTCAGTCCGGATACTTCCACAACATGAGAAGCGGCGGACGTGGCAGACGCCTGCTTATTAAAAAAAGAGGTAGAGGTCATCAAGTAAGTCTCCTGTGAACATACATTTAATCCTCTGTCCGGTCTTTTCCTTCACCGAACAGTGTATCAGGGGCTGCTATCTATACCATGACACTCTTCCAAACCTCATAAAACATACCTCAAAGCCTCTCATGAGGCTGATACAGGATTTATCCAGTCCACTCTCGGTAGACCGAATCTTCTCAATCACCGCACCCATAAGGGCACGGTGCTCGTCAACGATGGAGGCGCCCCTCAGCGCCGCTAACAAAGTATTCGACAACTTTGGTTGGACAGAGGAAGCCGGTGGAACAGATTCACCTCCTTCAGCTGACGGAGGCGGCCTGCCTGATTCTGGGGCCTTGTTGATCTCCAGCATCGAGTCCGGCTGGGGGCCGGATTCAAGACGACCCCTGCCGTCAGCATCCACGAGAGCCTTCTCTCCCGTGTGTCCGGACCCTGAAGTGTGGCCTCCTGGCATCGCCTTTGCGATCTCCCCTCCCCCTCCGTGGCCCAGGCCCTTCTGGGATGAAACCTCGGTGTCATTCACATGTCCGGGGGAGGGGGCCTTCGGGGGTGTCTCGCTCTCCATAGCATCTGAACCTAGCAAATCCTCCGACGAGGGCTGTTCGGCCTCGCAGGACTAAAAAAAATATGGCTCAGATTAAAATGTTATGACACGACAAGTCTGGACGCATAAGTATGTTCAGATTTTATACTCACGAGTTCACCAGGGGCTGGGCCCTGGGATCCCACTCCGGGCTGCTATCGGCGGCGGCAGTGGACTCCTCTGGAAGGGGAGTTTTTCCCCTTTTAGGCGACTCGGCCTCCAAGGAGATGGAGGCCGTCCTTTTCTTTCTTCCCCCTGCGGGGGATTTGTTTTCCTCCTCCTCCTCGTCATCCTCTTCGGAGGAAGAATGGGCAGTGGGCCGGCCGGTTCTTCTGGCAGCGGGGCCGGACAGTAGATCCGCCCTGCCTTCTTTGCCCAGCCCTGGGAAATTAAAGGGAAATACGTTAAGCATTTTCCCAAGGATATGCAAATGAAACATATGAATTGTCAATGTACAGTTACTCACCGAACTTGCAGGGCGGGACAATTGGTACCCGCGGTCCTCGGCGGAGTCCGGCCATGGTTTGCCGGACTTGAAAAGCACCTTCCAGATATCCTTATGCATGGAGCCAAAGAGCTCTAGCAGGGTCTGGTGCTTGGCCGGGTCGAACTCCCATGGATTGCAAGCCCGGTGTTGACAAGGTAGAATCCGGCGAACTAGCATCACCTGGACTACATTAACTAGCTTGATATTCTTGTCTTCCATATCTTGGACACGCGTCTGGAGCACGGATAGTTCGCCAGACGAAGCCCAGTTCAGGCCCTTCTTGGGCCAGGACATGAGTCGTAGAGGGGCTCCGGATCTGAATTCCGAAGTCGCGGCCCATTCTTTGCCGCGCGGCTCAGTGATGTAAAACCACTGCTGTTGCCACTCCTTGACGGAATCACTAAAAGTACCCGTTGGCCATGTAACGTTGGGCATCTTGCTCACCATGGCGCCTCTGCACTCGGCGTGCTCGCCGCTCACTACCTTGGGCTTCACGTTAAAACCTTTCAGCCATAAGCCAAAGTGTGGCGGGATGTGGAGAAATGCCTCACACACGACGATGAATGTCGAGATGTTGAGGAAGGAATTTGGGGATAGATCATGAAAATCAATCCCGTAATAATACATGATGCCGCGAACGAATGGATGAAGGGGAAACCCTAGCCCACGGACAAAATGAGGGAGGAATACCACCCTCTCGTGGGGATCCGGGGTGGGGATGATCTGTCCTGCCGTCGGAAGACGGTGGCCAATTCTCTTGGCCAAATACCCGGCCCCCCGAAGCTTTTTGATATCCTTCTCCCGGATGGTAGAGGCCATCCACTTGCCTCCTGCTCCGGATCCGGACATTTTCGGGAAGCCTTTTTGGGCTGAGAAGATGAGCGCTTGGGCACTAGGGCTCAAGCGAAAAGGAATGGATGAGCAGAGGAAGGCGTGGGTGAAAAAGGGAGTTCTTGTCCCCTTATAAAGGCAGCAGAGATCCTGCGCCTCCCCACTTGCCCTCTAAAATCGCTTATTCCCCAAACGCCACAATTGATGGCACGGTTGAGAATCCCGTGATAGGGGGACACGATCTCTCCTTCGACAAGACGTGCCGATAAAACTGCCTCGCGACATGTGCGGTGGCTGGTTGTGAAAAACGGTTCGAATAATGACCGGACTGTGGCGTGATGTCATAAAAAGTTGTCAGTAGATTAGATTCATGGAATACCGTGCTCTCTACGGTGGTATGTGGAGTTTGTTTTGCAGAGTCGGACACGATTCTTGTGTTCAAAATCTTCTATGGAGTATTCGGAGAAGGAACCCGCCTTGCATTGCCGAAGACAATCTGTGCGCCGGACTCATCGTCATTGAAGCGTGGTTCAGGGGCTACTGAGGGAGTCCTGGATTAAGGCGTCCTCGGACAGCCGGACTATATACTTTGGCTGGACTATTGGACTATGAAGATACAAGATTGAATACTTCGTCCCGTGTCCGGATGGGACTCTCCTTTGCGTGGAAGGCAAGCTAGGAAATTTGGATGTGTATATCTCCTTCTCTGTAACCGACTCTGCGTAACCCTAGCCCCCTCTGGTGTCTATATAAACCGGAGGGTTTAGTCCGTAGGACAACAACAATCATAATCATAGGCTAGCTTATAGGGTTTAGCCTCTACGATCTCGTGGTAGATCGACTCTTGTAATACTCATATCATCAAGATCAATCAAGCAGGAAGTAGGGTATTACCTCCATCGAGAGGGCCCGAACCTGGGTAAACATCGTGTCCCTTGTCTCTTGTTACCATTAGCCTTACACGCACAGTTCGGGACCCCCTACCCGAGATCTGCCGGTTTTGACACCGACACCAGCCCATATTGCTGTTTTCTTGCCTATTTCTGTGTTTCGAAGAAAAGGAATATCAAACGGAGTCCAAACACAATGAAACCTTCGGGAGCGTGATTTTTGGAACGAATGTGATCCAGGAGACTTGGAGTTGAAGTCAAGGAAGCTTCGAGGAGGCCACGAGGGTGTACCCCCTACTGGGCGCGCCCCCTGTCTCGTGGGCCCCTCATGGCTCCCCCAACCGACTTCTTTCACCTATATATTCCCATATACCCTAAAAACATCAAAGTGAACAATAGATCGGGAGTTCCACCGCCGCAAGCCTCTGTAGCCACCAAAAACCTCTTGAGAGCCCTTTCCGGCACCCTGTCGGAGGGGGGATCCCTCACCGTTGGCCATCTTCATCATCCCGGCGCTCTCCATGACGAGGAGGGAGTAGTTCACCCTCGGGGCTGAGGGTATGTACCAGTAGCTATGTGTTTGATCTCTCTCTCTCTCTCTCTCTCTCTCTCTCGTGTTCTCTCTATGGCATGATCTTGATGTATAGCGAGCTTTGCTATTATAGTTGGATCTTATGATATTTCTCCCCCCCCCCCCCCTCTACTCTCTTGTAATGGATTGAGTTTTCCCTTTGAAGTTATCTTATCGGATTGAGTCTTTAAGGATTTGAGAACACTTGATGTATGTCTTGCCGTGTTTATCTATGGTGACAATGGGATATTCACGTGATTCACTTGATGTATGTTTTGGTGATCAACTTGCGGGTTCCGCCCATGAACCTATGCATAGGGGTTGGCACACGTTTGCGTCTTGACTCTCCCGTAGAAACTTTGGGGCACTCTTTGAAGTACTTTGTGTTGGTTGAATAGATGAATCTGAGATTGTGTGATGCATATCGTATAATCATGCCCACGGATACTTGAGGTGACAATGGAGTATCTAGGTGACATTAGGGCTTTGGTTGATTTGTGTCTTAAGGTGTTATTCTAGTATGAACTCTATGATAGATTGAACGAAAAGAATAGCTTCATGTTATTTTACTACGGACTCTTGAATAGATAGAACAGAAAGGATAACTCTGAGGTGGTTTCGTACCCTACCATAATATCTTCGTTTGTTCTCCGCTATTAGTGGCTTTTGGAGTGACTCTTTGTTGCATGTTGGGGGATAGTTATATTATCCAAGTATGTTATTATTGTTGAGAGAACTTGCACTAGTGAAAGTATGAACCATATGCCTTGTTTCCTACCATTGCAATACCGTTTACGCTCACTTTTATCATTAGTTACCTTGCTGTTTTTATATTTTCAGATTACAAAAACCTATATCTATCATCCATATTGCACTTGTATCACCATCTCTTCGCCGAACTAGTGCACCTATACAATTTACCATTGTATTGGGTGTGTTGGGGACACAAGAGACTCTTTGTTATTTGGTTGCAGAGTTGTTTGAGATAGACCATCTTCATCCTACGCCTCCCATGGATTGATAAACCTTTGGTCATCCACTTGAGGGAAATTTGCTACTGTCCTACAATCCTCTGCACTTGGAGGCCCAACAACGTCTACAAGAAGAAGGTTGTGTCGTAGACATCAAGCTCTTTTCTGGCGCCGTTGCTGGGGAGGTGAGTGCTTGAAGGTATATCTTTAGATCTTTCAATCGAATCTTTTTGTTTCTTGTTTTATCACTAGTTTAGTCTATAAAATAAAATTAAAAAATGGAATTGAGGGTGCTTCATATGCTTCATCATTTTAATGCCTTCCGTGAAAATAAGGATTCCGATAATTGTGCTCAATTGCTAGAGGAAGAATGCATTAAAATGTTTGGCACTAAATCTTTGAATGATGAGCATGATTGCAATGTTGTTAGTATGAATTCCTTGAATATCCATGATGCTAATTATATGTAAAGCTACAAGCTTGGGGATGCTATGTTTGATGAAGATGATATTTTTAGTCCCCCAAGTTTGGATGAGAAAATATATTATGATGATAGCATGCCTCCTATCTATGATGATTATTGTGATGAAATTTATGCTATAAAGAGTAATGATATCCATGAAACTTGTCATCATGATTTTAATGCTCAAATTGATTATGTGAATAAAGTATCACATGATAGTTATTTCGTTGAGTTTGCTCCCACTTCTATTCATGAGAATAAATTTCTTATTTGGAGAGTAGTAAAATTTCTATGCTTGTGCATCATGAAAATAATGCTTTATGTGATGGTTGTATTGTTGAATTCATTCATGATGCTACTGAAAATTATTATGAGGGAGGAACATATGCTTGTAGGAATTATAATAATATCAAGTTTCCTCTCGATGTGCTTAAAGTTTTGAAGTTATGCTTGTTTTGCCTTCCTATGCTAGTTGAGTATTGTTCCCCTAAGTTGTTTGCTCACAAAATCCCTATGCATAGGAAGTGGGTTAGGCTTAAATGTGCTAGTCTCATGCTTCATGATGCTCTATTTATGTTTCAATTCTTATCTTTTATGTGAGCATCATTGTCATCATCATACCTCGCCAGAAAGGCATTAAAGAAAAGCGCTTGTTGGGAGACAACCCAATATTTACCCTTACTGTTTTTATGTGTCCACATGATTATTCTAATGTAGTAATCATGTTTTATAGTTTTTATTTCAATAAAGTGCCAAGTAAGACCTTTAGGATAGCTTACGGTGATAGTTGTGTTGATCCTGCTTAAAATCAAAAACTTTTGCATCCAGTAAATTAGTTTTGGTTATTCACAGAAATGTGATTTTGATATGATTCTGTTTTCTCTGGATTGGTACACAAATTTCTTAGGTCTTCCTAATTTGGTAGAATTTATGGAGTTCTAGAAGTATACGTTTGTTACAGATTACTACAGACTGTTCTGTTTTTGACAGATTCTGTTTTCTATGTGTTGTTTGCTTATTTTGATGAATCTATGAGTCGTATCAGAGTGTATGAACCATAGATAAGTTGGAATACAGTAGATATTACACCAATAATAATTTAGAATGAGTTCATTACAGTACCTAAGTGGTTGTTTTATTTTCTTATACGAACGGAGCTTACGAGTTTTCTGTTGAGTTTTGTGTTGTGAAGTTTTCAAGTTTTGGGTAAAGATTTGATGGACTATGGAATAAGGAGTGGCAAGAGCCTAAGATTGGGGATTCCCAAGGCATCCCAAGGCAATATTCAAGGACAACCAAGAGCCTAAGCTTGGGGATGCCCCGGAAGGCATCCCCTCTTTCATCTTCGTTTATCGGTAACTTTACTTGGAGCTATATTTTTATTCATCACATGATATGTGTTTTGCTTGGAGCGTCATTTTCTCTTGTTAGTATTTGCTTGATGTTATTTATATTAATGTTTTGCATCTTTAGTCTCAATAAAAATGTCAAGGATAGCCCTTACCTTGCTTATTTTGCTAGTATACATGTTGTTGTTTGAAAACATAAAGTTTACCGCTGTTGCAAAAATTCCCTAGAAAAGTCAGAGAATGGTATATGTTGAAACTTTTTTCATATTGAGATCTGATAAATCTTCTACAGCGTAGTATTTTTCTCATAATTTTTGGAGTTAGGGAAGTATGATGAATCTTGCATTCTTTACAGACTGTACTGTTTTGGCAGATTGTTGTTATGTTTGCATTGTTTGCATATGTTTGCTTCTTTAATGATTCTATTTGAGGATAGGAGTATTAAATATGAAGAGGCATTTAGTATTCAATGTTGAATAATAATTTAAGTGATTTGTTACAATAGAAAATGATAAGGTTTTGCATTGGTTTATACTAACCTATCTCACGAGTTCTTGTTGAGTTTGGTGTGGATGAAGCTTTTGATAAAAAGAGAAACCATGATATGAGAGGAATTAAGGAGACACAAAAGTTCAAGCTTGGGGATGCCCAAGGCACCCCAAGATAATATTTCAAGAAGTCTCAAGCATCTAAGCTTGGGGATGCCCCGTTAGGCATCCCACCTTTCTTCTTCAACGACTATCGGTTAGTATCGGTTGAACCTAAGTTTTTGCTTCTTCGCATGAGTTGTGCTATCCTTGCAATGTCATTTTATTTTGTTTTGCTTGCTGTTTGAATAAAATACCAAGATCTGAAATTCTTAAATGAGAAAGAGTCTTCACATAGTTACACAATTATTTAGCTACTCATTGATCTTCACATATATCTTTTTGGAGTAGTTTGTCATTTACTCGTGTGCTTCACTTATATCCTATGAGTAAATTGTTGAATGAGTTGAATGTCATAAATCTGAAATTATATATGTTTCATTTGCTTATCCCATGGGGAGTAATGACTTCACATCCAAGAAGTAGAGGTTGTAAATTTATTGAAGGTTAGCAAGCATTGTATTGGTCATTTGAACAATTCATGAAAGAATATTGAAGGAAGAGAGATTTCACATATAAATATACTATCCTAGACATCTTTTATAATTGTGAGCACTTATTAAGTATGACATGCTAAAGAGTTGATGTTGGACAAGGAAAACAACATAATGGGTTATGTTTTCTCACATCTCAGTTAAAGTATATTGTCATGGATCATTCAAACATGTTGAGCTTGCCTTTCCCCCTCATGCTAGCCAAAATTCCTTGCACCAAGTAGAGATACTACTTGTGCTTCCAAATATCCTTAAACCCAGTTTTTGCCATGAGTGTCCACCATACCTACCTATATGCGGTATTTACCTGCCGTTCCAAGTAAATTTGCATGTGCCAAATTCTAAACCTTCAAATAATAATCTGTTTTGTATGCCCGAATCGCTCATGTAGCGACTAGGGGCTGTCATTGTCTTCCATGCTAGGTGGGTTATTCTCAAGATGAGTGGACTCCGCTCATCATTCACGAGAATATGGCTGGTGGATGCCCAGTCCCATGATCAAAAGATCATAATCAAATCAAAATAATTGCAAACAAAACTCCCCCAGGACTGTTGTTGGAGATCATACCTCTCAAAATTATTTATCTCTATTTCAAAATCGAGCTCTGGCACCTCTGCAAATTCCTGCTTCCCTCTGGGAAGGGCCTATCTTTTACTTTATGTCTTTTATTTTATGCAAGAGTCAAGGTGATCTTCACCTTTCCCTTTTTCATTTTATCCTTTGGCAAGAACCTCGTGTTGGAAAGATCCTGATATATATATCCAATTGGATGTAAGTTAGCATGAACTATTATTGTTGACATCACCCAAAGGTAAATACGTTGGGAGGCAACACTATAAGCCCCTATCTTTCTTAGTGTCCGATTAAAACTCCATAACCATAAGTATTGCATGGGTGTTAGCAATTGTAGAAGACTATATGATGGTTGAGTATGTGGAGTTTGCTAAATCAAAGCTCTGACATAGACCCTTCCTGAAAATAAGATGAATTGTAATTGTTTGATGACTGAGAATGAAGTTTGCTAGTTTTCAAGAAAGTTTATGGTCTATGCTTTAACATGTGAATAGCTTGTTACTTGATCTTGAGGAGTTTTATGAGATGAACTACTGTTATGACATATAATCATGCTAGAAAAGGTGATTGAAATTATCATTGATCAAACTTGTGCACCTTATAGCATTCACACTTCATAAATTCTTTCTTTTATCATTTACCTACTCGAGGACGAGCAGGAATTAAGCTTGGGGATGTTGATACGTCTCCAACGTATCTATAATTTATTAAGCATTCATGCTATATTATTATCTATTTTGGATGTTTATGGGCTTTATTATATACTTTTATATTATTTTTGGGACTAACCTATTAACCGGAGGCCCAACCCATATTGTTGTTTTCTTGCCTATTTCAGTGTTTCGAAGAAAAGGAATATCAAACGGAGTCCAAACGGAATGAAACCTTCGGGATCGTGATTTTTGGAACGAATGCGGAGACTTGGAGTTGAAGTCAAGGAAGCTTCGAGGCGGCCACGAGGGTGGGGGCGCCCCCCTACTGGGCGCGCCCCTGTCTCGTGGGCCCCTCGTGGCTCCCCCGGCCGACTTCTTTCGCCTATATATTCCCATATACCCTAAAAACATCGAAGCAAACAATTGATCCGGAGTTCCGCCGCCGCAAGCCTCTGTAGCCACCAGAAACCTCTCGGGAGCCCGTCCGGCACCCGCGAAGGTGGGATCCTCACCGTGGCCATCTTCATCATCCGGCGCTCTCCATGACGAGGAGGAGTAGTTCACCCTCGGGGCTGAGGGTATGTACGAGTAGCTATGTGTTTGATCTCTCTCTCTCTCTCTCTCTCTCTCTCTCTCTCTCTCTCTCTGTTCTCTCTATGGCGCGATCTTGATGTATCACGAGCTTTGCTATTATAGTTGGATCTTATGATGTTTCTGCCCCCTCTACTCTCTTGTAATGGATTGAGTGTTCCCTTTGAAGTTATCTTATCGGATTGAGTCTTTAAGAATTTGAGAACACTTGATGTATGTCTTACCGTGTTTATCTATGGTGACAATGGGATATTCACGTGATTCACTTGATGTATGTTTTGGTGATCAACTTGTGGGTTCTGCCCATGAACCTATGCATAGGGGTTGGCACACGTTTTCGTCTTGACTCTCCGGTAGAAACTTTGGGGCACTCTTTGAAGTACTTCGTGTTGGTTGAATAGATGAATCTGAGATTGTGTGATGCATATCGTATAATCATGCCCACAGTTACTTGAGGTGACAATGGAGTATCTAGGTGACATTAGGGTTTTGGTTGATTTGTGTCTTAAGGTGTTATTCTAGTATGAACTCTATGATAGATTGAACGAAAAGAATAGCTTCATGTTATTTTACTACGGACTCTTGAATAGATAGAACAAAAAGGATAACTTTGAGGTGGTTTCGCACCCTACCATAATCTCTTCGTTTGTTCTCCGCTATTAGTGGCTTTGGAGTGACTCTTTGTTGCATGTTGAGGGATAGTTATATGATCCAAGTATGTTATTATTGTTGAGAGAACTTGCACTAGTAAAAGTATGAACCCTATGCCTTGTTTCCTACCACTGCAATACCGTTTACGCTCACTTTTTTATCATTAGTTACCTTGCTGTTTTTATATTTTCAGATTACAAAACCTATATCTATCATCCATATTGCACTTGTATCACCATCTCTTCGCCGAACTAGTGCACCTATACAGTTTACCATTGTGTATTGGGTGTGTTGGGGACACAAGAGACTCTTTGTTATTTGGTTGCAGGGTTGTTTGAGAGAGACCATCTTCATCCTATGCCCCCCACGGATTGATAAACCTTAGGTCATCCACTTGAGGGAAATTTGCTACTGTCCTACAAACCTCTGCACTTGGAGTCCCAACAACGTCTACAATAAGAAGGTTGTGTAGTAGACATCAGCTGCACCCGCCTCTGGCGAGGGCTCGTCGGAGAGGCGGTCCTCACCGAGAAGATCCGCAAGGCAGATCGCTGCACAGGCGGCGTCGACGACGCCATGCAGCGCGTCGGGGCAAGCGCTATTGGGCATGCCGGGCTGGCTACGCTCGCCGGGAAGGAACAGGGTTCCCGTCCAGAGCAGGTCTCCGGACAACGGTGCACCTGGCCCCATGGTGGGCGCCAAATGTTGGGTGGTAGGTGCGACATATGCCAAAGGATGGCTAATCATAGTGGGAGCCAGTAAGACATCACCGGTGCTTGGAAACGGGATGAGGCGAAGACATGCACGCCGGCGAATCTTACCCAAGTTTGGGGCTCTCCTAGAAGATAACACCCCTAGTCCTGCTCTGCGGGGTCTCCGCATGATCACTAAATCAATAAGTAGCTACAAGTGGCTCCTTGAGCTGTTCGGCTAGAGGAAGAAGGAGGACAAGGCTAGATCTCCTCTTCTTTCTATATGGTGTGTGTGATTTTAAGAGATCAACCCTTTGCATGGGTGCCCTGGGGGGGTTTATATAGGCCTATCCTCCAGGGGTACAATGGTAATCCGGCTGGGTGTAGACCCAGACCATCAGTGTCTATAGACGCCTGCTCCTCCGCTGACCGCTGCGGCCCGCCGACTGGTGGGTCCCGCCGGCTGCCGGCCTCTTGGCCGACAGGCTGGGCCCACCGCCTGTGGGCCCTGTCGGCTGATCATTACTGTAGCCTTGCCTCTGATGATGATGGCTTTGTCGGGGCGGGCGTGGCTACAGTGCTGCTGCCTGGCGGGCGTTCACTGTCTCCTCACCCCGTCTTATCTGGTTAATGGTGCACAAACTTCCATGATGAGGGTAGGCCGCCTGTTGGGAGCCGGCCTCTCCTCGTGCCGACTGGTTTGGTCATGCCACCTTCTGGTAGCTCACTGACAGGTAGGGCCCACCGCCTGCATGCCGTACCGACAGCTCGTCGTGGGCGGCATGGTCGTTCTGCCATGGGTGGTGTCATGGTCAACATGGCAACAGTGTCGCGCCGAGCGGTGGATGACCGCCCGGTATGTTGCACTGTGACCACGCTCGCTTCGGGATTCGGGGGCGGCAGGCTTCACTATAGCCACGCCCCATCTTATCGCCGTTATGTGGGTGCAAACTTTGATGGTGCATGGCGGGCCGCTTGCTAATAGTCAGCCACTCTGGTGGCCGCCTGCTAGGAGTCGGCCCACTTCGGGACGGCTTACTAAACCTCGCCGCCTTCCCGCAGCCGGCCGCTGGACCAGCCAGCTACGAGAAGGCGGCCCTTCGTCTTGGATGCTTGAGGGGCACAGTCGGTCTGATGTCTTGAAAAGCCAGGGGGAGCCGATAAGGCTACCCGTGGTCATTTACTCCGACACCCTGAGGTCCCGGAGCGCGTCGACACGGGCGAGTGTTACCCTGGCGCTGAGGTCGAGGTCAGACTCGGCGCCGCCGCATCCGCTGAATTGGATCTCGCTGGCGGGCGACCTATTCTCCTTATGCAAAATCACAGTTCCTAGTTCGCCGCCGCATGGATAGAGTGGCCTTCTCTGCTGGACTCCGGGGAAGAGGAGCCGCCATGGCTAGTGCGGAGCAGGTCGGGGGTAGCGGCGGTGGACATGTTGTCTGACAGAGACGGTTTGGAAAATGACAGAGACCTCCCACCGTCCCACGACCCATGATCCATAGTGGGGTTTCTCCCGATTATTTTAGCAGTACATAGACACGCGAGGTAAATTTACCTCGCAAGTCCGGTCTTTTTTTTGCCAGGGCCATGCAGGAGGTAAATTTATGTCACAACCTTTGTTTCTTCCCTAAAGTGTGTGGTTCGGCTGGGGTGAGGAATAAGAATTCCTCACCCAGGGTGACGAATAGCGCGTACTAGCAAAAGAGCCCGTGCGTTGCAACGGGAGAGTAAATAACACACGTTCTTAACCCAATAACCATGACTCAAGACCCTAATGTGTTCACGTCCTTTATTTTCACATGGCATCACATTTGTGTTGTTGATGGTGGTCTCAGTGCTCACACAACGAAAGCACGTTTGAAGATGATCAGTTCTAAGGCGTCTCTGTCTCGCGCACACTCGCTTAAAATAAAATGAGAAATATGTTCTTTTTCCCCGCGAGGTTTTTCACAGGTGTGCATGCGTGGTTACTGATGTTTTCTTTCCTCATTATCAGTAAGAAAGAAAAACATATCATACATTATAGATTAAGTTCACACCAAAGTAATATTTTAGAAATATTTAACAGCTAAAAATATCATCATATTTAGATTCTACACATTTTTCTAATCAAGCTTCATGTATAACATGTTAAAATCGATGTTTGTACTCCGATTTTAAACATGTTTGTACTCCTCATATGCATGGGAATTTGTATACAGGGTCCAATGAAAGAGATGCCCCCACCCTTACCAAAATTGATAGGGTCTTGGCGTCAGTGGATTGGGAGCTCTCATACCCTGACCACATGCTCCAAGCTCTGTCTACGAACATCTCGGACCATGCACCGTTGCACCTCTCGACGAACACACACTTCTACCTAAAGAAACTTTTTCGGTTCGAGGCTTACTGGACGAAGTTGGCAGGCTTTGATGACGCACTGCGAGAGGCTTGGGTGTGTGATGACTCTATTGTGGATCCTTTCAAGAGACTAGACGCCTTACTTAGGAACACGACGACCTTCATGCAAGCTTGGGGACAACGGAAACGGGCAATATCAAGGTGCTCATGGCAGTGGCTAACTGGGTTATATTTAAGTTTGATCAAGTGCAAGAAATGAGACGGCTCTCGGAGTTGGAACTTTGGCTTACGAGAACTCTGAAGTTAGCCTTGCTCGGATTGGCATCCTTGGAGAGAACAATTGATCGTCAACAATCTCGCATCAGACGGTTAAGAGAAGGAGATGTGAATAAAAAATTGTTCCAGTCTGTGGCAAATGGGAGAAGATCAAAACACTTCATTACTCGCATCTTCCATGACTCAGAGATCATCACCGACCAGCAGCGTAAAGAGGATGTATTCTATCAGACTTTCAACGACCTGCTAGGTACAGTGCACGCAAGAGAATTGTCAATGAATTTTCAGTCGCTCGACATGGCACAACTCGAGCTGTCGGATATGGAGGAGATGTTCTCTGGGGAGGAGGTTTGGAATGTGATTAAGGCGATTCCACCGAACGTGCGCCCTGACCAGATGGTTTTATCGGAGTGTTTTACCACAAAGCATGGCCTATTATCAAGCACGAAATCATGGCGGCTCTACTCAAACTTTTCATTGGTGACAACAAAGGGTTTGCCAAGTTGAACAAAAGCTCACATCGTGCTGATTCCCAAGAAGGCCGACATGGTTGAGGTGGGGGACTACAGGTCCATCAACTTACCCGTAGTTTCTCCAAGTTGTTCTCTAAGATGCTGGCCAACCGTGCGCATAGGAGGATGCCAGAGATTGTCTCTATCAACCAGTCCGCTTTCATCAAAGGGAGGAACATCCATGATAACTACCTCCTGGTCCGTCAAGTGGCCCGTAAGATTCATGCCACTAAGCAGTCGGGCCTCTTCCTGAAGCTCGACATCTCCCGAGCCTTCGACTCGCTTTCATGGCAGTTCTTATTTGAAGTACTGAGAGCAAAGGGATTTGGGCATAGATGGTTTAAATGGATTGCTTCAATTCTAGGCATGGCCAGTACCAAAGTCATTATCAACAGTGTATCGAGACGACCAATCTTTCATGCCAAAGGACCAAGGCAGGGGGACCCGGTCTCCCTATTGCTGTTCGTCATCACAATGGACGCGCTCACGACGCTCATTGGCAGAGCTACGAAGGTTGGGGTTCTGAGTTCTTTCTGTGGTATCTCTTCCATGCAACGATTATCAATCTACGCTGACGATGGTGCAATCTTCATCCACCCTTCGGAGCAAGATTTGCGCTGTGTTAGAGAGGTGCTCCATCTATTTGGAGTAGCTTCTAGTCTGAGAATAAATTATGCAAAATCAGAAGCGATACTTATCGAGGGTACGGATGCAGACATGCAGAGGGTCTTGGACACATTGCACTGTTGGATGGGAGCATTCCCTTGCCGTTATCTTGCCATTCCCCTCGCAATCAAGAAGCTACGTCGTGCTGATTGGCAGCCATTGTTGGATCAGACCAGGAAATCGCTCCCAGCTTGGCAACGAGGACTCATTCAAAGGTCGGGGAGATTGATCTTGGCCAAAACAGTGATCGCAGCTAGGCCAATTCATCAGCTCATGGTCCTTAACGCACCTAATTGGGTCTTTGATGAGATAGAGAAGTGGATGCGCTCATTCTTTTGGGCTGGGAAGGAGAGAATCAATAGTGGTCAGTGCCTCGTCGCGTGGGACACTATAGCTCGCCCAATTTGCTTCGGTGGACTAGGAGTGAAGAATTTACAGCTACAAGCGCTGGCCCTACGGGTCAGGTGGGAATGGCCGAGAAGGGTGGATCCCAGTAGGCCATGGCAAGGAATCCCGATGATCGAAGATAGCGAGGCAAGGATAGTGTTTAGCAGCATGGTGAAGATTGAAGTGGGCAATGGCGAGAGGATTCTCTTTTGGAAGGTAGGTGGATACATGGATTCACGGTCAGAGAGATCACTCCAGCTATCATTGAGCTTGTCACCACTCATGTCCATAACATCAGGACAGTGCAGCAGGGCCTCATCAATAATGCCTGGGCTGAGGACGTTCGCGGAGATATTTCATTTATAGCACACATCTAAGTGGCCAATCTGTGCCATGCGATCAACACAGTGTATAGGAATGAAGAACAACCTGACCTATTTCATTGGCCTGCGGATGAAAAAGGGACCTACACGATGAAGTCCGTCAACTCAAGGTTATGCCTGGGCTTGACCAGATCTTCGACGGCGGGTTGCATTTGGAGGAGCTAGGCGCCTTTGCGGTGTAAAATCTTTGCGTGGCTCACCATTCAATATCGACTGTGGACCCCGGATCGGAGGGACAGACACGGACTTCAAGATGAGCCATCGCCTTGTTTCACCTGCTTACAGGACGAGGATAACGTGGACCACATCCTCACACAATGTTTGTATGCTAGAGAAGTATGGGATCGATGCTTCGAGACCCTGCGGATCAACATCCAGGCACCTATTCAAACCCACATGTTCACAGATTGGTGGCTTGACAAGAGAAGAAGTTTCACCGGACGTATCAAGTGTGGATTCGACTCGTTTGTGATTAGTACCGCTTGCTCATTGTGGAAGCAGAGGAATGGTAGGGTGTTCAACAGAGTTCATGAGAAGAGATCATCACCACAACTTGTTGAGCAGGTGTTTCTGGATGTTTGGGACTGGAGGCTTGCTGGCTTCGATGTAGAAGGATTAGATTCTTTCGTGAGAGGGTGACTTAGCCTTGTTTAGCTGATGTTGGTGTCTGGTTTATGCGAGTCGAGATGTTCGTATTTTGGTCAGGCATTTTGTAATTAAACTTTCTGTCTTTTATAAATTTTTTTCTTTCTCGAATGCGCACGTGTCATTTATTATAGAAGAAAGGGGATAAGTACCCAAAATCCACAGTTACAAGTCTTCTATAAATATATGTTCCGCCATTCGCGTACTCCTGAAAGAAAACTGAAACCGGCGTACGGTCGAGTCGGTCCATCGCCACGTGTCAAGCTGGGTCCTGCTCGCACGTTGCGACGCGCGCCATCTGGTGTTCGCCGCAACGTAGGTACAGATGACCACCGTGTGTCCCTCTCGGACACGCGCACTGCTCGAGGGCAACCCGTGCCGCGGCGCGCGCACGGGGCCGTCTCGGCACGCTCTGTCCCTCTGTGGCCACGCGCCATGCTCACGCCTCGCCACAGCAGTCCTCCCCGACCACGTGTGCTCCGCTCGCGCGCGCACACCGCCCAGCGTGGCAGCGTCTCCCCCCAATAGCAAACTCTGGAATCCTCCCCCTCTCCTGAATCGTACGCGCGCCCCGATCGATATAAGCGCTCGAGCGCGGACTGTCGTGCACGCACCGATCTCCAACCCGAAACTCCGTAAGCGATAGCGAGAGCAACGAACACATGCGCAACGACGGAGCAACGGCAATGCCGCCACGGCCGGCGCCGTCTCGGCCTCCTCCGTGGGAGGCGCTCTCTCTCGTGGCCAACTTCCTTGACGCCGCGTCCCTCGCCGCGGCTTCCTGCGTCTCCACCTCCTGGCACGCCGCCTTCTCCGACGACCACCTCTGGGCGCGGCTCTGCCGCTGCCAATACCCCTCCGCCATCGGCCTCCTCCCCTTGTCCGACAGCAGCGTCAATGCCGGGGACCGATGCTCCTCGCCGCACCGCGGCCTCTTCGCGCTGTTCCACGCCGCCGCCTCCCGCGGCCGCTCCCTCCCAGCGCCTCGCCTGGCCCTCACCGACGTCATATTCGCCATCGACCTCTTCACGGCAGGCGGAAAGAACACGCTCTCGTTTGCCGTCGGTGCATCCGACGCCGGCGTCAAGAAGGCCACCGGCGGCGTGTTCCAGTTCGCGGTGGACGTGAGTGACCGGAACGCCGTGGCCGGGCCGGGCGAGCACTGGAGCGTGCGGTGGACGGCCGTTCGGACGGGGCTCGGGGTCGCGCTTGCGGCGATCGTGATGATGGACGCCAAGGTGCCGGCATCGAGGGCCGGAGCGCTCGGCTCTGGCGTGAGGGGGGAGGCTTGGGCCACCGAGGCGCTGCCCGCGCCGGGATGTGGCGGGGGGAAGCTGGAGGCTGAGGTCGTGGTCGAGGTGAGCGGAGAGGAGAGGCTGGTGGAGAAGGTGAGGCTCGGGGTGCTGTTGGATTGCAGGTATGTGAGCGTCGACGAGGGGCTGAGATACTTGCAGCATTTCCTCTTGTAATGCGTGTATATGTGCTGTGGAAGAGTACTTCGTGAAGATGGGCTGGTGGCCATGGTTTTGTTTTAGCTTATCTGTGTCCATACGTGTTCGTGTTGTAACCTGCAATCGTTGGAAACGCAATTCTTTGGGGACTGCTCAGTCCATGATCGATCATGTGAGCGTAGGATGGAAAAAGTCCAAAATAAACCAATAAACCTTAAAGTTATAGACGAAAGCTAAACCAAACCCCGAACTCTCAACCCCGGAAATTTGCGCTCTGAACTCTCTAATCCCGGTCCATTTTAAACCTTGACAGGACTTCGCCGGTATTTCTTAAATTGGGCTGGCCCAGTGGCACAGTCGCTCACGTGCGCGCACTATTTTGTTTTTCATAATTTTTTCTTTTATTTTTTCCTTTTCATTTTTTCATTTTTACACGTCTAATTTTTCTCAATACACAATGTACATTTTAACATACACATTAAATATTTGATAAACTTTGATATTTTCATATACATGTGAATATTTTTAAATTAAACATTTCAAAACTTTTTGGAATACATGGTAATATTTTTCAAATACCTGTTTTACATTTTCTTAATGACAATAATTTTTTATAAAACTACACGAACACTCTATCATATGGTTCATCATTTTTAAATTTGCATACACTTTTTTCAAACGCATGTCACGTATATTCTGTTAAGGTTATAACATATTTTTTTTACAAGACGCAAACATAGTCTTACATTGTACAAAAAGTATTCGTACTTTAAAATTTTGGTCAGGTTTCAGAAAAAATTTATGTTTCAAAAAGTGTTTGCACTTTAACATTTTGTTCAGGTTTTGAAAAAATGTTTATGTTTCAAAACGTGTTTTATTTTTGGAAGTTGTTGGTTTTTTAAAAGTATTAGAAATTTTATGGCGCGTGATAAAAAAACTCGCTTTATATCTGGTGGGCCGTCCCAGTCGAGTCCACAGCCAACAATCCAAAATATTTTCTAAAAACGTCATTTATGAAATAATTATGAAATTCCAAAAATATTATTCAAAAAATATGACACAATTCTGAAAATCCGAAACATTTTTCATAGCATGCGAAAAACTGTTGGAATTTTGAACATTTTTTGACAAATGTGATTTTTTTAAACTTATGAACACTTTTTAAAATGCGAATATAATTTCAGAATTCGAAATATTTTTTAACGTTTTTTAACTTCACGAATTATTGTTGTGTTATAGTGGGCCGGCCAAATTATTTTATGTGAGAGTAGTTGTTTATCCCGGTCAGGATTGTAGTATTTCCGGTGTGCCAAACAGTTCTAGGGTCCAAAACAGACCGGGATTAAAAGCTCAGAGTTTCAATTTCCGGGATTCAAAGTTCAGGGTTTGATTTAGCTTTCGTCTACAACTTGAAGATTTATTATGAAATTCCAAAAATATTATTCAAAAAATATGACACAATTCTGAAAATCCGAAACATTTTTCATAGCATGCGAAAAACTGTTGGAATTTTGAACATTTTTTGACAAATGTGATTTTTTTAAACTTATGAACACTTTTTAAAATGCGAATATAATTTCAGAATTCGAAATATTTTTTAACGTTTTTTAACTTCACGAATTATTGTTGTGTTATAGTGGGCCGGCCAAATTATTTTATGTGAGAGTAGTTGTTTATCCCGGTCAGGATTGTAGTATTTCCGGTGTGCCAAACAGTTCTAGGGTCCAAAACAGACCGGGATTAAAAGCTCAGAGTTTCAATTTCCGGGATTCAAAGTTCAGGGTTTGATTTAGCTTTCGTCTACAACTTGAAGATTTATTTTGGACTTTTAGGGTCCAAAACAGACCGGGATTAAAAGTTCAGAGTTCAATTTCCGAGATTCAAAGTTCAATTTCCGGGATTCAAAGTTCAGGATTTGATTTAGCTTTCGTCTACAACTTGAAGATTTATTTTGGACTTTTTCCGCGTAGGATCAATCACATTCTTTTTTGGACGCGAATGAGGGAGGGTCGAGCAAACAATCGTTCGACAAATCCAACCCCCATCACCCTGTTTTGCCCCTTCTCTAACTTTGACCGAGACAAAACTCCTTCCCGCACTTGATTGACAAGAAGGTGTAGCTTCAGTAATTGTGTTGGGCATGCTTGATTCACAAGAATTCTCCTTTCTATGCGGATAATTAATAATGGAGTAGTCTGATGGAAACATCCCATCAAACGTATGATAGGTAGAGTTTCCCAAAAGACAACATAATGATAGGTAGAGTTTCCCAAAAGACAACATATCGAAACAAGTCGAGACGGTCAAATCAATTTATAATGAACACTCGTAATTATGTACTTTTCAACTCTTGAAAAGCAAATATAACAACATTGTTTATTATACTAATTTATTCATGAGCACATCTGGCATCATCCTTAAAGAGCCATATGACTAGATTAGATAGGAGGGTGATGGAGAACGTATCATCGCTGCCGCCGGGTCCAACGGAGAAGCATTTCGACAGTCAACCATGCAATCATCCAAAGAAGAATAACAAAGATGGTTCGCAAAACAACAGAAACACAACGAAGAGTTTTTGCAGTTTGGATCGCGGGCGCACAGACCATTTAACTTGATCTTGACGTTTTCGACGTCTTCCAAGACTCTGCCTATAGAAGATAATAAAACAATTAATTAATATTCATACTAGTCTCTGGTTATCTAGTACTAACAAATAACTGATACATCAAAAAATAAATGCAGAATCACTAAGAAAAATCATAAGAACTTCTGAAGAAATAAAAGTATACACAAGTAAAAAATAAGTTATACTACATATCATTTGCATATAACAATTAGTCGCCTGGTTGTTTATATAGGAAACTTACATTGCGCATTGGTAGCAAACCATATGAGAAGAAGCATCGGTAGTACGATTGAGTAATGCAAACGGTTCCTATACTTGTCCATGGGGCAATTATTGTGTGGCCTTGTTTGCTACGGATCTATAATACAGTACCCTCGTTGGGGGTCCTAATATACCCAGCACTCAGCTTGAGGTAGAGGGCAAAGATGTAGCGTGCAATCAAAATAGATCCCTAAAATGACGGTGCATTCTGTATATAGATTGATAGCTTGCCTGCTAACCATATACTTATCTTATAAATTATTACTGTGATATGAATATATGATTCGACATTCCTTGTAAGATCTCTAGTCAGATACGTATGCTAGAATTCAAACATTGTTCGGTTGACTGAACTTAGAGCATCTCTCGCAACCTGCCAGCCCGCAAAACTCGTTTAAGGGCGGCTGCAAAAAAATTACGGTGACGTGTACGGGATCTGTTCCGCCTGAGCATTCGTGACACCGTAAATTTTGCATAGCATCAACCAGATTACATATTTCAATAATATGAACCGCGTAGAACCATAATATAAATTCAACATACGGCTATATAAATGGTTTGAAAAGCAATTCACAATACAACAATAGTTTTCATTACAAACAAATGTTCCAATTTAAATAATTATTACATCCTCAAATTGTTCAAATCACACACGAATAGAAATGAATACAAATGGGCATCTATTTTCCCCATAGAGACACCACATAAGCTCAATAAGATCATGTTAGAGTTGGTTGTGTAAATCATGGTTCTCGATCTTCCGGTATGTCTTATGAAATGCAGTGATCTCATCTACGTCTCATGTAGGCTTCACACAGCCACTAAGATTGTCATAATTAAAATTGAAGTCCAAATCCCTCTCATTCTCGACGATCATGTTATGTAAAATTACACAAGTAGTCCAAATTCCTCTCATCCTTGCAACCAATATTGGCCGACAACAACGTCCATGCCGGCGACCAGCGCTCCTCCGCACTGTGGCCTCAGGTTGTTACACGCCGCCGCCTCCCGCGACCGCTCGCTCCCGGTGCCTCGCCTGGCCCTCGCTGATGTCGCATTCACCATCGACCTCTTTGCGGCTGGTGGATAGAACACGCTCTCGTTCGCTGCTGTTGCGTCAGACGCCGGCATCAAGATGGCCCATGGAGGCGTGTTCTAGTTCGCGGTGAACGTGGTGACGAGAACGCGATGGCCGGGCCGGGCGAGCACTGGAGCGTCCAATGGACGGCTGTTCGGACAGGTCTCGGGGTGGTGCCTATGGCGATCGTCATGATAGACGCCAAGGTGCTGGCGTCAAGGGCCGGAGCGCTTGGCAGTGGCGTGTGGGGGGAGGCGTGGGCCATGGAGGGGTTGCCCGCGTTGGGATGCGGTGGGATGAAGCTAGAGGCTGAGGTCGTGGTCGAGGTGAGCATTGAGGAGAGGCTGGTGGAGAAGGTGAGGCTCGGGGTGTTGTTGGATTGTATGTACGTGAGCGTCGAGGAGGGGCTCATATACTTGCAGCATTTCCTATTGTAACTAGATAATACCCCGTGCGTTGCTGCGGGATTAGATGAATGAAATGGAAATATGACTTCAATGTTGATCAAATGCATTTAAATTTGTGGTGTTGATGATGTTATATATCCAACGGGATATTCATATTTACATTGACAATGTTGAACAAATAGACATGTGCACACACATAAAGAGATTCGCACTAATGTGTAGGGATTCCGTTCTTCAGTAGGTTGGCTTGCAAGAGCATTGAAATAATTATCCTCTATGTAATCATAGGTTTAAGCAGGTTGTTTAAGGCACTTTTTCTCATATGCACTATAGTTTATATCAATAACTGAACCAAGATATGATTTTCAACTCATTTTGGTGCACTGAAGCATGTGTTTGTAGTTCAAATTTGAATTGTGCATATTAAATGTCTAGAAACTCAATTAATATATAAAAAAGGCCAAACGAACCCTGATAATTTCAAGTTTTAACACGACACCCATATAGTTGCATATGTTCATTGCAGATAAATGTTCTAGCAATTCAAATACCATCCTTTCCCTCAGTAACACCATTTTGTCTTTCGAATCAGAATAAAAAAATCATGTACACCACAATACTTTACTAGCAAGAATCGTGTGCGATGCAATATAAAATATCTTGGTGCACCTCTTGTATGGCTTACACCGGATGCTTCGTCCTCTACAGTCCATCACCCACGCTTCAACCACACTTGCGCGCTAGTTTCTCACGGCACCGAGCGAAAATTTTCGGCAACCGCGGAAATATCTAGCTCCCCGCCTCCTCCCCCGACCAAAATCCACATTTACACTATTCCTCCTTCTCTTCCAAGTTCAAATCTTCAGTGCTTAATTGCAGCGCCGCCTCCTCGCCGGCGACCCTTCTTCTTGCTGAACGGCCTTGTTGATATAGTCAGGTAATCCACACCCCATCCTCCTCCTCCTTCTCCATCCCACATGCCCCGACCGACGATGCTACACCTTCCGCCGAAATCACTGGTCCGTCCTCCAAATAAGAGCCGCCCACAGCCATTTTGCACACAGTATAGCGAGGAGTTCAGGAGCATCTGACAGCAGAGAAGCAAATCGCGGCCGCACGCGCGGATGAGGTCGTGATGGCTGCCATGCGTGCCGACCACCAGATCTTGGACGAGCACCTTGACTTCGAGGCCACCGTCGATGCTGCCATGCGGTTGGCTACTTTAAAATACAGTTCGTGATGTTTTCTCGAGGCCACCGCCGGTGCCTTCTAGTGAATTATCCTCTATAATGTTAATATGCAATCTGATCTTCTGAAATACAATGTTCAGTTAACAGTTTGGTCCAACAATTGCTATATTTCCTAGTAGTTATCAAGCATTCTTGGTTTGGTTAACTGTCTTATCTTCTAGTATATGTTCTATTGTGCAATATGGTGGTCAGTTAACTGTTTGCTTCATTTGTCCTGCTATCCAGTTACCTGTTTGGTTCAGTTATGCAATCTGATGTTCATTTGTTGTGGGTACAGTTTTGTATCGTTATGCATGTGAGAAATAAATCAAATTTAGCTTTACTAAATACACGAGAAACATATACGGTTGCTCTATTTCCAAGTTGTTTAGCAAGGTATGTGTTATCCTTGGGTCTTGGTGGTGTTGTAGAGGTCTTCAGCGTTGGTGTGTAGCGGCTTGGTTGCTCTATGATTTTCCTCATCGCCATTGGCATGAGGGTTGTCTAGGTCGAGCATGTATCGTAGTACGCACGGTGGGTGTGTTTTGTGGATGTGGTTGCTAATCCTTGTAATTGACGTTGTAATGGCTGAAAGGCTTGTATCCAGCTTCTTTGCCTCTTCTTCTATCAATATATGATACGCATGCTTGTGCGTATTCTAGAAAAAAGTTGTTTATCATGCTTGGTTTGTTTAGCTGGCTTTTCCATGCGTCTCGAGTTAATCTGTTGGATCTGCAATTTGTTTATTTTTCATTAACATATTTTACTGACAGTATCCAACTGTAAGATAACCTGGTCAAGATCTGCCTTATATGTGTTGCAGGGAAACAACGGGAGGCAATGAGGTTTACCATCAAGGTTTGCACATGCATGGTCCTTTGGCAAATAGCACATTTATTGTGCAGTTGTATGAATCATTTTAATATTTAGGTTTTCAACAATTTGGTCTTGCACATGTAGGTCCTGCTATCAGAGATTTAGACCCACTGTTCGACCCATCTTGCATATGTGGAAATAAGATATCCATGAATATCAGTCAAGTCAAGAAACTCAGAAAGATTGTTAGGATAAAGAAACTTGCGGTGAATAACAGCAAGATCTTTGTTTGCACAATGTAGAAGACACCAGTCAACTATAGGATGGTACTAACTCTTTACCTTGTTTTTACCTTGCGCCATTTCAAAATTTAGAACAACTATTTATGAATATCTTTATTTTCAGTCATTTCCAAAGCAGTTCACCGATGATTACCTCTCAAACCACCTGCATGGTCAAGAGGCGAGGAAGGTATTCATTCAAAATCCACGGTACAATATTGAAGTCTTCCTTAAGAGGATGAAGGTTGGGCGGGCAATTATCCATAGCCACTGGCCTAAAATTGCAAGGACATTCAACATCACGCAAGGCTCAATATTCGCCTTCCGCTTCTGCAGTTTCTCGGATGAGATTCATCTATCTAATTTATCGTGTATGATGCTACTTTCCAAAGGTTTTCGACGTTGCATGTGAAACTTGGTGTTGCTGTGTAATGGCGTAGCTAACTATATGCCTATATGATGTAACCGGGTGCTGAAGCTATCTGATGTAATTCAAATATGAAATCCTGGTTGCCGTAATACGAATATGAAATATATGGTGTGTTTTATAAGTAATGTCAATTTGATTACTAAATGGATTATCAATAACAGCCAATTAGCACGCTTATTGCAGTTTTCTATTGCACATAGTTTTTCGGACAACACCGTGGCCGATGAACTCAAACAACCCACATGGTTTCTAGAAAGTAGGCATGTTGGATCAATGCAGAATCACACACGACTTCGGCTAGAGAACTGTTTGCGTTAGGCCACCTTGCACAAACATTTCCACGTAAACAATGTGTGTGATATACATACGAACGGAAACATTTTTTTGGGATTCACTATGTGGGATGTATATACGAACGGAAATGATTGGGCATGTATAATTGTCTCCGATGTCTCGTACGATTGCACACGAGCTCATTTTGCCCCACGTGTGCAACCGAAGGACCTATCCTCGACGGTCTCTGGGTCGTGTGGGCAGCCCCCTAGCCCCATCGCTAATGCACACACAGGCAAGGCAACAGTTTAGAACTTCATCACGGAAAGGGGGTTAAAACCGTTTGTATAGCACGTCTCTGCACCAGTGTATAAAAGATACCTTGATTCCCGTTCAGCACTCACTCCACCCTAACACATCCCCAATCGACCCCCAGCACACTCCATCGACCTCAGGGAGGTCTTCTTCCCCACCTCCAGCCGCCCAATCTGCCGCGGCTTCCGAGAAGCATCTGACGCCGTTCGTCCACTTCCACCTACTAATCTTCACCAGAGAACTCTTCGTGCATCACCTCGTGTGACCCGCGCATCAATTTGATGTTCACAGGTCTCTTCGGTGGATCCAATTTTCATCAAGGTCGCTGCTCGCCGGAGATAGCAACGACGTCTCTACGGTGCATGCCGGTGACCAACTCCGCCACCCACCAACACGGATGAACCTCTTGAACACGCCTGCACCATCGCCACTTCCTCCCCTTTGTACATGCGCGCGAAATTCAAACCTGGCGGGTGGGACCCACCCCGTCAGGCATTTGTTCTTTTGAGGCTAATTTGGTTACGCCTTTTATCCAACTACGCTTTCTCCACGAAGAAGCGCATTTATATCCGAAGCGTTTTCTGTTAAAATAGTAAAGTTGTTGGGGAATGTAGTAATTTCAAAAAGATTCCTACGCACACGCAAGATCGTGGTGATGCATAGCAACGAGAGGGGAGAGTGTTGTCCACGTACCCTCGTAGACCGAAAGCGGAAGCGTTAGCACAACGCGGTTGATGTAGTCGTACGTCTTCACGATCCGACCGATCAAGTACCGAACGTACGGCACCTCCGAGTTCAGCACACGTTCAGCTCGATGATGTCCCACGAACTATGATCCAGCAGAGCTTTGCGGGAGAGTTTCGTCAGCACGATGGTGTGATGACGGTGTTGATGCTACCGACGCAGGGCTTCGCCTAAGCACCACTACGATATTACCGAGGTGGAATACGGAGGAGGGGGCACCGCACTCGGCTAAGAGATCAATGATCAATTGTTGTGTCTAGAGGTGCCCCCTGCCCTCGTATATAAAGGAGGAACGGGGGAGGCGGTCGGCCTAGGAGGAGGGCGCGCCAAGGGGGGAGTCCTACTCCCACCGGGAGTAGGACTCCTCCTTTCCTTGTTCGAGTAGGAGAGGGGAAGGAAGGGAGAGAGAGGAAGGAAAGGGGGGCGCCGCCCCCCTCCTTGTCCAATCCGGACTAGAGGGGGAGGGGGCGCGCGGCCTGCCCTGGCCGCCCCTCCTCTTCTCCAATATGCTCCATGAGGCCCAATAAACCCCCCGGGGGGTTCCAGTAACCCCCCGGTACTCCGGTATATGCCCGAAACCTTCCGAAACCATTCCGGTGTCCGAACATAGTCATCCAATATATCGATCTTTACGTCTCGAGCATTTCGAGACTCCTCGTCATGTCCGTGATCTTGTCCAGGACTCCGAACTACCTTCGGTACATCAAAATACAAAAACTCATAATACCGATCGTCACCAAACTTTAAGCGTGCGGACCTTACGGGTTCGAGAACTATGTAGACATGACCGAGACTCATTTCCGGTCAATAACCAATAGCGAAACCTGGATGCTCATATTGGTTCCCACATATTCTACGAAGATCTTTATCGGTCAAACCGCATAACTACATATGTTGATCCCTTTGTCATCGGTATGTTACTTGCCCGAGATTCGATCCTCGGTATCTCAATACCTAGTTCAATCTCGTTACGGGCAAGTTTCTTTACTCGTTATGTAATGCATCATCCCGCAACTAGCTCATTAGTCACATTGCTTGCAAGGCTTATAGTGATGTGTGATAACCCGCAAGTATACGGGATCAATTGTAGCCTATTTCGATAAGTAAGAGTGTCGAACCCAACGAGGAGCTAAAGGTAGAACAAATATTCTCTCAAGTCCTATCTGCCACTGATACGACTCTACGCACGCTTAGTGTTCGCTTTACCTAGAACAAGTATGAAACTAGAAGTACTTTGTAGGTGTTGTTGGATAGGTTTGCAAAAAGAGCACATAAATATAAACTAGGGGATGTTTAGATAAAGAAGCAATAAAGTAAATATAGCGAGTGTGGAAAAGTGGTGGTAGGAGTTGTGGAATTGCCCCTAAGCAATTGACTACGTTACTAGACCAGTAATCACTATTGCAATTCTATTTGAGGGAGAGGCATAAGCTAAAATACTTTCTCTACTTGGTTCATATGCACTTATGATTGGAACTCTAGCAAGCATCCGCAACTACTAAAGATTCATTAAGGTAAAACCCAACCATAGCATTAAAGTATCAAGTCCCCTTTATCCCATACGCAAACAACCTACTTACTCGGGTCTATGCTTCTGTCACTCACGCCACCCACCATAAGCAAATCATGAACATATTGCAAACCCTACAGCGGGAATCCCTCACGCTTGCGCGACACGGAGGGAACCATAGGACAGCACCAATAATGAAACATGCAACTCAAACCGATCATAGCAATTCATCAATCACTGATAGGACAACGAAAATCTACTCAGACATCATAGGATGGCAACACATCATTGGATAATAATATGAAGCATAAAGCACCATGTTCAAGTAGAGCGTACAACGGGTTGCGGGAGAGTGGACCGCTGAATATAGAAGGGGGAAGGTGATGGAGATGTTGGTGAAGATGGCGGAGGTGTTGGTGTAGATAGCGGTGATAATGGTGGCCCCCAGCGGCGTTCCGGCGCCACCAGAAGCAAGGGGGAGAGAACCCCCCCCCTTCTTCTTCTTCTTCCTTAACCTCCTCCCTAGATGGGAGAAGGGTTTCCCCTCTGGTCCTTGGCTCCCATGGCGTGGGAGGGGTGAGAGCCCCTCCGAGATTGGATCTGTCTCTCTGTCTCTCTCTATTTCTGCGTTCTCAGATTCCGCCCCTTCACTGTTTCTTTTATATTCGGAGATCCGTAACTCCGATTGGATTGAAACCTTCGCCCAGATATTTTTCCAAAAATTAGCTTTCTTGCGGCCAAAGTAGAGCATCAACCGCCTTACAAGGGGCCCAGGAGGGTGGGGGCGCGCCCACCTGGAGTGCGCGTGGGCCCCTGTCTCGTGGCCACCTCGGGCACCGTCTCGTGTTGATTTTACTTCCCAAAAATCACAAATATTCCAAAATAATTCTCTGTCCGTTTTTATCCGGTTTGGACTCCGTTTGATATGGGGTTTTTGCGAAACATAAAACATGCAGCAGATGTAAACCTTTGAGCCTTTGGATCAATATGTTAGTCCCAAAAATAATATAAAAAGTTGCCAAAAGTATATGAAAGTTGAATAATATTGGCATGGAACAATCAAAAATTATAGATACGACGGAGACGTATCAGCATCCTCAAGCTTAATTCCTGCTCGTCCTCGAGTAGGTAAATGATAAAAAAGATAATTTTTGATGTGGAATGCTACCTAGCGTAATCTTGATCATGTAATATAATCATGGCATGAATATTAAGACACGAGTGATTCAAGGCAATAGTCTATCATTGGACATAAAAACAATAATACTGAGGGCATCCCAACAAACAATCATGTCTTTCAAAATATCAATGCTTCCAAAACGTTATCCCTACAAAATCATATAGTCTTGTATGCTCCCTTTTCTTAACACAAGGTACCCCTCATGCCTATCCTGGTGTCAGCCAAGCAATTGTTTCATACTTTGGTATTCTCAAAAAATTTCAACCTTCACGCAATACATGAGCGTGAGCCATGGATATAGCACTATGGGTGGAATAGAGTATGATGGTGGAGGTTATGTGGAGAAGACAAAAAGGGAGAAAGTCTCACATCGACGCGGCTAATCAATGGGCTAGGGAGATGCCCATCAATTGATGTCAATGCGAGGAGTAGGGATTGCCATGCAACGGATGCACTAGAGCTATAAGTGTATGAAAGCTCAAACTGAAAACTAAGTGGGTGTGCATCCAACTTGCTTGCTCATGAAGACCTAGGGCATTTGAGGAAGCCCATTGCTGGAATATACAAGCCAAGTTCTATAATGAAAAATTCCCACTAGTATATGAAAGTGACAATAGAGGAGACTCTCTATATGAATAACATGGTGCTACTTTGAAGCACAAGTGTGGAAAAAGGATAGTAACATTGCCCCTTTTCTTTTTATTTTTTCCTTTTTCTCTTTTTTTCTTTTTTTGGGCGGGCTTCTTTGGCCCCCTTTTTTATTTAGGCTTCTTTGGCCTCTCTTTTTTTTCATGGGGCAATGCTCTATAATGATGATCTTCACACTTTTATTTACTTACAACTCAATATTACAACTCGATACTAGAACAAAGATATGACTCTATATGAATGCAATGATCTAGCGTAGCAATGACATCAAAAACATCATGCTAGCTATCTTACGATCATGCAAAGCAATATGACAATGAATGCTCAAGTCATGTATATGATGATGATGGAAGTTGCATGGCAATATATCTCGGAATGGCTATGGAAATGCCATGATAGGTAGGTATGGTGGCTGTTTTGAGGAAGATATAAGGAGGCTTATGTGTGATAGAGCGTATCGTATCACGGGGTTTGGATGCACCGGCGAAGTTTGCACCAACTCTCGAGGTGAGAAAGGGCAATGCACGGTACCGAAGAGGCTAGCAATGATGGAAGAGTGAGAGTGCGTATAATCCATGGACTCAACATTAGTCATAAAGAACTCACATATTTATTGCAAAAAGTTATTAGCCCTTGAAACAAAGTACTACACGCATGCTCCTAGGGGGTAGGTAGGTAGGTAGGAGTTAACCATCGCGCGCCCCCGACCTTCACGCAAAGATAAACAATCAAAATGCAATGCGCGCCAATTTGGTTACATAGTTAGTAGACCATATGTGCATGCTTCGGGAATCACAAACCTTAACACCAACATCCTTACTAAACACAACCATCTACTAGTACCTCCCACATATTATCATCTCTATATTGCAAAACTATTGAAAGGAATCAAACATATCATATTCAGTGATCTACAAGTTTATGTAGGATTTTATGACTAACCATGTGAATGACCAATTCCTGTCATCTCTCTAAATAGATATAAGTGAAGCAAGAGAGTTTAATTCTTTCTACAAAAGATGTGCCCATGCTCTAACAAATATATGTTAAGCAAAAGAGCATTCTACAAATGGCGGTTTTCTATGTGAAGAGAAACAGGCAATCCAAACTTCAAATGACATAAGTGAAGCACGTGAAGCATTCTATAAAGCCATACTCAAAAGATTTAAGTGAGGTGCAATGAGCATTCTATAAATCAACCAAGGACTATCTCATACCAGCATGGTGCATAAAATAAAAGTGAAAACTAAATGCAAAAGACGCTCCAAGACTTGCACATATCGCATGAACGAAACGAATCCGAAAACATATCGATACTTGTTGAAGAAAGAGGGGATGACTTCCGGGGCATCCCCAAGCTTAGAAGCTTGAGTCTCTTTGAATATTTACTTGGGGTGCCTTGGTCACCCCAAGCTTGAGCTCTTGCCTCTCTTCCTTTTCCTCATATCGAGACCTCCTCGATCAAACACTTCATCCACACAAAACGTCAACAGAAAACTCGGTAAGATCCGTTAGTATAATAAAGCAAATCACTACTCTAAGTACTGTAGGAAACCAATTCATATTTTGTTTTTGCATTGTATCTACTGTAATATAGCTTTTTCATGGCTTAATCCACTAATAGAAATTGATAGTTTCATCTAAACAAGCAAACTATGCATCAAAAACAGAATCTGTCACAAACAGAACAGTCTGTAGCAATCTGAACATTAACCATACTTCTGGTACCCCAAAAATTCTACCAAAATTAGTAAAAAATAAACAATTTGTACAGAAAGACAGTGAAAAAAGGATAAGAACCGTTTGACATTCCAGTTAAAAATGTAAAATCACGCATTACAGCCAAAGTTTCTGTCCTGCATCGTACAAACCAACAAGCATTGTAAACATCCTAAAGGAAAACCTTAATTAGAACATTATTTTTATAATACAATGGAATTATACAAGGGGATAATTATTTTTGATGAAAATTTTCTGTAATCAAGATTCACAAAGTTTCCGTGAGCATGAACAAAGTTCAAGGCTAGCTCCCACTTCAACAATGCTTGTCTTTCTCACTTTCACTTTCCTTTTTGAAAAAATTTTAGGTTCCCCTCTTATTTATTTTTGTTTTTAGACTATATAAAAGCACTCAACAGAAATAAATGACTCTCTAAAACTTCCTGGTTGTCTCCCTGGCAACACTTTCTTTAAAGCCATTAAGCTAGGCATATAGTGCTCAAGTAATGGATCCACCCGGATCCCAATGTATATCAAAGCCAATTTTAATTAACAATGATTTGTAATTTAGTAGTGAGCACAAAGTAACATATATCATGCAGCAACGAAGTCTAACTCTCTTCCTATGCATTGGCATGTCATAAAAGAAAAATTCAAGTAAAGGCCAATGCATAGTATAAGCAGTTTCTTGCAATTCTATCGTGTTGGAAACATAAAGAGGCGGAGATGTAGTTCCTCTCTCATAATAATTGCAAGTAGTAGCAGCAAGCACATGCATATTATATTCATCAAAATCATCATGTGCAACGTTAAAACACAACCCATCAATATAATCCTTAGTAATCACAAACTTCTCCGATATAGTGTAGTTGGGAGAATTCAAAAAGATAATAGAACTATCATGTGTGGGCGCAATAGCAACAATTTCATGTTTAACGTAAGGAACTATAGCAAGTTCATCTCCATAAGCATAATTCATATTGGCATCTTGGCCACAAGCATAGCAAGCATCATCAAAAAGGGGTATTTCAAGAGAATCAACGGGATCATAACAATCATCATAGCAATCATCCTTCGGTAAGCACGAAGGGAAATTAAACAATGTATGAGTTGAAGAGTTATTCTCATTAGAAGGTGGGCACGGGTAGCTAATCCGCTCTTTCTCCCTTTGTTCTTCGCTCTCCTCATCATCTTTTTCATCCAATGAGCTCACAGTTTCATCAATTTCTTCTTCCATAGCTTCCTGCAAAATATTAGTCTCTTCTTGGACAACAGAGACTTTCTCAATAAATGCATCAATATTGTAATTGTATTCATAATTCTTATAACAATATTTAAGTATAGCAAAAATTTCAGGTCTATAAACTGAATCATCAAAATCATCAAACTCTTTAAACATAGATTCAATCTCATAAGCACCCATAAAAGCAACAAATTCTTCTATTTGTTCCACATCATAGTAATAATATACACCATTAGCATAAGAAGCAAAGGTTTTATTATCATTGAATTTGCATGAAAAGGGAAGGTGTGGAGCCTTCATCCTAGAGCAACAAGTATAATCATATCTCAAGCATAGTTGACGAGCATACCAACATAACATATGAATTTGATCCCATAATAGTTTTCCTTTATGTGTCAAGCGATAATCCCTAAAGTATTCACGTTGATCCAACGTGTCTCCCATAACATAATTGAATGGGGTTTTCTCAGGATTATCAAAGTAGTACATAATATCTTGAACATAACGAGCATCGAGGGTTTTAGGAGGTTCCCCATCTCCATAAGTAGCAAGTACACCTAATTTTTTTGGTATTTCGTGTTCCATATCCATAACTAAAGATAGAGAACAACTTAGAACAACAAATAAAAATTACTTAGTGATAAAGCAAACAAGCACGCACGAGAAAATTCACCCCACGCTATGACTCCCCGGCAACGGTGCCAGAAAAAGGTCTTGATAACCCGCAAGTTTACGGGATCAATTGTAGCCTATTTCGATAAGAGTGTCGAACCCAACGAGGAGCTAAAGGTAGAACAAATATTCTCTCAAGTCCTATCTGCCACTGATACGACTCTACGCACGCTTAGTGTTCGCTTTACCTAGAACAAGTATGAAACTAGAAGTACTTTGTAGGTGTTGTTGGATAGGTTTGCAAGATCATAAAGAGCACGTAAATATAAAGTAGGGGCTGTTTAGATAAAGAAGCAATAAAGTAAATATAGTGAGTGTGGAAAAGTGGTGGTAGGAGTTGTGGAATTGCCCCTAAGCAATTGACTACGTTACTAGACCGGTAATCACTATTGCAATTCTATTTGAGGGAGAGGCATAAGCTAACATACTTTCTCTACTTGGATCATATGCACTTATGATTGGAACTCTAGCAAGCATCCGCAACTACTAAAGATTCATTAAGGTAAAACCCAACCATAGCATTAAAGTATCAAGTCCCCTTTATCCCATACGCAAACAACCTACTTACTCGGGTTTGTGCTTTTGTCACTCACGCCACCCACCATAAGAAAATCATGAACATATTGCAAACCCTACAACGGGAATCTCTCACGCTTGCGCGACACGGAGGGCACCATAGGACAGCACCAATAATAAAACATGCAACTCAAACCGATCATAGCAATTCATCAATCACTGATAGGACAACGAAAATCTACTCCGACATCATAGGATGGCAACACATCATTGGATAATAATATGAAGCATAAAGCACCATGTTCAAGTAGAGGGTACAGCAGGTTGCGGGAGAGTGGACCGCTGAATATAGAAGTGGGAAGGTGATGGAGATGTTGGTGAAGATGGCGGAGGTGTTGGTGTAGATAGCGGTGATGATGATGGCCCCTGGCGGCGTTCCAGCACCACCGGAAGCAAGGTGGAGTAAACCCCCCCCCCCTTCTTCTTCTTCTTCCTTGACCTCCTACCTAGATGGGAGAAGGGTTTCCCCTCTGGTCCTTGGCTCCCATGGCGTGGGAGGAGCGAGAGCCCCTCCGAGATTGGATCTGTCTCTCTGTCTCTCTCTGTTTCTGCGTTCTCAGATTCTGCCCCTTCACCGTTTCTTTTATATCCGGAGATCCGTAACTCCGATTGGATTGAAACCTTTGCCCAGATATTTTTCCAAAAATTAGCTTTCTTGCGGCCAAAGTAGAGCATTAACCGCCTTACGAGGGGCCCAGGAGGGTGGGGGCGCGCCCACCTGGAGTGGGCATGGGCCCCTGTCTCGTGGCCACCTCGGGCACCGTCTCTCGTTGATTTTACTTCCCAAAAATCACAAATATTCCAAAATAATTCTCCATCCATTTATATCCGGTTTGGACTTTGTTTGATATTGGGTTTCTGTGAAACATAAAACATGCAAATGCAGGAACATCCATGAGCCTTTGGATCAATATGTTAGTCCCAAAAATAATATAAAAAGTTGCCAAAAGTATATGAAAGTTGAATAATATTGGCATGGAACAATCAAAAATTATAGATACGACCGAGACGTATCAATGTGCTTTACCGAGAGGGCCCAGAGATACCTCTCCGACAATCGGAGTGATAAAATGACAACTCATGTCTATGGCTAGGAAACACAACCATCTTTGATCAACGAGCTAGTCAAGTAGAGGCATTCTAGTGACATTATGTTTGTCTATGTATTCACACATGTATTATGTTTCCAGTTAATACAATTCTTGCATGAATAATAAGCATTTGTGATGATATGAGGAAATAAATAATAACTTTATTATTGCCTCTAGGGCATATTTCCTTCAGTCTCCCACTTGCACTAGAGTCAATAATCTAGATTACACAGTAATGATTCTAACACCCATGGAGCCTTGGTGCTGATCATGTTTTGCTCGTGGAAGAGGCTTAGTCAACGGGTCTGCAACATTCAGATCCGTATGTATCTTGCAAATCTCTATGTCTCCCACCTGGACTTGGTCCCGGATGGAATTGAAGCGTCTCTTGATGTGCTTGGTTCTCTTTTGAAATCTGGATTCCTTTGCCAGGGCAATTGCACCAGTATTGTCACAAAAGATTTTCATTGGACCCGATGCACTAGGTATGACACCTAGATCGGATATGAACTCCTTCATCCAGACTCCTTCATTTGCTGCTTCCGAAGCAGCTATGTACTCCGCTTCACACGTAGATCCTGCCATGATGCTTTGTTTAGAACTGCACCAACTGACAGCTCCACCGTTCAATATAAACACGTATCCGGTTTGCGATTTAGAATCGTCCGAATCAGTGTCAAAGCTTGCATTGACGTAACCATTTACGAATAGCTCTTTGTCACCTCCATAAACGAGAAACATATCCTTAGTCATTTTCAGGTATTTCAGGATATTCTTGACCGCTGTCCAGTGATCCACTCCTGGATTACTTTGGTACCTCCATGCTAAACTAATAGCAAGGCACACATCAGGTCTGGTACATAGCATTGCATACATGATAGAGCCTATGGCTGAAGCATAGGGAACATCTTTCATTTTCTCTCTATCTTCTGTAGTGGTCGGGCATTGAGTGGGACTCAACTTCACACCTTGTAATACAGGCAAGAACCCTTTCTTTGCTTGATCCATTTTGAACTTTTTCAAAACTTTATCAAGGTATGTGCTTTGTGAAAATCCAATTAAGCGCCTTGATCTATCTCTATAGATCTTGATGCCCAATATATAAGCAGCTTCACCGAGGTCTTTCATTGAAAAACTTTTATTCAAGTATCCTTTTATGCTATCCAGAAATTCTATATCATTTCCAATCAACAATATGTCGTCTACATATAATATCAGAAATGCTACAGAGGTCCCACTCACTTTCTTGTAAATACAGGCTTCTCCAAAAGTCTGTATAAAACCATATGCTTTGATCACACTATCAAAACGTTTATTACAACTCCGAGAGGCTTGCACCAGTCCATAAATGGATCGCTGGAGCTTGCACACTTTGTTAGCACCTTTCGGATCGACAAAACCTTCTGGTTGCATCATATACAACTCTTCTTCCAGAAATCCATTCAGGAATGCAGTTTTGACATCCATTTGCCAAATTTCATAATCATAAAATGCAAAGCATCGCTACGGGTGAGAAAGTCTCATCGTAGTCAACCCCTTGAACTTGTCGAAAACCTTTCGCAACAAGTCGAGCTTTGTAGAGAGTAACATTACCATCAGCGTCAGTCTTCTTCTTAAAAATCCATTTATTTTCGATGGCTTGCCGATCATCGGGCAAGTAAACCAAAGTCCATACTTTGTTCTCATACATGGATCCCATCTCAGATTTCATGGCCTCAAGCCATTCTGCGGAATTTGGGTTCATCATCGCTTCCTCATAGTTCCTAGGTTCGGCATGGTCAAGTAACATGACCTCCAGAATAGGATTACCATACCACTCTGGTATGGATCTTACTCTGGTTGAACTACGAGGTTCGGTAGTAACTTGATCTGAAGTTTCATGATCAATATCATTAACTTCCTCACTAATTGGTGTAGGCGTCACAGGAACCGGTTTCTGTGATGAACTACTTTCCAACAAGGGAGCGGGTACAGTTACTTCATCAAGTTCTACTTTCCTCCCACTCACTTCTTTCGAGAGAAACTCCTTCTCTAGAAAGGATCCAAATTTAGCAACAAAAGTCTTGCCTTCGGATCTGTGATAGAAGGTGTACCCAATAGTCTCCTTTGGGTATGCTATGAAGACACATTTCTCCGATTTGGGTTCGAGCTTATCAGGTTGGAGTTTTTTCACATAAGCATCGCAGCCCCAAACTTTAAGAAACGACAACTTTGGTTTCTTGCCAAACCACAGTTCATAAGGCGTCGTCTCAACGAATTTTGATGGTGCCCTGTTTAACGTGAATGCAGTCGTCTCTAAAGCATAAACCCAAAACGATAGCGGTAAATCAGTAAGAGACATCATTGATCCCACCATATCTAGTAAAGTACGATTACGACATTAGGACAGACCATTACGTTGTGGTGTTCCGGGTGGTGTGAGTTGCGAAACTATTCCGCATTGTTTCCAATGTAGACCAAACTCGTAACTCAAATATTCTCCTCCTCGATCAGATCGTAGAAACTTTATTTTCTTGTTACGATGATTTTCCTGAAGGAAATATGCCCTAGAGGCAATAATAAAGTTATTATTTATTTCCTTATATCATGATAAATGTTTATTATTCATGCTAGAATTGTATTAACCAGAAACATGATACATGTGTGAATACATAGACAAACATATTGTCACTAGTATGCCTCTACTAGACTAGCATTAATCAAAGATGGTTATGTTTCCTAACCATAGACATGAGTTGTCATTTGATTAACGGGATCACATCATTAGTAGAATGATGTGATTGACATGACCCATTTCGTTAGCTTAGCACTTGATCGTTTAGTATGTTGCTATTGCTTTCTTCAAGACTTATACATGTTCCTACAACTATGAGATTATGCAACTCCCGTTTACCGGAGGAACACTTTGTGTGCTACCAAACGTCACAACGTAACTGGGTGATTATAAAGGAACTCTATAGGTGTCTCCAAAGGTACATGTTGAGTTGGGATATTTCGAGATTAGGTTTTGTCACTCCGATTGTCGGAGAGGTATCTCTAGGCCCTCTCGGTAATGCACATCACTATAAGCCTTGCAAGCAATGTAGCTAATGAGTTAGTTACGGAATGATGCATTACATAACGAGTAAAGAGACTTGACGGTAACGAGATTGAACTAGGTATTGGGATATCGACGATCGAATCTCGGGCAAGTAACATACCCGATGACAAAGGGAACAACGTATGTTGTTATGCGGTTTGACCGATAAAGATCTTCGTAGAATATGTGGGAGCCAATATGAGCATCCAGGTTCCGCTATTGGTTATTGACCGGAAACGTGTTTCGGTCATGTCTACATAGTTCTCGAACCCGTAGGGTCCGCACGCTTAAGGTCTCGATGACAGTTTTATTATGAGTTTATGTGTTTTGATGTACCGAAGGAGTTCGGAGTCCCGGATGAGATCGGGGACATGACGAGGAGTCTCGAAATAGTCAAGACGTAAAGATCGATATATTGGACGACTATATTCAGACTTCGGAAAGGTTCCGAGTGATTCGGGTATTTTTCGGTGTACCAGAGAGTTACGGGAATTCGCCGGGAGAAGTATTGGGCCTTATTGGGCCATACGAGAAAGAGAGAGGGGCTGCCTAGGGCAGGCCGCGCGCCCCCCAAGGCCTAGTCCGAATTGGACTAGGGGGAGGGGCTGCGCCCCCTCCTTCCTTCCCTTCTCCCTTCCCCTTCCTTCTCTCCTACTCCTACTAGGAAAGGAGGAGTCCTACTCCCGGTGGGAGTAGGACTCCCCCCTTGGCGCACCCTCCTCCTTGGCCGGCCGCCTCCCCCCTAGCTCCTTTATATACAGGGCCAAGAGGGCACCCCAAAGACACAACAATTGATCCCTTGGATCTCTTAGCCGTGTGCGGTGCCCCCCTCCACCATAATCCACCTCGATAATATCGTAGCGGTGCTTAGGCGAAGCCCTACGTCGGTAGAACATCATCATCGTCACCACGCCGTCGTGCTGACGGAACTCTTCCTCAAAGCTCGGCTGGATCGGAGTTCGAGGGATGTCATCGAGGTGAACGTGTGCTGAACTCGGAGGTGCCGTGCGTTTGGTACTTGATCGGTCGGATCGTGAAGACGTACGACTACATCAACCGCGTTGTGATAACGCTTCCACTTTCGGTCTACGAGGGTAAGTGGACAACACTCTCCCCTCTCGTTGCTATGCATCACCATGATCTTGCGTGTGCGTAGAAAATTTTTGAAATTACTACGTTCTCCAAAAGTGGTATCAGAGCCAGGTTTTATGCGTAGATGTTATATGCACGAGTAGAACACAAGTGAGTTGTGGGCGATACAAGTCATACTGCTTACCAGCATGTCATACTTTGGTTCGGCGGTATTGTTGGATGAAGCGGCCCGGACCGACATTACGCGTACGCTTACGCGAGACTGGTTCTACCGACGTGCTTTGCACATAGGGGGCTGGTGGGTGTCAGTTTCTCCAACTTTATTTGAACCGAGTGTGGCTACGCCCGGTCCTTGCGAAGGTTAAAACATCACTAACTTGACGAACTATCGTTGTGGTTTTGATGCGTAGGTAAGAACGGTTCTTGCTCAGCCCGTAGCAGCCACGTAAAACTTGCAACAACAAAGTAGAGGACGTCTAACTTGTTTTTGCAGGGCATGTTGTGATGTGATATGGTCAAGACGTGATGCTATATTTTATTGTATGAGATGATCATGTTTTGTAACCGAGTTATCGGCAACTGGCAGGAGCCATATGGTTGTCGCTTTATTGTATGAAATGCAAGCGCCCTGTAATTGCTTTACTTTATCACTAAGCGGTAGCGATAGTCGTAGAAGCAATAGGTGGCGAGATGGCAACGATGCTACGATGGAGATCAAGGTGTCACGCCGGTGACGATGGTGATCACGACGGTGCTTCAGAGATGGAGATCACAAGCACAAGATGATGATGGCCATATCATATCACTTATATTGATTGCATGTGATGTTTATCCTTTATGCATCTTATTTTGCTTTGATTGATGGTAGCATTATAAGATGATCTCTCACTAATTATCAAGAAGTGTTCTCCCTGAGTATGCACCGTTGCGAAAGTTCTTCGTGCTGAGACACCACGTGATGATCGGGTGTGATAGGCTCTACGTTCAAATACAACGGGTGCAAAATAGTTGCACACGCGGAATACTCAGGTTAAACTTGACGAGCCTAGCATATACAGATATGGCCTTGGAACACGGAGACCGAAAGGTCGAGCGTGAATCATATAGTAGATATGATCAACATAGTGATGTTCACCATTGAAAACTACTCCATCTCACGTGATGATCGGACATGGTTTAGTTAATTTGGATCACGTGATCACTTAGATGACTAGAGAGATGTTTGTCTAAGTGGGAGTTCTTAGGTAATATGATTAATTAAACTTAAATTTATCATGAACTTAGTCCTGCTAGTATTTTGCAAATTATGTTGTAGATCAATAGCTCGCGTTGTTGCTTTCATATGTTTATTTTGATATGTTCCTAGAGAAAATTGTGTTGAAAGATGTTAGTAGCAATGATGCGGATTGGATTCGTGATCTGAGGTTTATCCTCATTGCTGCACAGAAGAATTATGTTCTTAATGCACCGCTAGGTGACAGACCTATTGCAGGAGCAGATGCAGAGGTTATGAACGTTTGGCTAGCTCAATATTATGACTACTTGATAGTTTAGTGCACCATGCTTAACGGTTTAGAATCGGGACTTCAAAGACGTTTTGAACATCATGGACCATATGAGATGTTCCAGGAATTGAAGTTAATATTTCAAGCAAATACTCGAGTTGAGAGATATGAAGTCTCCAACAAGTTCTATAGCTAAAAGATGGAGGAGAATCGCTCAACTAGTGAGCATGTGCTCAGATTGTCTGGGTACTACAATCGCTTGAATCAAGTGGGAGTTAATCTTCCAGATAAGATAGTGATTGACAGAGTTCTCTAGTCACCATCACCAAGTTACTAGAACTTCGTGATGAACTATAGTATGCAAGGGATGATGAAAACGATTCCCGAGTTCTTCGTGATGTTGAAATCAACGAAGGTAGAAATCAAGAAAGAGCATCAAGTGTTGATGATTGACAAGACCACTAGTTTCAAGAGAAGGGCAAAGGGAAAGAAAGGGAACTTCAAGTAAAAAGACAAGCAAGTTGTCACTCCTGCGAAGAAGCCCAAAGCTGGACCAAAGCCTGAAACTGAGTGCTTACACTGTAAAGGAAATGGTCACTTGAAGAAGAAATGCCCTGAATATTTGGTGGATAAGAAGGATGGAAAATTGAACAAAGGGTATATTTGATATACAGGTCATAGATGTATACCTTACTAGTGTTTATAGTAGCCCCTGAGTATTTGATACTTGTTCGGTTGCTAAAAATTAGTAACTCAAAACAGGAGTTACAGAATAAACAGAGACTAGTTGAGGGTGAAGTGATGATGTGTGTTGGAAGTGGTTCCAAGATTGATATGATCATCATCGCACACTCCCTATACTTTCGGGATTAGTGTTAAACCTAGATAAATGCTATTTAGCTTTTGCGTTGAGCATGAATATGATTTGATCATGTTTATTGCAATTCGGTTATTCATTTAAAGTCAGAGAATAATTGTTGTTCTATTTACATGAATAAAACCTTCAATGGTCATACACCCAATGAAAATAGTTTATTGGATCTCGATCGTAGTGATACACATATTCATAATATTGATGCCAAAAGATGCAAAGTTAATAATGATAGTGCAACTTATTTGTGGCACTGCCGTTTGGGTCATATCGGTGTAAAGCGCATGAAGAAACTCCATAAATATGGATTTTCAGAATCACTTGGTTATGAATCATTTGAGGCTTGCGAACCGTGCCTTTTGGGCAAGATGACTAAAACTCCGTTCTTCGGAACAATGGAACGAGCAACAAACTTGTTGGAAATAATACATACTGATGTATGCAGACCAATGAGTATTAAGGCTCATGGCGGGTATCGTTATTTTCTGACCTTCACAGATGATTTGAGCAGATATGGGTATATCTACTTGATGAAACATAAGTCTGAAATAGTTGAAAGGTTCAAAAATTTCAGAGTGAAGTGGAAACTCATCGTAACAAGAAAATAAAATTCCTGCGATCTGATCGTGGAGATGAATATTTGAGTTACGAGTTTGGTCTTCAACTAAAACAATGTCGAATAGTTTCACATCTCACGCCGCCTGGAACACCACAATGTTATGGTGTGTCCGAACGTCGTAACCGCACTTTATTTGATATGGTGCGATCAATGATGTATCTTATCGATTTACCAGTATCATTTTGGGGTTATGCATTAGAGACAGTTGCATTCACGTTAAATAGGGCACCATCTAAATCCATTGAGATGACACCTTATGAACTATGGTTTGGCAAGAAACCCAAGTTGTCGTTTCTTAAAGTTTGGGGTTGCGATGCTTATGTGAAAAAGTTTCATCCTGATAAGCTCAAACCCAAATCGGAGAAGTGCGTCTTCATAGAATACCCAAAGGAAACTGTTGGGTACACCTTCTATCACAGATCCGAAGGCAAGATATTCGTTGCTAAAAATGGATCCTTTCTAGAGAAGGAGTTTCTCTCGAAAGAAGTGAGTGGTAGGAAAGTAGAACTTGGTAAGGTAAGTGTACCTTCTCTCGAATTGGAAAGTAGTTCATCACAGAAATCAGTTCCAGTGATTCTTACACCAATTAGTGAGGAAGTTAATGATGATGATCATGAAACTTCAGATCAAGATATTACAGAAACTCGTAGGTCTTCCAGAGTACGGTCCGCACCAGAGTGGTACGGTGATCCTATTCTAGAAGTCATGTTACTAGACCATGATGAACCTATGAACTATGAGGAAGCGATGATGAGCCCAGATTCCATGAAATGGCTTGAAGCCATGAAATCTGAGATGGGATCCATGTATGAGAACAAAGTGTGGACTTTGATTGACTTGCCCGATGATCGGTGAGTCATTAAGAATAAATGGATCTTCAAGAGGAAGACGGATGCTGATAGTAGTGTTACTATCTACAAAGCTAGACTTGTCGAAAAAGGTTTTTGACAAAGTTCAAGGTGTTGAATACAATGAGATTTTCTCACTCGTATCGATGCTTAAAAGTCTGTCCGAATCATGTTAGCAATTGCCACATTTTATGAAATCTGGCAAATGGATGTCAAAAACTGCATTCCTTAATGGTTTTCTTAAAGAAAAATTGTATATGATGCAACCAGAAGGTTTTGTCAATCCTAAAGGTGCTAACAAAATATGCAAGCTCCAGCGATCCATCTATATACTGGTGCAAGCATCTCAGAGTTGGAATATACGCTTTGATAAGTTGATCAAAGCATATAGTTTTATACAGATTTGCGATGAAGTCTATATTTACAATAAAGTGAGTGGGAGCACTACCGCCTTTCTGATAAATATATGTGAGTAACATATTGTTGATCAGAAATGATGTAGAATTTTTCTGGAAAGCATAAAGGAGTATTTGAAAGGAGTTCTTTAAAAGAAAGACCTCAGTAAAGCTACTTACATATTGAGCATCAAGATCTATTGAGATAGATCAAGACGCTTGATAAGTTTTTCAATAAGTACATACCTTGTCAAGATTTTGAAATAGTTCAAAATGGAACAGTCAAAGAAAGAGTTCTTGCCTTTGTTGCAAAGGTGTAAAATTGAGTAAGACTCAAATCCCGGCCACGGCAGAAAATAGAAAAGAGAATGAAAGTCATTCCCTATGCCTCAGTCATAGGTTCTATAAAGTATGCTATGCTATGTACCAGACCTATTGTATACCTTGCTCTGAATTTGGCAAGGGAGTACAATAGTGATCTAGGTGTAGATCACTGGACATTGGTCAAGAATATCCTTAGTGAGGACTAAGGAAATATTTCTCGATTATGGAGGTGATAAAAGAGCCCGTCGTAAAGAGTTACATCGGTGCAAGCTTTTACACCGATCCAGATGACTCTAAGTCTCAATCTGGATACATATTGAAAGTGGGAGCAATTAGCTAGAGTAGCTCCGTGCAGAGCATTGTAGACATAGAATATTTGCAAAATACATACGGCTCTGAATGTGACAGACCCGTTGACAAAGCTTCTCTCACGAGCAAAACATGATCACACCTTAGTACTTTTTGGGTGTTAATCACATAGCGATGTGAACTAGATTATTGACTCTATTAAACCCTTTGGGTGTTGGTCACATGACGATGTGAACTATGGGTGTTAATCATATACAGATATGAATATTGGTGTTAAATCACATGACGATGTGAACTAGATTATTGACTCTAGTGCAAGTGGGAGACTGAAGGAAATATGCCCTAGAGGCAATAATAAGGTTATTATTTATTTCCTTATATCATGATAAATGTTTATTATTCATGCTAGAATTGTATTAACCGGAAACATGATACATGTGTGAATACATAGACAAACATATTGTCACAAGTATGCCTCTACTAGACTAGCTCATTAATCAAAGATGGTTATGTTTCCTAACCATAGACATGAGTTGTCATTTGATTAACGGGATCACATCATTAGTAGAATGATGTGATTGACATGACCCATTCCGTTAGCTTAGCACTTGATCATTTAGTATGTTGCTATTGCTTTCTTCATAACTTATACATGTTCCTACAACTATGAGATTATGAACTCCCGTTTACCGGAGGAACACTTTGTGTGCTACCAAACGTCACCACGTAACTGGGTGATTATAAAGGAGCTCTACAGGTGTCTTGCTACCTCTTGAGCACTGCGTTGGATTTCCCCGAAGAGGAGAGGATGATGCAGCAAAGTAGCGTAAGTATTTCCCTCAGTTTTTGAGAACCAAGGTATCAATCCAGTAGGAGACCATGCACAAGTCCCTCGTACCTGCACAAAACGATAGCTACTCGCAACCAACGCGATTAGGGGTTGTCAATCCCTTCACGGTCACTTACGAGAGTGAGATCTGATAGAGATGATAAATAATATTTTTGGTATTTTTGATAGATAGATGTAAAGTGAAAAGTAAAAGGCAAAGTAAAAACAAAGCAAGTAATAAAGTGATAGAGATTGATATGATGAGAATAGACCCGGGGGCCATAGGTTTCACTAGTGGCTTCTCTCAAGAGCATAGATATTCTACGGTGGGTGAACAAATTACTGTTGAGCAATTGAAAAAATTGAGCATAGTTATGACTATATCTAGGTAATGATCATGTATATAGGCATCACGTCCAAGACAAGTAGATCGAAACGATTCTGCATCTACTACTATTACTCCACTCATCGACCGCTATCCAACATGCATCTAGAGTATTAAGTTAAAAACAGAGTAACGCCTTAAGCAAGATGACATGATGTAGAGGGATAAATTCATGCAATATGATAAAAACCCCATCTTGTTATCCTCAATGGCAACAATACAATACGTGCCTTGCTGCCCTGCATCCTTGGGAAAGGACACCACAAGATTGAACCCAAAGCTAAGCACTTCTCCCATTGCAAGAACTACCAATCTAGTTGGCCAAACCAAAAAGGATAATTCGAAGAGACTTGCAAAGATAACTCAATCATACATAAAAGAATTCAAAGAAGATTCAAATATTTTCCATAGATAAACTAGATCATAAACCCACAATTCATCGATCTCAACAAACACACCGCAAAAAGAAGATTACATCGAATAGATCTCCACGAGAGAGGGGGAGAACATTGTATTGAGATCCAAAAAGAGAGAAGAAGCCATCTAGCTACTAGCTATGGACCCGAAGGTCTGAAGTAAACTACTCACACTTCATCGGAGGGGCTATGGTGTTGATGTAGAAGCCCTCCGTGGTGGATGCCCCCTCGGCGGAGCTCCGGAATAGGCCTCAAGATGGGATCTCGTGGATACAGAAGGTTGCAGCGGTGGAATTAGGTTTTCGGCTCCTGTTCTGATCGTTTGGGGATACGTAGATATATATAGGTGGAAGGAGTACGTCGGTGGAGCAACAGGGGGCCCATGAGGTAGGGGGGCGCGCCCAGGGGGCCGCGCCCTCCACCCTCGTGACCGCCTCTAGCACTTCTTGGAGTAGGGTCCAAGTCTCCTGGATCACGTTCGGTGAGAAAATCACGTTCCCGAAGGTTTCATTCCGTTTGGACTCCGTTTGATATTCCGTTTCTTCGAAACACTGAAATAGGCAAAAAACAGCAATTCTGGGCTGGGCCTCCGGTTAATAGGTTAGTCCCAAAAATAATATAAAAGTGGAAAATAAAGCCCAATATAGTCCAAAACAGTAGATAAAGTAGCATGGAGCAATCAAAAAATATAGATACGTTGGAGACGTATCAGGCATCCCCAAGCTTAATTCCTGCTCGTCCTCGAGTAGGTAAATGATAAAAAATAATTTTTGATGCAGAGTGATACTTTGGCATAATTTCAATGTAAATCTTCTTAATTGTGATATGAATATTCAGATCCGAAAGATTCAAGACAAAAGTTCATATTGACACAAAATAATAATACTTCAAGCATACTAATCAAAGCAATCATGTCTTCTCAAAATAACATGGCAAAAGAAAGTTCATCCCTACAAAATCATATAGTTAGGCTATGCTTCATTTTCGTCACACAAAGATGTTCCCAACTTCTATACCCCCGATGACAAGCCAAGCAATTGTTTCATACTCAAATAATCTCAAACTTTTTCGACTTTCACGCAATACATGAGCGCGAGCCATGGATATAGCACTATGGGTGGAATAGAATATGATGATGGGGATTGTGTGGAGAAGACAAAAAAAGGATAAAGTCTCACATTGACGAGGATAATCAACGGGCTATGGAGATGCCCATTAATTGATGTCAACATGAGGAGTAGGGATTGCCATGCAACGGATGCACTAGAGCTATGAATGCTCAACAAAAGAAAACTAGTGGGTGTGCATCCAACTCGCTTGCTCATGAAGACCTAGGGCATTTGAGGAAGCCCATCGTAGGAATATACAAGCCAAGTTCTATAATGAAAAATTCCCACTAGTATAAAAAGACAACTTATGAGACTCACTACATGAGGAACAAGATGCTACTTTGAAGCACAAGTGTGGAAAAAGAGATAGTAGCATTGCCCCTTTTTTTTCTTTTTTTTGGGCCTTTCTTTTTTTCTTTTGGCCTTTCTTTCTTTTTTTCTTTTTTTTTCTTTTTGGGCAATGCTCTAACAATGATGATCGTCACACTTCTATTGATTACAACTCAAAACTTAGAACAAGATATGACTCTCTATGAATGCCTCCGGCGGTGTACCGGGATGGTGCAATGAATCAAGAGTGACATGTATGAAAAATAATGCATGGTGGCTTTGCCGCAAATACGATGTCAACTACATGATCATGCAATGGCAATATGACAAGAGTAATGTATGTCATGATGAAGATGATGGAAGTTGCATGGCAATATATCTCGGAATGGTTATGGAAATGCCATGATAGGTAGGTATGGTTGCTGTTTTGAGGAAGATATAAGGAGGTTTATGTGTGATAGAGCGTATCGTATCACGGGGTTTGGATGCACCGGCGAAGTTTTCACCAACTCTCAAGGTGAGAGAGGACAATGCATGGTACCGAAGAGGCTAGCAAAGGCAGAAAGGTGAGAGTGTGTAACATCCCAAAATTCTAAATTTTGGAATGTTATAAACAAATAGATAGATTTGATTGATTGCTTGATTGATTGACTGAAAGTGAGTGATTTCGAAACTTTTTGAAAGCTAGATGAGAGGGAATAAAAGGACTTTCCCAAACTTTCATTTTTGCTTTTATGATCTTCGGGAATTCAAATTCTTTTCATCACAAAACCCTGGAGAGAAGATGACATGACTTCTTCCATTTATTTAAATGACAAGGGGTGTTGAAAATATTGAATTTCATTTGGAAAATATTTACCAATTCTGAAACTTTATGCAACTCAATGATTTTCACGAGCGAAGATAAAATGACTTCTTCAAAACATATGAAACATGAGTTGGGAGTTTCAAAGAAATAAATTCAAAGTCCTTTGAATTATTTTCAATTGGAGTTATTTGAGTTTTATTCAAATTATTTTCTCTAAAAATAAAATATATGGAAAATAGGGTAACATGATTCCCTACATCAGAAAATTGAGAGAAATTAATTTGAAATCATTTTGGTATTTTTAAAATGATTTTTAGTGGATTTTATTAGGGCAGTAGCACTGTTTGTTTTATTTGAATTTTGTGTATTTTATTTGAAGCTAGAATAAAGTTCATCATGTAGGAAATCATTTTCTGAAAATTTTGATATATTATATGCCTATATAATATATTTATTTATTTGGTTTTATTATTTTTATTTGTCTCTGTAAAAAAATTTAAAAAAAAACTGCAGCGCCTTGGGCCAAAGGCCCAAGCCGCTAACCCACCCGACGACCAAGGCCATAAGGCCATCAGCACAAGACGCACCAAAGGAGCAAGGAGCCGCTTCCTTTTTCCTTTTTCCCAAGTCCTAGTAGGACTCTTTTCCTACTTCGTTTATTCCGTATCTATTCCTAGATCTATTCCTCTTGTTTCCTAATCCTAATCTATTTCTTGTCCCCTACCCCAAGCAAAACCTCTCCCCTCCCCAATATAAATACCCAAGCACCCCCCCTCCAACACATCAAATCAACTCTCCTCTCCTCTCCTCCACAACAGCAGCAGCAGCAGCAGTGCCACCGCCGCCGCCGCACATAGCCGCCGCCCGCCGCCATAGCCGCGCCGCCGCCCTCGCCGCCGCCCTCACCAGTGCCGCCGCCGCCATAGCCGCGCCGCCGCCGCCCTACGCCGCCGCCCCTCACCAGCGCCGCCGCCGCCCTCGCCGCCCGCCGAGCCCTCGCCTCTTGAGGTACTAGCCCAGCCAGCGTCACGTTTTCTAGATCGGTTTTCTAGATCGGTTTCCGTTCCGTTTTCTAGATCGGTTTTTCGTTTCGTTTCCTTTCCAAACCCTAGATCGGTTTTCTCGCGGTTTTATTTCGGTTTTGTTTAGCGGCGTTCGCTCGATAGATTTTTCTTTTATTTTAATTTCCGTCATGGACCTATCCGTAGTGTCCCTAATCTTCAAACGGCTATAACTTTTTACTCGTAAGTCGGAATCCAACGAAACCAACGCCCACTTCTTCGTTATGATCTCCTCTATCCAATAATACAACTCAAACATGTTTTTGAAAGTTTTAAAATTTGAATTCAAACAGATTTGTATTTGAACTTCGTTTGATCATAACTTGAGTTTCGGTAACTCCGATTTAGTTGATTCTTTTGCTAATCGAAGCTCTTGACCTAAACTTTCTGATAAGGCCAAATTCACATAATTTTGGTACTGTTAGAAATTGTTTTATTCTGCAAGAGTTATTTGATTTGGTTTTGACGTTTTCCGAATTGTTTTCTTCGCTCTTTCCGATCTTTTGAGTGATTGCTTATGTGTGGTTACTATTGCTTGATTACGATAGATTGACCGGAGTGTGACGAGTAGATCTATCAAGAGTTTTGAGTGCGAATCATCTTCATCAACTTTGCAGGCAAGTAACACTTGATCATATCTTTTCTACTACCCAGTTTTTATGCATTAGATCAATCCTCAAACACTTGCATGGTTAGGGTCTAATTAAATTGTGGGATGGGAAGTAGATTGAGGTGGTACCTATTACCTGTTTTACTTATGAACCTTTGGGAGTTACTTCTACGTTTGCTTATTACGCCATACTATGCTCAGAGCGTGGATTGGGTTTAAGTGAATATCCATGACAGATGTGAGATTGATAATTAATGGTTTATCTAAGGTGGCAACTTAAACACACATCTGGGTGGATTGAGGCACTGGCTATTCAGGACTTGCTGTCAAGGCACACAGGTAGACAGGATTTGCCTGTATTTCTTCGGACCGCCACCCAGGCCCAAAGGGATCATGAGATTATTCAAACTAGAAACTTCCGTGTGCAGCCACAAGCCATTATGGGCTCTGGTGTAGTTGACTAAGTTGTGCGAACTCTTACGGGCAGACTAGCAGATGTAGGGGATGTAGGTTGGTACGGTCTACCCACATGTAAGGTGCTAGCGCTTCTGAAAGACTATGTCTCGGTCATCCGTTTCTCAAACACCATGTAGTGCGAGAAACCAAACGGAGGCGATCGAGTCTTGTGGGGAAAAGTGCGCAAACCTCTGCAGAGTGTATAAACTAATCATGATTAGCCGTGTCCCCGGTTATGGACATCTTGAGTATCTAGTACTTGGATATCATGTGAATCTCATCATGTTACTTCTAATTAATATTGTTGGGTTTTAATGAGTACTTTTAATTGGGATTGAGGATGCTGTCAACCATTCTCAATGTTTCACAACCACCATGATAGTTAAATAAATTTATTCCTTTGCAGTAGGGAAAAACTAGCTTTATGCAAAACTGTAACCATAGAGCTTTCCACCAGCCATATATGCATGTAGTATAGCCTATTCTTTCATTACTCTCTATGTGTTACATTGCCAGCATATTCCATGTGCTGACCCGTTTTCGGGCTGCAACTTTTCATGTTGCAGAATTTTCAGACGACGAGTAAGTGATACGTTAGGGTTACGATTTCCTATACTCAACTTTGCCGTTGGTGTTGATGGGAATCCACAACCTTGTTGCTTCCGCTATATATTTTGGATTGAGGTAATAGTATTTACGTTACTTTATACATGTGATTTACCTCTGTTATAAATCCTTCGAGTACTGTGTGTGTCAAAGATACCGATCCGTGGATGACACGAAGCACAGAGACTTGATCCATTCGGGTCGGGTCGCTACAAGATGGTATCAGAGCACATGTTGACTGTAGGACGTGACCCTAGAAACTGACAAGCCCATAGGAAAGATTTTTCTCTACAACAACTTCATTTTCAAAAAGATCTTTTACCTCTCTTCTCTTCTGAGCTTATTCAAATATTCCTTTTTAGTGAGACCATACTCCTTTTCCCTTTTGACCACTCGAAGATTTGACTGATGAGACCACTCCAATGAGATAAGATATCGGACAACTAAGACCATTTGGAATGAAGATGATTTTACCGTGTAAATGGAAACTACAACTGTTGAAGGCTCCGAAGATTATGAGATTTTGAAGGCTTTGAAGAATTCCGGATTTGTATGACCTAGGAAGGTTACGCTTATGGAACTCGGCAGACTATGGAAGTTATCAATAACCGAGATCAAGGTGTATCGGAGGAAGACTGGAACATGGAGCATTAGAATTCAAAGCTTTGTCAGGAAAACCCTAAGGCAGGAGATATTCAACTATGGAATGATAGCTCATGAAAATGACAAGAGCAGAAACACGCTATCCATGATGTTATCGCCCGCCTATGCTATTGTCACCGTGCGGAGTTAAGCATGCAGATGCATGGAAGGATTGGATGGTAGAAAGCTGATGGAGCATCTATCTGCATACGTTGGAGTTTTAACCTTAGCTGGTGTATCACCAGGATCTGGAGTATTACATGAAGAAGTTTAAGGTGGATCTGCGAAGCGAGATTTGATAAGGAAGCGGTTCGTGAAGAACTCGGGACCCGAAGCTGAAAGTAGACAAGATGAAGGAGCAAAACATCGAGATACCGGAGATTTGACAAGAATCGAAGGACAGTGAGGATCATGGATCATGTCAAGGATGTTGAAACCGGCAGTTGGGCGTAACTCGAAATATTGAAGGGCGTCGCGAGAGACTTCGCGCCAACAGAGATGATCCGCAAAAGAACTTGAGAAGGACAAGCATGATCGAAGGAGCCATCGAGACATGATCAAGATTGGAAGAGTTTGATGACTTTGAAGATTTATTGACCGTTAGAAGACCAAACCCTGTTACATACCTACGTTAGATCGACGATTGTGAGTTGTCATTTGTTTGATGTTTTCCGACAGCCACAATAAAATCTGTCTTTTCGAAACCATTGTTTGTATTGTGTGCATCCCTCTCGATCTCTCTTATCCCACCCCAAACCCATGGACCCATTAGAGGATGGATGGAGATGAGCTTGTAATTTCCGGACCAATGAGTCAATTGGAGACCGACCGATGGATTCAGAACATGGAGGATCATATGAATAATAACCCGATAGTCAGAAAAGATATGACCCATCATGCTCTTCAGTGCTTTGAAAGAGGTGCTGCTATCTAGTGGAGGATGTACCAAACCATCAATGTGGCCAGGAGTAACCACTTGGGAAGAATTTAAGTTGACTTTGCTAAAGTCTCGGTTTGTGACCCAGAAGTTGAAGCCTTATGGAAAGGATATGAAGAAACCTTGTGCGTGCAAGCCTTGTGGAGAAATAGGATATAACCATAAATAAAACAAGGACGAATACCCTCATAATCGGAGGATTACCAAAGGAGTTAGCCGAGGATCTCAAGGAACTTCAGTTGGAGATTGTTCCCAAAGGTTTCGTTGCAGTAATGGAAGTTCAGTTTACATTGTTGGAAAAGATCCGTGAAGCTCAGAAGGATGACAAAGAGATTGCTGAGGTAAAAGAGAGGATGAGCAAAGGAAAGGCCAAAGGTTTTCGTAAGGATGAGCATGACACCTTATGGTTTGAGGACAGTGTACATGTACCCAATAATGCAAAGATCAGGAAGTAAAAACTTCAGGAGGCTCATGACTCACCATACTCGATTCGCCCTGGAACCACCAAGATGTATTTGGATTTGAAGGAGTGTTTCTGGTATGAAGAAGGATATTGCGGAGTATGTAGTCGTAAGTGATGTATGCTAGAGAAAGTAAAAGCAGAGCATCAGAAGCCAGCAGGATTATTGCAGCCTATGCCGATACCCGAATGGAAGTAGGATAAGCTTGGCATGGATTTCATTTCCGGATTTCCCATAACCCGATTGGGATATGATTCTATCTGGGTAGTAGTTGATTAGCTTGACCAAAGTGGCTCGCTTTATTCGGTGAAAACCACCTATACAAGTGTGAAGTTGGCCAAGATATATTTGACAAGGATCGTATATCGCATGGAGTTCGAGGACCATCGTGAGGAACACAGTTTACCTCAAAGTTTTGGAATCAGCTGCACGGACTTTGGGTACTAGGCTAGAGTTCAGTACAGCCTTTCATCCGCAGACTGATGGATAGACCGAGAGAGTCAATCAGATACCGGAGGACGTGTTGAGAACGTATGCGCTAGATTATGGATCTAGTAGGGATGATAATTTACCTTACGCGGAGTTTCTCATACAACAACAGCTACCAAGTCAGTTTGAAGATGGCCCCTTTTGAAGCTTTGTATGGGAGAAGGAGCCAGACACCGTTGATGTGGGATGAAGTTGGAGACCGTCAGTTGTTTGGACCAAATATGATCAAGGAGTCAAGAGAATGTTAAGTTGATTCGAGATAGATGAAGATAGCTCATCCAGCGTAAGAGTTATGCGGACTAAAAATGCAAGGAGGTAGTCTATGAAATCGGAAACAGAGCATATCTTTGTGTGCCACCTCTGCGAGGAGTTAAACGATTTGGAGTTAAGGGAAAGTTAGCCCCGAGATTTGTAGGACCATACCGAGTTTTGGAGCGTATGGGAGAATAGGCTAACAAGTTGAAGTCACCCGAAGGACTGTCAGGAGTTCATGATGTGTTTCACGTTTTCCAGTTGAAGAAGTGCCATGCAGAGATGGCCAATATTTCCTTGTAAGGACGCTTGACCCTGGAAAGGATAATGAGGTTCCACGAAGTGGAGTATGGATTTCATAAGTATAAGTTTTATCACGGTATGTGGGACATCCCATGAGGATGAAGAGATGAAGTGTTATTGGATATAAAGGAGGTATGATGTTGGAAATATGGATCAATGGAAATTCCATGATGAGTCTGAGTAATCACGTCTTAGTTTGGTGCAAATATAAGGAAAAGAGACAGTACAATTGGATGGATTTAAGTATGCGGTGGAGTTGGATGTTGGGATAACGATCAGTTGCCCGAGGATGTGTTCAAGGATTGCAAGTGATGAGATGGGCCATAACCCACGTGCCCCATGACCTGCCAAGAAGCAAGCACACTCTTCTGAAGGAAAACCACGGAAGAAGTTACGACTTGTATCAACAGACGATTCTATAGGAGTTTACGCAAAACCCGAGAGTTGTTAAAGAACGATAAATGTTTGTTTGGCTTGCGAATCAATGGATTTTCCGGACTTGGTTCGTCGACAAGAGAAATTCTGCAATGCTTGTGAGGATGACCGAGTGTTAGAATGCGAGATTCACTAAACCATGTACAAGGTAATGATTTGGGTGCGGGATGGATTGATCACCATACCGACTTACTCTTATTATTCGCTTTGCTATATGGAATGGTAAATCTGAGTGACTTACCTATAGTTGCAAGACGACGATATTAAACCTTGTTTAAACCTTAGAACGGTATAGGTATTTCTTTTCCCCTTGTACACGGCAGCTGTTGCCAACCGTAGGTCATACGGTGAGGTTCAACCCAGACCCGTTTTCTGCAGGAGAAAACCATAAATTGTTGACCACCATATCGATAGTTGTTTAGAATTGGCGCCAGACCTGCCAGCTAAGAAGACCCTATTTCGGGATAACCTTACCAAGAGGAAAGGACAAAGGAATTGAGGAAAAGGTTATGCCACTACCGGAAGAGCCCAGAGAAGGAATTATCCTTAATATCTGAGAAGACCGACACTGTCAGCAATAATTATGGAGTATCTGAGTTTTGATGGAACCGTAACAATGCTTCTAAGGGTGGTAGCACCCGAGATCCCGGAGACGAGCGATGGATTTTGAGAAGACCCCCAAACCCTACCCTATTTCTTGCTAGCCTCTCCGAATCTCGAGGACGAGATTCATTTTAAGGGTGGTAGTTTGTAACATCCCAAAATTCTAAATTTTGGCATGTTATAAACAAATAGATAGATTTGATTGATTGCTTGATTGATTGACTGAAAGTGAGTGATTTCGAAACTTTTTGAAAGTTAGATGAGAGGGAATAAAAGGACTTTCCCAAACTTTCATTTTTGCTTTTATGATCTTCGGGAGTTCAAATTCTTTTCATCACAAAACCCTGGAGAGAAGATGACATGACTTCTTCCATTTATTTAAATGACAAGGGGTGTTGAAAATATTGAATTTCATTTGGAAAATATTTACCAATTCTGAAACTTTATGCAACTCAATGATTTTCACGAGCGAAGATAAAATGACTTCTTCAAAACATATGAAACATGAGTTGGGAGTTTCAAAGAAATAAATTCAAAGTCCTTTGAATTATTTTCAATTGGAGTTATTTGAGTTTTATTCAAATTATTTTCTCTAAAAATAAAATATATGGAAAATAGGGTAACATGATTCCCTACATCAGAAAATTGAGAGAAATTAATTTGAAATCATTTTGGTATTTTTAAAATGATTTTAGTGGATTTTATTAGGGCAGTAGCACTGTTTGTTTTATTTGAATTTTGTGTATTTTATTTGAAGCTAGAATAAAGTTCATCATGTAGGAAATCATTTTCTGAAAATTTTGATATATTATATGCCTATATAATATATTTATTTATTTGGTTTTATTATTTTTATTTGTCTCTGTAAAAAAAAAAAAAAAACTGCAGCGCCTTGGGCCAAAGGCCCAAGCCGCTAGCCGCCGGCCGGCCAAGGCCACAAGGCCATCGCGCGCGCACGCACCAAAGGGAGCAAGGGAGCCGCTTCCTTTTCCTTTTCCCAAGTCCTAGTAGGACTCTTTTCCTACTTCGTTTATTCCGTATCTATTCCTGGATCTATTCCTCTTGTTTCCTAATCCTAATCTATTTCTTGTCCCCTACCCCAAGCAAAACCTCTCCCCTCCCCAATATAAATACCCAAGCACCCCCCCTCCAACACATCAAATCAACTTTCCTCTCCTCTCCTCCACAGCAGCAGCAGCAGCAGAAGCCAGCCACCGCTGCTGCCCCGCCCACATAGCCGCCGCCAAAGCAGCGCCGCGCCGCCGCCCTCGCCGCCCTCACCAGCGCCGCCGCCGCCCTCGCCGCCGCCCTCACCAGCGCCGCCGCCGCCCTCGCCGCCACCGCCGAGCCCCTCGCCTCTTGAGGTACTAGCCCAGCGCAGCGCCACGTTTCTAGATCGGTTTTCTAGATCGGTTTCGTTCCGTTTTCTAGATCGGTTTTTCGTTTGGTTTCCTTTCCAAACCCTAGATCGGTTTTCTCGCGGTTTTTCTTTCCGGTTTTGTTTAGCGGCGTTAAGCTCGATAGATTTTTCTTTTATTTTTAATTTCCGTCATGGACCTATCCGTAGTGTCCCTAATCTTCAAACGGCTATAACTTTTTACTCGTAAGTCGGAATCCAACGAAACCAACGCCCACTTCTTCGTTATGATCTCCTCTATCCAATAATACAACTCAAACATGTTTTTGAAAGTTTTAAAATTTGAATTCAAACAGATTTGTATTTGAACTTCGTTTGATCATAACTTGAGTTTCGTAACTCCGATTTAGTAGATTCTTTTTGCTAATCGAAGCTCTTGACCTAAACTTTCTGATAAGGCCAAATTCACATGATTTTGGTACTGTTAGAAATTGTTTTATGCTGCAAGAGTTATTTGATTTGGTTTTGACGTTTTCCGAATTGTTTTCTTCGCTCTTTCCGATCTTTTGAGTGATTGCTTATGTGTGGTTACTATTGCTTGATTACGATAGATTGACCGGAGTGTGACGAGTAGATCTATCAAGAGTTTTGAGTGCGAATCATCTTCATCAACTTTGCAGGCAAGTAACACTTGATCATATCTTTTCTACTACCCAGTTTTTATGCATTAGATCAATCCTCAAACACTTGCATGGTTAGGGTCTAATTAAATTGTGGGATGGGAAGTAGATTGAGGTAGTACCTATTACCTGTTTTACTTATGAACCTTTGGGAGTTACTTCTACGTTTGCTTATTACGCCATACTATGCTCGTAGACTTGGATTGGGTTTAAGTGAATATCCATGACAGATGTGAGATTGATAATTAATGGTTTATCTAAGGTGGCAACTTAAACACACATCTGGGTGGATTGAGGCACTGGCTATTCCAGGACTTGCTGTCAAGGCACACAGGTAGACAGGATTTGCCTGTATTTCTTCGGACCGCCACCCAGGCCCAAAGGGATCATGAGATTATTCAAACTAGAAACTTCCGTGTGCAGCCACAAGCCATTATGGGCTCTGGCGTAGTTGACTAAGTTGTGCGAACTCTTACGGGCAGACTAGCAGATGTAGGGGATGTAGGTTGGTACGGTCTACCCACATGTAAGGTGCTAGCGCTTCTGAAAGACTATGTCTCGGTCATCCATTTCTCAAACACCATGTAGTGCGAGAAACCAAACGGAGGCGATCGAGTCTTGTGGGGAAAAGTGCGCAAACCTCTGCAGAGTGTATAAACTAATCATGATTAGCCGTGTCCCCGGTTATGGACATCTTGAGTATCTAGTACTTGGATATCATGTGAATCTCATCATGTTACTTCTAATTAATATTGTTGGGTTTTAATGAGTACTTTTTAATTGGGATTGAGGATGCTGTCAACCATTCTCAATGTTTCACAACCACCATGATAGTTAAATAAATTTATTCCTTTGCAGTAGGGAAAAACTAGCTTTATGCAAAACTGTAACCATAGAGCTTTCCACCAGCCATATATGTATGTAGTATAGCCTATTCTTTCATTACTCTCTATGTGTTACATTGCCAGCATATTCCATGTGCTGACCCGTTTTCGGGCTGCAACTTTTCATGTTGCAGAATTTTCAGACGACGAGTAAGTGATACGTTAGGGTTACGATTTCCTATACTCAACTTTGCCGTTGGTGTTGATGGGAATCCACAACCTTGTTGCTTCCGCTATATATTTTGGATTGAGGTAATAGTATTTACGTTACTTTATACATGTGATTTACCTCTGTTATAAATCCTTCGAGTACTGTGTGTGTCAGCATACCGATCCAGGGATGACACGAAAGCACAGAGACTTGATCCATTCGGGTCGGGTCGCTACAGAGTGCGTATAATCCATGGACTCAACATTAGTCAAAAGAACTCATATACTTATTGCAAAAATTTATAAGCCATCAAAAATCAAGTACTACGCGCATGCTCCTAGGGGGATAGATTGGTAGGAAAAGACCATCGCTCGTCCCCGACCGCCACTCATAAGGATGCACAAGCCAGGTACACTTCATGTTTCAAATTTGTTACACAACTTTAACCATACGTGTATGCTACGGGACTTGCAAACTTCAACACAAGCATTTCTCAAATTTACAATTACCAAACTAGCACGACTTTGATATTATCACCTCCATATCTCAAAACAATTATCAAGCATCAAACTTATCTTAGTATTCAATTCACTCAAAAGAAAGTTTCACATATTTTGAACACTAAGCATATTAACATTAAGCAAATTACCATGCTATTAATGACTCTCAAAATAATATAAGTGAAGCATGAGAGATCAATAGTTTCTTTAAAACAAATCCACCACCGTGCTCTAAAAGATATAAGTGAAGCACTAGAGCAAAAATTATCACGCTCAAAAGATATAAGTGAAGCACAATGAGCAAACCTATCAAGCTCAAAAGATATAAGTGAAGCACATAGAGTATTCTAACAAATTACAATTCATATATGGTTCTATCAAAAGGTGTGTACAGCAAGGATGATTGTGGTAAACTAACAAGCAAAGACGCAAATAATACGAGACGCTCCAAGCAAAACACATATCATGTGGTGAATAAAAATATAGCTCCACGTAAATTACCGATGGAAGTGGACGAAAGAGGGGATGCCTTCCGGGGCATCCCCAAGCTTTGACTTTTTGGTGTCCTTGCATTATCTTGGGGGTGCCATGGGCATCCCCAAGCTTAGGCTCTTGCCACTCCTTGTTCCATAATCCATCAAAAGAATTCACCCAAAACTTGAAAACTTCACAACACAAAACTCAACAGAAATCTCGTGAGCTCCGTGAGAGAAAGAAAACAAAAGACTACTTCAAAGTACTATAATGAACTCATTCTTTATCTATATTGGTGTTAAACCTACTGTATTCCAACTTCTCTATGGATTATAAACTATTTTACTAGCCATAGATTCATCAAAATAAGGAAACAACACACGTAAAACATAACCTGTCAAAAACAGAACAGTCTGTAGCAATCTGTATCTAATGCAAACTTCTGGAACTCTAAAAATTCTACCAAAATAGGAAGTCCTGGAAAATTTGTTTATTGAACAGCAGCAGAAAGAATCAACGCAAAAGCACGTTTATGTGATTTAACAAAATTATATTCTTGCGTGCAAAGTTTCTGTTTTTCAGCAGAATCAAATCAACTATCATCGTAGGTTATCCTATAGGTTCTACTTGGCACAAACACTAATTAAAAGATAAAACCACATCCAAACAGAGGCTATATGGATTATTTATTCCTAAACAGAAGCAAAAAACAAAATAAAACACAAAATAAAATTGGGTTGCCTCCCAACAAGCGCTATCGTTTAACGCCCCTAGCTAGGCATAAAAGCAAGGATAGATCTAGGTATTGCCATCTTTGGTAGGCAATCCATAAGTGACTCTCATGATAGATTCATATGGTAATTTTATTTTCTTTCTAGGGAAGTGTTCCATGCCCTTCTTCAAGGGAAATTGGAATCTAATATTCCCTTCCTTCATATCAATAATTGCACCAATCGTTCTAAGGAAAGGTCTACCAAGAATAATAGGACATGAAGGATTGCAATTTATGTCAAGAACGATAAAATCTACGGGCACATAATTCCGATTTGCAACAATAAGAATATCATTAATTCTTCCCATAGGCTTTTTAATAGTGGAATCCGCAAGATGCAAGTTTAGAGAGCAATCATCAAAATCACGGAAATCTAGCAAATCACACAAAGTTTTGGGAATAGTAGAGACACTAGCACCCAAATCACACAAAGCATGAAACTCATAATCTTTAATTTTAATTTTAATAGTAGGTTCCCATTCATCATAGAGTTTTCTAGGGATAGAAACTTTCAACTCAAGTTTTTCTTCATAAGATTGCATCAAGGCATCAACAATGTGTTCGGTAAAGGCCTTATTTTGACTATAAGCATGAGGAGAATCTAGCACGGATTGCAACAAGGAAATACAACCAATTAAAGAGCAATTTTCATAATTAAATTCCTTGATATCCAACATAGTGGGTTTAGCAACATCTAGATTTTTATTTCTTTCAATCCCACTTTCATCAATTTCATCATCAAGATCTAGAAACTCCGAATTCTTCAAACGCCTTCTAGGTAAAGGAAGATCATCTTCATTTTTATCAAGATTCATATTGAAAAACAAAGATTTAATTGGGGACACATCAATAACTTTTAGATCTTCATCTTGATTTTCACAGGCATTGGAAGAACACGCTTTAATAAAGGCATCTTTGGAAGCACGCATCCTAGCGGTTCTCTCTTTGCACTCATCAATGGAAATTCTCATGGCTTTGAGAGACTCGTTGATATCATGCTTAGGAGGAATAGACCTAAGCTTTAAAGAATCAATTTCAAGAGAAATTCTATCAACGTTCCTAGCCAAATCATCAACTTTAAGCAATTTCTCTTCAAGCAAAGCATTAAAATTCTTTTGTGAATTCATAAACTCTTTAATACTACTCTCAAATTCAGAGGGCATCTTATTAAAATTTCCATAAGAGTTGTTGTAGGAATTTCCATAATTATTAGAAGGATTACTAGGATAAGGCCTAGGATTAAAATTCCCTCTATAAGCGTTGTTTCCAAGACTATTCCTACCAACAAAATTCACATCCATAGATTCATTATTATTCTCAAGCAAAGTAGATGAAGGCATATCATTGGGATCAAGAGGAGTATTTTTATTAGCAAACATCTTCATAAGTTCATCCATCTTTTCACTCAAAACATTGATTTCTTCTATAGCATCATTATTTATGAGCTTAGAGAGGATAGAGGGATTGTCCAAGGCACTAGAGCTCGGGAGAAAACCCGTAGTTCTTTTTGATTCGGCCATGGCAAAGGGAAGGCAAACGGAAAAGAGAGAAGGAGATTGGGAAAGAGGGGGCGAATAAAACGGCAAGGGTGAAGTGGGGGAGAGGAAAACGAGAGGCAAATGGAAAATAATGTAATGCGAGAGATAGGGATTGTGATGGGTACTTGGTATAGTTGACTTGCTTGCGTGAGCCTCCCCGGCAACGGCGCCAGAAATTCTTCTTGCTACCTCTTGAGCACTGCGTTGGATTTCCCCGAAGAGGAGAGGATGATGCAGCAAAGTAGCGTAAGTATTTCCCTCAGTTATTGAGAACCAAGGTATCAATCCAGTAGGAGACCACGCACAAGTCCCTCGTACCTGCACAAAACGATAGCTACTCGCAACCAACGCGATTAGGGGTTGTCAATCCCTTCACGGTCACTTACGAGAGTGAGATCTGATAGAGATGATAAATAATATTTTTGGTATTTTTGATAGATAGATGCAAAGTGAAAAGTAAAAGGCAAAGTAAAAACAAAGCAAGTAATAAAGTGATAGAGATTGATATGATGAGAATAGACCCGGGGGCCATGGGTTTCACTAGTGGCTTCTCTCAAGAGCATAGATATTCTACGGTGGGTGAACAAATTACTGTTGAGCAATTGACAGAATAGAGCATAGTTATGAGTATATCTAGGTAATGATTATGTATATAGGCATCACATCTGAGACAAGTAGATCGAAACGATTCTGCATCTACTACTATTACTCCACTCATCGACCGCTATCCAACATGCATCTAGAGTATTAAGTTAAAAATAGAGTAACGCCTTAAGCAAGATGACATGATGTAGAGGGATAAATTCATGCAATATGATAAAAACCCCATCTTGTTATCCTCGATGGCAAAAATACAATACGTGCCTTGCTGCCCGTGCTATCACTGGGAAAGGACACCACAAGATTGAACCCAAAGCTAAGCACTTCTCCCATTGCAAAAACTACCAATCTAGTTGGCCAAACCAAAAAGGATAATTCGAAGAGACTTGCAAAGATAATTCAATCATACATAAAAGAATTCAGAGAAGATTCAAATATTCTCCATATATAAACTGGATCATAAATCCACAATTCATCGGTCTCAACAAACACACCGCAAAAAGAAGATTACATCGAATAGATCTCCACGAGAGAGGGGAAGAACATTGTATTGAGATCCAAAAAGAGAGAAGAAGCCATCTAGCTACTAGCTATGGACCCGAAGGTCTGAAGTAAACTACTCACACTTCATCGGAGGGGCTATGGTGTTGATGTAGAAGCCCTCCATGGTGGATGCCCCCTCCGGCGGAGCTCCGGAACAGGCCCCAAGATGGGATCTCGTGGATACAGAAGGTTGCGGCAGTGGAATAAGGTTTTTGGCTCCTGTTCTGATCGTTTGGGGATACGTATATATAGGAGGAAGGAGTACGTCAGTGGAGCAACAGGGGGCCCACGAGGTAGGGGGCGCGCCCAGGGGGGCGCCCTCCACCCTCGTGACCGCCTCTGACACTTCTTGGAGTAGGGTCCAAGTCTCCTGGATCACGTTCGGTGAGAAAATCACGTTCCCGAAGGTTTCATTCCGTTTGGACTCCGTTTGATATTTCGTTTCTTCGAAACACTGAAATAGGCAAAAAACAGCAATTCTAGGCTTGGCCTCCGGTTAATAGGTTAGTCCCAAAAATAATATAAAAGTGGAAAATAAATCCCAATATAGTCCAAAACAATAGATAAAGTAGCATGGAGAAGTCAAAAATTATAGATACGTTGGAGACGTATCATGTCTCCAAAGGTACATGTTGAGTTGGCATATTTCGAGATTAGGTTTTGTCACTCCGATTGTCGGAGAGGTATCTCTGGGCCCTCTCGGTAATGCACATCACTATAAGCCTTGCAACCAATGTAGCTAATGTGTTAGTTACTGAATGATGCATTACATAACGAGTAAAGAGACTTGACGGTAACGAGATTGAACTAGGTATTGGGATAGCGACGATCGAATCTCGGGCAAGTAACATACCCGATGACAAAGGGAACAACGTATGTTGTTATGCGGTTTGACCGATAAAGATCTTCGTAGAATATGTGGGAGTCAATATGAGCATCCAGGTTCCGCTATTGGTTATTGACCGGAAACGTGTTTCGGTCATGTCTACATAGTTATCGAACCCGTAGGGTCCGCATGCTTAAGGTTTCGATGACAGTTTTATTATGAGTTTATGTGTTTTGATGTACCGGAGTCCCGGATGAGATCGGGGACATGACGAGGAGTCTCGAAATGGTCGAGACATAAAGATCGATATATTGGACGACTATATTCAGACTTCGGAAAGGTTCCGAGTGATTCGGGTATTTTTCAGTGTACCACAGAGTTACGGGAATTCGCCGGGAGAAGTATTGGGCCTTATTGGGCCATACGGGAAAGAGAGAGGGGCTGCCTAGGGCAGGCCGCGCGCCCCCCCAAGGCCTAGTCCGAATTGGACTAGGGGGAGGGGCTGCGCCCCCTCCTTCCTTCCCTTCTCCCTTCCCCTTCCTTCTCTCCTACTCCTACTAAGAAAGGAGGAGTCCTACTCCCGGTGGGAGTAGGACTCCCCCCTTGGCGCGCCCTCCTCCTTGGCCGGCCGCCTCCCTCCTAGCTCCTTTATATACGGGGGCAAGGGGGCACCCCAAAGACACAACAATTGATCCCTTGGATCTCTTAGCCGTGTGCGGTGCCCCCCTCCACCATAATCCACCTCGATAATATCGTAGCGGTGCTTAGGCGAAGCCCTACGTCGATAGAACATCATCATCGTCACCACGCTGTCGTGCTGACGGAACTCTTCCTGAAAGCTCGGCTGGATCGGAGTTCGAGGGATGTCATCGAGCTGAACGTGTGCTGAACTCGGAGGTGACGTGCGTTCGGTACTTGATCGGTCGGATCGTGAAGACGTACAACTACATCAACCGCGTTGTGATAACGCTTCCGCTTTCGGTCTACGAGGGTACGTGGACAACACTCTCCCCTCTCGTTTCTATGCATCACCATGATCTTGCGTGTGCGCTGGAAAGTTTTGAAATTACTACGTTCCCCAACATTTCCACTTCACTCTGAAATTCTTTGAACTTTTCAAATGTTTCAGACTTATGTTTCATTAAGTAGATATACCCATATCTGCTCAAATCATCAGTGAAGGTGAGAAAATTATGATACCCGCCGCGAGCCTCAATATTCATTGGACCACATACATCAGTATGTATGATTTCCAATAAATTTGTTGCTCGCTCCATAGTTCCGGAGAACGGCGTTTTAGTCATCTTGCCCATGAGGCATGGTTCGCAAGTACCAAGTGATTCATAATCAAGTGATTCCAATAGTCCATCAATATGGAGTTTCTTCATGCGCTTTACACCAATATGACCCAAACGGCAGTGCCACAAATAATTTGCACTATCATTATCAACTCTGCATATTTTGGCTTCAACATTATGAATATTTGTATCACTACTATCGAGATTCAACAAAAATAGACCACTCTTCAAGGGTGCATGACCATAAAAGATAATATTCATATAAATAGGACAACCATTATTCTCTGATTTAAATGAATAACCGTCTCGCATCAAATAAGATCCAGATATAATGTTCATGCTTAACGCTGGCACCAAATAACAATTATTCAGGTCTAAAACTAATCCCGAAGGTAGATGTAGAGGTAGCGTGCCGACCGCGATCACATCGACTTTGGAACCATTTCCCACGCGCATCGTCACCTCGTCCTTAGCCAATCTTCACTTAATCGTAGTCCCTGTTTTGAGTTGCAAATATTAGCAACAGAACCAGTATCAAATACTCAGGTGCTACTGCGAGCATTAGTAAGGTACACATCAATAACATGTATATCACATATACCTTTGTTCACCTTGCCATCCTTCTTATCCGCCAAATACTTGGGGCAGTTCCGCTTCTAGTGACCAGTCCCTTTGCAGTAGAAGCACTCAATCTCAGGCTTAGGTCCAGACTTTGGTTTCTTCTCTTGAGCGGCAACTTGCTTGCCGTTCTTCTTGAAGTTCCCCTTCTTCTCCCCTTTACCCTTTTTCTTGAAACTGGTGGTCTTGTTGACCATCAACACTTGATGCTCCTCCTTGATTTCTACCTCCGCAGCTTTTCGCATCGCGAAGAGCTTGGGAATAGTCTTGTTCATCCCTTGCATATTATAGTTCATCACGAAGCTCTTGTAGCTTGGTGACAGTGATTGAAGAATTCTGTCAATGACACTATCATCAGGAAGATTAACTCCCAGTTGAATCAAGTGATTATTATACCCAGACATTTTGAGTATATGTTCACCGATGAACTATTCTCCTCCATCTTGCAGCTATAGAACTTATTGGAGACTTCATATCTCTCAATCCGGGCATTTGCTTGAAATATTAACTTCAACTCCTGGAACATCTCATATGCTCCATGCCGTTCAAAAGGTTGAAGTCCCGGTTCTAAGCCGTAAAGCATGGCACACTAAACTATCGAGTAGTCATCAGCTTTGCTCTGCCAGACGTTCTTAACGTTGTCAGTTGCATCTGCAGCAGACCTGGCACCCAGCGGTGTTTCCAGGATGTAATTCTTCTGTGCAGCAATGAGGATAATCCTCAAGTTACAGACCCAGTCCGTGTAATTGCTACCATCATCTTTCAACTTAGCTTTCTCAAGGAATGCATTAAAATTCAACGGAACAACAGCACGGGCCATCTATCTACAATAACATAGACAAGCAAAAATACTATCAGGTACTAAGTTCATGATAAATTAAAGTTCAATTAATCATGTTACTTAAGAACTCCCACTTAGATAGACATCCCTCTAATCATCTAAGTGATCACGTGACCCAAATCAACTAAACCATGTCCGATCATCATGTGAGATGGAGTAGTTTTCAATGGTGAACATCACAATGTTGATCATATCTACTATATGATTCAAGCTCGACCTTTCGGTCTCAGTGTTCCGAGGCCATATCTGTATATGCTAGGCTCGTCAAGTTTAACCTGAGTATTCTGCGTGTGTAAAACTGTCTTACACCCGTTGTATTTGAACGTAGAGCTTATCACACCCGATCATCACGTGGTGTCTCAGCACGAAGAACTTTCGCAACGGTGCATACTCAGGGAGAACACTTATACCTTGAAATTGAGTGAGAGATCATCTTATAATGCTACCGTCAATCAAGCAAAATAAGATACATAAAGGATAAACATCACATGCAATCAATATAAGTGATATGATATGGCCATCATCATCTCGTGCTTCTGATCTCCATCTCTGAAGCACCGTCGTGACCACGATTGTCACCGGCGCGACACCTTGATCTTCATTGCAGCATCGTTGTCGTCTCGCCAACTATTGCTTCTACGACTATCGCTACCGCTTAGTGATAAAGTAAAGCAATTACAAGGCGATTGCATTGCGTACAATAAATCGACAACCATATGGCTCCTGCCAGTTGCCGATAACTTTGTTACAAAACATGATCATCTCATACAATAAAATTTAGCATCATGTCTTGACCATATCACATCACAACATGCCCTGCAAAAAAAGTTAGACGTCCTCTACTTTGTTGTTGCAAGTTTTACGTGGCTGCTATGCGCTGAGCAAGAACCGTTCTTACCTACGCATCAAAACCACAACGATATTTTGTCAAATTAGTGTTGTTTTAACCTTCTCAAGGACCGGGCGTAGCCACACTCGGTTCAACTAAAGTTGGAGAAACTGACACCCGCCAACCACCTATGTGTAAAGCACGTCGGTAGACCAGTCTCGCATAAGCGTACGTGTAATGTCGGTCTGAGCCGCTTCATCCAACAATACATACCAAAGTATGACATGTTGGTAAGCAGTATGACTTGTATCGCCCACAACTCACTTGTGTTCTACTCGTGCATATAACATCTACGCATAAAACCAGGCTCGGATGCCACTATTGGGGAAGGTAGTAATTTCAAAAAAATTCCTACGCACACGCAAGATCATGGTGATGCATAGCAAAGAGAGGGGAGAGTGTTGTCCACGTACCCTTGTAGACCGAAAGCAGAAGCGTTAGCACAACGTGGTTGATGTAGTCGTACATCTTCATGATCCGACCGATCAAGTACCGAACGTACGGCACCTCCGAATTCAGCACACGTCCAGCTCGATGACGTCTCACGAACTCCGATCCAGCAGAGCTTTGCGAGAGAGTTTCTTCAGCATGACGGCATGATGACGGTGTTGATGATGCTACCGACACAGGGCTTCGCCTAAGCACCGCTACGATATTACCGAGGTGGAATATGGTGGAGGGGGGCACCGCACATGGCTAAGAGATCAATGATCAATTGTTGTGTCTAGAGGTGCCCCCTACCCCTGTATATAAAGGAGCAAGGGGGGAGGCGGCCGGCCTAGGAGGAGGGCGCGTCAAGGGGGGAGTCCTACTCCCACCGGGAGTAGGACTCCTCCTTTCCTTGTTGGAGTAGGAGAGGGGAAGGAAGGGAGAGAGAGAGAGAGGAAGGAAAGGGGGGCGCCGCCCCCCCTCCTTGTCCAATTCGGATTAGAGGGGGAGGGGCGCGCGGCTTGACCTGGCCGCCCCTCCTCTTCTCCAATAGGGCCCATGAGGCCCAATAAACCCCCCGGGGGGTTCCGGTAACCCCTCGGTACTCCGGTATATGCCCAAAACCTTCCGAAACCATTCCGGTGTCCGAACATAGTCATCCAATATATCGATATTTACGTCTTGACCATTTCGAGACTCCTCGTCATGTCTGTGATCTTATCCGGGACTCCGAACTACCTTCGGTACATCAAAATACAAAAATTCATAATACCGATCGTCACCAAACTTTAAGCGTGCGGACCCTACGTGTTCGAGAACTATGCAGACATGACCGAGACTCATTTCCGGTCAATAACCAGTAGTGGAACCTGGATGCTCATATTTGTTCCCACATATTCTACGGAGATCTTTTTCGGTCAAACCGCATAACTACATACATTGTTCCCTTTGTCATCGGTATGTTACTTGCCCGAGATTTGACCGTCGGTATCTCAATACCTAGTTCAATCTCGTTACCGACAAGTCTCTTTACTCGTTATGTAATGCATCATCCCGCAACTAACTCATTAGTCACATTGCATGCAAGGCTTATAGTGATGTGCATTACCGAGAGGGCCCAGAGATACCTCTCCGATAATCGGAGTGACAAATCCTAATCTCGAAATACGCCAACTCAACATGTACCTTCGGAGACACCTGTAGAGATCCTTTATAATCACCCAGTTACGTTGTGACATTTGGTAGAAAAGAAAGTGTTCCTCCGGTAAACGGGAGTTGCATAATCTCATAGTCATAGGAACATGTATAAGTCATGAAGAAAGCAATAGCAACATACTAAACGATCAAGTGATAAGCTAATGGAATGGGTCAAGTCAATCACATCATTCTCCTAATGATGTGATCCCATTAATCAAATGACAACTCATGTCTATGGCTAGGAAACACAACCATCTTTGATCAACGAGCTAGTCAAGTAGAGGCATACTAATGACATTATGTTTGTCTATGTATTCACACATGTATTTATGTTTTCGGTTAATACAATTCTAGCATGAATAATAAACATTTATCATGATATGAGGAAATAAATAATATCTTTATTATTGCCTCTACGGTATATTTCCTTCAAAAGTACCCATTGGTAGTTATTTTAATTGCAAAGAGGTCCTTGATATTAAAACTGTCACAACTTTTTGTTCCTAATCCAAATGAATTGATTATTTTTCTAACATTCTTCATTTATCGTCTAGTTTATTTTAGTATTTATTTAAAAAAACTGAAACAAATTTTTTGTACTATTTTGAAATTATGTGGTAATTGCATTATTTTGAAAATAGGAAAATGGAGGGGAATAAATTTCTAAAGCTTATGGAGTGCCCCCAACTTTTCTACGTGCTCAAGGCAAGCATCTTGAACCCTTGATATGTTACTGCTTTGTTGACTGCTTGCTAGAATTTTTGAAACTTGTTTAAGTTACCTCATATGGAATTGCATATAGGAGATCATGCATATGTGGCCCCTTGTCAATATTTGATTTCACTTACACATGAAACATTTGTGCCACACATGCCTATACTTGTTCCAACTAACCTGTATAAAAGAATCTGTCACTAGTAAAAGTGATGGTAAGACAGAAATCTGGTTGTGACGAGAATGACCGATGATGGCATGTTCGGACATGTCGGTTTGTGACCCTGTTGGTACTAAAGAAATGTATCGTGCTAACTACTGCAGGAAACATAGACCTCCTGAGTCGCCCGTAGATCGAGTCTTTGTTCCGGTAACCCCAAACTTGATTCGTGTTACCACGTGTCCTCGCCACAGATATGGTATGGTTTAGTAAGTTGTTAACCCCTTTCCTGCACACACCTACAGAGAGGCCATAGTGAAAAATACCATTTGATGACTGTTAGGCATGTCACTTGGTCCGAGGGTATGAATGGCCGGTTGGGACCGCTGCTGAATATTCATGCTATTGGAGGCCGTTGTGTTTCCTACTTAGAGTTTTACTTTACTGTTGCTTTTGGTGATTTCTGGCCCGGGGAAACTAAAACTAGCATGTGCTGGTCAGGTGTGTTTACAACCCAAAGACCGTAATCGGAATTAGTCAATGTTTTAGGGTTGACTAAAGAAATCCTTTACTTGTGGTTAAAGAGTACATCCTTTGCAAAGTTTAAAAATCTATTAGAATAGCATGCCCACGGTTAAGGACTATAGTGTGTGAAGGGTCAAGTGTTGGTCTTCGGAGGAAAATAAATAAATCACAAATTGATCATGATTTATGATGACGGTTATTATCAGTAATGTTGTTATGACCTAACCCTAAGTCATCCATTGTATGATTTTCAGCTTCAAGCTTCGCATTTCTAGTTTTTTTAGCTTCAAAATTTGCATTTCTCGCTTCTTCAGCATCATTTATAGGGCGTCAAAGGCGTGTGCGAACTGGTCGTCGTTTCTGGCCCATGGCGTTGGTCCCACTTTTTTTAGTATGGGCTCCCAAGGCTCCCCGATCCTATTCCGTGCCTTAAGCATCAGTTATAGGTGTTTTTTACTAACCAAGGCACACCTGACCGAGCTGGCCGGCCCATTTAGGAACTCTAGTGCTTATTCTTCTCACCTTTTCTTTTTAGTTTTTTTCCATTTTTATGTGATTATTCTACTAGTTGGCCCATGTAGAGGGATAATGCTCGATCATCTTGATCGGTTTCCCCAAGTTGCTCGACCCCATTTTAAAGGCCGTTGTTCACCAAGTGTTGACTTTCAAAAAATGACGGAAAACTTTTAAAAGAAAAAATTCACAAAAAAAATCATGAATTCAAAAATATTCATAATTTTTTTTGAAAAATAAAAATTGAAAAAAAATTATTGATTTTGAAAAACTTTAAAAATTCGAATTTTAAAAAAAAGTTCATCGATTTTGCAAAAAGTTCGTCAAATTTAAAGCAAAGTTCATCAATTTAGAAAAACAAATCGTTGATTTTGAAAAAATCATCAATTTTATAAAAAAATCATTGATTTTCAAAGAAAAGTTCACCAAATTCGGACAAGTTCATTGATTTTAAAAAAATTACCTCAATTCGGAAGAAAGTTCATCCATTTAAAAGAATAGTTCATCGAATCTGAAAAATGTTCCTGAAAAAAAGTTCATCGATTTAAATAAGCCCGCAAAATTTAAAATAAAAGAAAAAGAAAAAACAGAAGCAAACCGGCCAAAAACAAAAACCCAAAAAACAACAAATAGGTTCACATTGTTATTTGAAGATGTGAAAAGGCAAATATCTAGCACAACCAGAGTTCAAATCTCCCCATGCACTCTTTTTTTGCGAAGCTTTTTATAGAAAGGGGAAAAATGTAAGATGGGCCGGCCCAAGTGGAGGGCGGGGTCTGCGCCCGTTTGTAGATATAGAATAAACGGGCGCTTAAGGCGCCGTTTATGACGGGCGCGACTATTCCTCGCGTGTAGTGAGACAGGGGGGCCTGGCTGAAGGCAAACGCCAATTGGGGCAGCCCACGCGTGCGGGATACACCAGCCTGTTTCCTATTTTGTTTTTTCTATGTTTTCTGATTTTCTTTTTTTCTTGATATTCGTTTATAATTTTAAACTATATATATATATATATATATATATATATATATATATATATATATATATATATATATATATTAAAAATACTCTTCAAAAACACATTTGAAAAATGTTAAATAAGTATTAAAATCCGTGGAATGGGTATTTGACAAATGTTGAACAATTATTTGAAAAATATTGAATGAGTATTAAAAATATGAGAAAGTATTTAAAAAAATTTGAACAAGTATTTGGAAAATGTTGAAATAATTATCGGAAACATTGAACCAGTTTTTCAAAAATGTTGAATAAGTATTAAAAATGTGAAATGAGTATTTGGAAAACATATTGAACAACTATTTGAAAATTTTGAACAAGTATTTTAAAAATTATGAACGAATATTTGAAGAAATGTTGATCATGTAAACAAAAATATTGAACACGTATTTGAAAAAATGTTGATCTTGTATAAAAAAATGTAGAACAAAAAACAAAAAGAAACAAAATAAAAAACCAAAAAAATAAAAAAGGAGAAGAAAAGGAAATAAAAGAAAATATAACAAAAAACAAAGAAAAACTGGCTCAGACTGCCTCTAGTAGGTCGCGATCCTACCAGTAACCACTAACTAGAAGCTAATATAGTAGTTAGCAGCGTTGTTGTTCCCCCGCGTCACCAGGATTAGATTCTTGGGGCGCTCCATTTTCTCATTTTCCGTGCGCTAGAATGGGCCGTCCCAACAATGTTTTTACTCGACACGAGAGGTCGCTGTTTGGCTCGCGTAAGGCGAGAAATAGTCGTCATAGTTTATGAAATGCCGATTAGGAGGCTAAATCCTATTCCGCGCCCGCTGTGCCAGTTAAAGGCATCGGCGCAAACGGGTGCACACCCTCCCCTCCGCTTTGTGCCGGCCCAGTTACCCTTTTTCCTTCTGTTTTTAAAACGCCAACAAAATGCGCACCGTACGTGATTCGATCCTGCGACCCCTCTCATTCTGTGGTAGCGCCGATAGCCAACTAGCCAACCAACCTGACGTGTTTTACTACATTCTTTTTCTCCTTTTCGTCTTTTTCTTTTTTATTTTTATTTTCATTTTTTCAAAACTACGTGATCCTTTTCTTTTCTCTTTTTTCCATTTTCTTTTTTCTTTTTTCAAAATACGTGAACTTTTTCCATCAGAATTGATGAACTTTTTTTTCTGGATCTGGTGAAATCTTTTTGACAATCATGAACTTTTTTTGAATTCGTGAACTCTTTCTGAAAATCCGTGAACATTTTTTGAAATCAATGAACTTTTTTCAAATTATGAACCATTTTTATATCTGTGAACTTGTTTTCAAAATCTGGTGAACTTTTTTCAAATGCATGCACATTTTTTATCAAAACCGATGACATTTTCCAAATCAATGAACTTTTTTTGAAAATCAGGTGAACTTTTTTCAAATGCATGAACATTTCTTTATCAAAACTGATGTACTTTTTCCAAATCAATGAACTTTTTTTCAAAATCTGGTGAGCATTTTTCAAATTAGAGATTTTTTATATAAAAATCAATGAACTTCTTCCAAATCCGGTGAACTTTTTTTGAATCCGTGAACGTTCTAAAAAATTGATGAAATTTTTGTTTCGTGAACATTTCTTTGAAAATCCGTGAACTCTTTTTCAAAATCGATGAACTTTTTAAAAAATTACAAGTTTCTGTTTGCTTTTTTCAAATATTTTTACTTGGACTGAAACATGGGTCAAGTAGTACTGTTTTCCAATAAAGCACAACAAAGTGACGTGGTGCAGTGGTTCTCGAGCGAAGTCCATTGATAATAGCACGTGGGTTAGAATCCCACGTACAGAAGCATTTTTTCCTTGCCAGTTGTTTCTTGAGGATACTCGAGCGAAGCTGGGCCGGCCCACTACAGCGCGTCTTCGATCGCCAGCTAGGCTGACGGGCGCTGAGGGCGCCGAAGAGGAGCACTCGATTAGGAGGTTACCCCAAGGCTTTGTCATTTTTCTCCAACAGGTTGGTTGTGTGGTTTTCTTTATGGGTTGGGCTGTTTCGGCCTATCCGTTTTCCATATTTCTTTTGGGGTGTTGTTTTCCATTTCCTTGGGTTGTTCTGTTCAACATTATTTTTTTGAAAAAACTAACACCCACACGTGTGTCATTTTGCATATCGCCCACACGCCTTAATCAACACTTATTTTGCCACGTATGAACAGATGACATCAGCAGGAATTTTGTTGGTTTTTGGCTTAAAAATGTTTTATCTCCTAAATAAAAAATCGAATTAATAAATCCGTTTTCACCATTAAATCCGTCTCGACGAGATCTTCAAAACTAGATGCCATGTTGATATGTTTCGACAAAAAAAAGCCCAAAAATTGCCATGATGTTTACATTGTAGTTGCCATAATGCTTAAACTAAAGTTGCCATGTGTAGTTTGTAGAGCATGGCAAGTTTAGTTTTTTTATGACGACAATTCCAGTACTTTGACCACAAAAACTATGTTTTGTATGAACTATGGCAATTTTAAGTGCATGTATCATGGCAATTTTAGTGTATGGTTCATGGCAAGTCTAGTTTCTTAATTCTCGGTCTTATAATATGTCAAAATTTACTTTTAAATATAGAAAAAATAGCTAAAATATATAATGACAACTTCAGTGTTAACATAATGAAAATTCATATGCAATAGACATGACAATTTTTAACCCCAAAAAAATTCGTCAAAATATATTGATATGATATCTAGTTTCAAAGATTTCATCGTGAGGGATTTAATGGTGAAAACGGATCTTCAATCGGATTTTTCATTTAAGAGATAAAACATTTTAAAAACTGAAAATCCAAAAAGATTCCCAAATGCATGCATGCGGTGACGTGGCGGGTGTGTGTTTCTTTTTTATAGTCTGTGTGTTATAGGGTGTGTTTGGCTCCCACCACACGTGTGGGCGTTAACGTTGTTCTACTTTTTTCTTTTCCATTTACGTGGATGAGTAGGCTGGGACGAAACAAATGCCCGTAATACAATTTTTAGGCTAAAATGCTTCTAAATGCATTGTGTGGTAGGGTGAGAGAGGACGAAAATGACCAATAGAGATCGGGCCCCAAGGAGGCAGTCTTAAAAATATCATATTTTCATAGCGCAAAAACAATTGACAAAATTAATACATACAAGAATACATGTACTCCCTCCATTCCATAATATAGTGTGCCCGTGCTTTTCGAGATCCAAGTTTGACCGCAAATTGAATCAATGAGACCGACTGCGGCGGGAGCAAAAATTATATCACTGAATTCATATTTTGATATGAATTCAGTGATATAATTTTTGCTCCTGCCGCAGTCGGTCTCAGTAGTTAAATTTATGGTCAAACTTGAATCTCAGGAAGCACGGGCACACTATATTGTGGAAGGGAGGGAGTATAACATATTTGCGAGAAGTTTCATAACAATATATTCCCTCCGTTTTTAAATATAAGCCCTTCTAAAGATTTCAATATCAACCATATATGAATGCATATAGATGGATTTTAGAGCATAGATTCACTCATTTTTCTTCGTATGTAGTCCGTAATGAAATCTCTAAAAGAGCTTATATTTAAAAAGGAGGGAGTATTTTCATATGCGATGCAGACAAAAAGGAGAAATACCTACAAGAAAATGGACCAAATTATTGTTGTTGTTGGTCCTGTATTTTGTTTTTTCCGCATCTTGTAAATCATAATATATTTTTTAATACATATCTGTTGCAAATGTGTATTAGTTTTGCAAGATTTTTTCTGAAACATGGAAATTATGTTTTGTATATTTTTGAAAAAAAGATGCTCCAAGGAAGCCGTCCTCCAAAAATTCGCACTCGAAAGAGGAGTGCGTCTCTTCGGCACTTAGGGCATGTACAATGATGCTATCTTAGTAGTGCCACGTAGGATAAATGATGAGGTGGAGAAGAGAGAACTCATAAGAAAAGTCTTGTCTTCTCTTTTTGAAGAGAAAACAAGAGATGATCTCTTAGCACAATATGTCTCACCATGTTTTTAAGAATGACTAGTTGTTGAAGATAAGGCTAAGAGATAATCCATTGTAGATATATTCTTTTTCATATCTAAATTCCATCCAAGTAAGATAAGACCATCTTATCAACCATTGTACATGCCCTTATGCGCTGGTCACAAAACTGACGCTTGCGCGCATGTCAGTGGCTTACGGCCCATTACTTGGTATTTTATAGATTAAGATCTATAAAACACACAAAAATGCAGAAAAAAGTTCATGAATTTTAATAACAAATTTTAGAACACATGAATTTGGAAAAAGTTTCGAATTTGAAAAAAAATTGTGCACATATTAAAAAAATTCATGAGTTTGAAAAAGTTTGTGATTTTAAGAAAAGTTCACGAATTTGAAAGAACTTCATGAGTTTAAAAAATATCACAAGTTTGAAAAAGATCATGAATTTTAAAAATGTCCATGGATTTTTATAAAAATATTTTTAATAAATAAATGTAAACATAGGAAAAATAAAAGAAAAGAAGAAACTGATCGGAAGCTTCCAAAAACCACCCAAAAGTTTTTGGAAGCTTCCCAAAACCACTAATGGTCAACGCTTCTGTGGGCCAACAAAATAACTAATTTAGTACCCTAGGGGTGTGCACTCATACGGGAAGACCTATAAGACCAGCCACATTGGGGAGTTTACGATGTCTACTACACAACTTTATTCTTATAGACACGTGTTGGGCCTCCAAGCATAGAGTTTTGTAGGACAATAGCAATTTTCCCTCAAGTGAATGAACTAAGATTTATCAATTCATGGGAGGCGTAGCATGAAGATGGTCTCTCTCAAACAACCCTGCAACCAAGTAACAAAGAGTCTGTCCCCAACACACCAAATACAATGATAAATTGTATAGGTGCACTAGTTCGGTGAAGAGATGGTGATACAAGTGTAGTAATGATAGTAGATATTGATTTTTGTGATAGTAACAATAAAAAGCAGCAAAAATAGCAAGTAACAAAAGTGAGCGCAAACGGTATTGCAATGCTTGAAAATGAGGCCTATGGTTCGTACTTTCACTAATGCAATCTCTCAACAATGCTAATATAATTGGATTATATAACCATCCGTCAACGTGCGATGAAGAATCACTCCAAAGTTCTTATCTAGCGGAGAACATAAGAAGAAATTGTTTGTAGGGTACAAAACCATCTCAAAGTTATCCTTACCGATCGATCTATCAAGCTATACCTATAAATGTCACAAACAGCCCATGAGTTCGTACTAAAAATAACGCCATATGGTACACATCAACCAACTCTAATGTCACCTAGATACTCCAATGTCACCGCGAGTATCCGTGAGTAGATTATACGATATGCATCAAGCATTTTTAGATTCGTAATACTCAATCCAACATAAAGAACCTCAAAGAGTGCCCCAAGATTTCTACCGGAGAAACAAGGACGAAAACATGCATCAACCCCTATGCATAGATTACCCCAATGTCACCTCGGGAATCCGTGAGTTGAGTGCCAAAACATATATCAAGTGAATCAATATGATACCCCATTGTCACCACGGGTATTCATAGCAAGACATACATTACTGCTCTCAAATTCATAAAAGTATTCAATCCGATAATAATGAAATCTCAAAGGGAAAACTCAATTCATCACAACAAGATAGAGAGAGAGAGAAACACCATATGATCCAACTATATTAACAAAGCTCGCGATACATCAAGATCATGCCAAATCAAGAACATGAGAGAGAGAGAGAGAGAGAGAGAGAGAGTGAGATCAAACACATAGCTAGTACAAACCCTCAGCCCTAAGGGTGGACTACTCCCTCCTCATCATGGTGGCCGCCAGGATGATCAAGATGGCGTACAGTGATGATTTCCCCCTCCGGCAGTGCCGGAACATGGTCCAGATTGGTTTTTCATGTCTACAGAGGCTTGCGGCGGCGGAACTTCTGATCTAGGGTTATTTCTAGGGGTTTATGTATTTGTAGGATTTTTTGGCGTCGGTCTCACGCTAACATGGGATTCAAGGGGCCTGCTACCCACCAGGATGAGCCAGCCCCCGGGCGCGCCTTGGTGCCTAGTGGGCCCTCGTGGCTCTTCTAGCCCTCCCACGAAGCTTCTAGTGCCTCTTTTCTTCAAAAAAATCGTCAAAAAGTTTCGCTGCATTTGGAGTGTTGGAGAACGTAGCATGCAATTTCAAAAAAATTCCTACGCTCGCACAAGATCTATCTAGGAGATGCATAGCAACGAGAGGGGGAGAGTAAGTCTACGTACCCTCGTAGACCGAAAGCGGAAGCGTTGGACAACGCGGTTGATGTAGTCAAACTTCTTCTAGCTTCGACCGATCAAGTACCGAACATACGGCACTGATACGTCTCCAACGTATCTATAATTTATGAAGTATCCATGCCATGTTTACAATTGTTTTATATGATTTTGGTATGATTTGACTAGAACTAACCCAGACTGACGCTGTTTTCAGCAGAACTACCGTGGTGTTGTTTTTGTGCAGAAATAAAAGTTCTCGGAATGAGCTGAAAATCAACGGAGATTTTTTTGGGAAAATATAAAAAATACTGGAACAAAAATCTACCGGAGGGGAGTCCTGTGGGCTCCACGAGGGTGGGGGCGCGCCCCCCCCCCCAGGCGCGCCCCTGTGCCTCGTGGACTCCCTGTGGGGCCCCTTGACTTGTCCTCGACGCCAACCTCTTCTATAAATACCCAAACCTCCAGAAAATAACCTAGACCAGGAGTTCCGCCGCCGCAAGCCTCTATATCCACGAGAAATCAATCTAGGACCTCTCTGGCACCCTGCCGGAGGGGGCCATCATCACCGGAAGCCATGGGGAAGGATCTCGGAGGGGCCATCATCGCCATGAAGGCCAAGGACCAGAGGGGGAACCTCTCCCCATCCAGGGGGAGCCCATGGAGGAGGAAGCACAAGGGGAGAACCTCTCCTTCTCTCTCGGTGGCGCCGGAGTGCCTTCGGGAAGGGAATCATCGCCGCGGTGATCGTCTTCATCAACATTACCATCATATTCTATTTTACGCGGTCCACTCTCCCGCACCCCGCTGTAATCCCTACTTGAACATGGTGCTTTATGCCACATATTATGATCCAATAATGTGTTGCCATCCTATGATGTTTTGAGTAGATATCCTTTGTCTTTGGGTTGATTGATGATCTAGATTGGTACAAGTTGTATGTTTTATTTTGGTGCTGTCCTATTATGGCCTCCGTGTCGCGCAAGCGTGAGGGATTCCCGTTGTAGGGTGTTGCAATACCTTCATGATTCGCTTATAGTGGGTTGCTTGAGTGACAGAAGCATAAACCTGAGTAAGGGGGTTGTTGCGTATGGTATAAAGGGGACTTGATGCTTTAATGCTATGGTTGGGTTTTACCTTAATGATCTTTAGTAGTTGCGGATGCTTGCTAGAGTTCCAATCATAAGTGCATATGATCCAAGAAGAGAAAGTATGTTAGCTTATGCCTCTCCCTCATATGAAATTGCAATGACGACTAGCGGTCTTGTTAATGATTGCCTAGGATAATTCCGCACACCGACCCATCATTATTCCACACTCGCTATTTATAATACTTAAGTAATATATTCTAACTTTATGATAACATCACCTACTTTTATATTTTAGCTCTCCAATACCATGCAAAGTTATCCTCTTCATACACACAACATAGTTTTATTTCTCGTTTCTAGTTGGAAGTAAACGTTCAGTGTACGTAGAGTCGTATTAGTGGCAGATAGGAATTGAGAGAATATTAATCTTACCTTTATATCCTTGTGGGTTCGACACTCCATACTTATCACTTCCACCTTTGGGAATTGCTACGATGATTCCCTGCACTTGGGAATTATCAGGCACCTCCGAGTTCTGCACACGTTCAGCTCGATGGCGTTCCTCACCCACTTGATCCAGCAAGGTGTCGAGGAAGTAGATGAGTTCCATCATCACGACGGCGTGGTGACGGTGATGGTGAAGTGATCCGCATAGGGCTTCGCCTAAGCACCGCGACAATATGACCGGGGGTGTAAACTGTGGAGGGGAGCGCCGCACACGGCTAACAGTTATTGTTCATTGTAGGCGCCCCCTCCCCACATATATATAAGTTGGAGGGGAGGAGAGGCAGCCAAGGGAGCGTCCGAAGTAGGAGGAATCTTACTTAGGGTCCTCTCCCAATTCAGCCAACTCCCCTCTCCTATTCCTATTCGGAGTAGGAAGGGAAGAGAAGGAAGGGGGAATCCTATTCCCTTTTTCCTTTCCTCCTTCCCCTTTCCTTCTCCAATTTGGCCAGCCCATATGGGGTGGGCTCACCAGCCCCTTCGTGGCTGGTGTGTTTCCCCTCTTGGCTCATAAGGCCCATATCTTTTGTTGGGGTGCCGGGAACCCCTTCCGATGACCCGATAAGTACCCGGTGCTTCCCGAAACACTTCCGATGTTTGAATACCATCGTCCTATATATCAGTCTTTACCTCTTGACCATTTCGAGACTCCTCGTCATGTCCATGATCTCATCTGGGACTCAGAACAACATTCGGTCACCAAATCACATAACTCATATAATACTATCTCATCAACGAACGTTAAGCGTGCAGACCCTATGGGTTCGAGAACTATGTAGACATGACCGAGACACCTCTCAATAACCAATAGCGGAACCTGGATGCTCATATTGGCTCCCACATATTCTACGAATATCTTTATCGGTCGAACCGTTATGACAACATGCGTTATTCCCTTTGTTATCGGTACGTTACTTGCCCGAGATTCGATCGTCGGTATCTTCATACCTAGTTCAATCTCATTACCAGCAAGTCTCTTTACTCGTTATGTAATACATCATCCTGCAACTAACTCATTATTCACTTTGCTTGCAAGGCTTCTTATGATGTGTATTACCGAGAGGGCCTAGAGATACCTCGCCGATAATCGGAGTGACAAATCCTAATCTCAATCTATGCCAACCCAACAAACACCTTCGGAGATACCTGTAGAGCATCTATGTAATCACCCAGTTACGTTGTGACGTTTGATATCACACAAGACATTCCTCCGGTATCCGAGAGTTGCATAATCTTATATTCGAAGGAATATGTATTTGACATGAAGAAAGCAATAGCAATAAAACCGAATGATCATAATGCTAAGCTAAAGAATGGGTCTTGTCCATCACATCATTCTCCTAATAATGTGATCCCATTCATCAAATGAGAACACATGTCTATGGTTAGGAAACTTAACCATCTTTGATTAACGAGCTAGTCTAGTAGAGGCTTACTAGGGACAGGGTGTTTTGTCTATGTGTCCACACATGTATCAGGTTTCCGGTTAATAAAATTCTAATATGAATAATAAACATTTATCATGATATAAGGAAATATAAAATAACAACTTTATTATTGCCTCTAGGGCATATTTTCTTCAGTCTCCTACTTGCACTAGAGTCAATAATCTAGTTCACATTGCCATGTGATTTAACACCAATAGTTCACATCTTTATGTGATTAACACCCATAGTTCACATTGCCATGTGACCAACACCCAAAGGGTTTACTATATTCAATAATCTAGTTCACATCGCTATGTGATTAACACCCAAAGAGTACTAAGGTGTGATCATGTTTTTCTTGTGAGAGAAGTTTAGTCAACGGGTCTGCCACATTCAGATCTGTATGTATTTTGCAAATTTCTATGTCTACAATGCTCTGCATGGAGATACTCTAGCTAATTTCTCCCACGTTCAATACGTATCTAGATTGATACTTAGAGTCATCTAGATTAGTGTCAAAGCTTGCATCGACGTAACTCTTTACGACGTACTCTTTATCACCTCCATAACCGAGAACCATTTCCTTAGTCCTCTTTAAGGTAACTAAGGATAATTTTGATTGCTGTGCAGTGATCTACTCCTGGATCACTATTGTACCCCTTTTCCAAACAAATGGCAAGGTACACAACAGGTTTGGTACACAACATGGCATACTTTATAGAACCTATGGCTGAGGCATAGGGATTGACTTTCACTCTCTCTTTATCTTCTGCCGTGATCGGGTTTTGAGTCTTTACTCAACTTCACACCTTGCAACACAGGCAATAACCCTTTATTTGACTGATCCATTTTGAACTTCTTCAAAACTTTGTCAAGGTATGTGCTTTGTGAAAGTCCTATTAAGCGTCTTGATCTGTCTCTATAGATCTTGATTCCCAATATATAAGCAGCTTCACCGAGGTCTTTCATTGAAAACCTTTTATTCAAGTATCCTTTAATGCTATCCAAAAATTCTACATCATTTCCAATCAACAATATGTTATCCACATATAATATTACAAATGCTATAGAGCTCCCACTCACTTTCTTGTAAATACAGGCTTCTTTGAAAGTCTGTATAAAACCATATGCTTTGATCACCTCACCAAAGTGTATATTCCAACTGCGAGATGCTTGCACCAGTCCATAGATGGATCGCTGGATCTTGCACACTTTGTTAGCACCTTTAGGATCGACAAAACCTTTTGGTTGCATCATATACAACTCTTCTTTAAGAAATCCATTAAGGAATGTAGTTTTGACGTCCATTTGCCAGATTACATGATCATAAAATGCGGCAATTGCTAACATGATTCGGACAGAGTTAAGCATCATTACGGGTGAGAAAATCTCATCGTAGTCAACTCCTTGAACTTGTCAAAAACCTTTTGCGACAAGTCGAGCTTTGTCGATAGTAACATTACCGTCAGCGTCAGTCTTCTTCTTGAAGATACATTTATTCTCTATGGCTCGCCGATCATCGAGCAAATCCACCAAAGTCCACACTTTGTTCTCATACATGGATCTTATCTCAGATTTCATGGCCTCAAGCCATTTATCGGAATCTGAGCTCATCGTCGCTTCTTCATAGTTTGTAGGTTCGCCATGGTCTAGTAACAGGACTTCCATAACAGGATTACCATACCACTCTGGTGTCGATCATGTTCTTGTTGACCTAAGAGGTTTGGTAGTAACTTGGTCTGAAGTTTCATGATCATCATCATTAGCTTCCTCTCTAGTTGGTGTAGGCATCACGGGAACGGATTTCTCTGATGAGCTACTTTCCAAATTGAGAGAAGGTACAATTATATCATCAAGTTATACTTTCCTCCCACTCACTTTTGAGAGAAACTCCTTCTCTAGAAAGGACCCATTCTCTGCAACAAAGATCTTGCCTTCGGATCTGTGATGGAAGGTGTACCCAGTTGTTTCCTTAGGGTATCCTATGAAGACACACTTCTTCGATTTGGGTTCGATCTTATCAGGCTGAAGCCTTTTGACATAAGTGTCGCAACCCCAAATTTTAAGAAACGACAGCTTACCTTTCTTACCAAACCACAGTTCATATGGCGTCATCTCAATGAATTTAGATGGTGCCCTATTTAATGTGAATGCGGCTGTCTCTAATGCATAACCCCAAAACGATAGTGGTAAATCGGTAAGAGACATCATAGATCGCACCATATCTAATAAAGTATGGTTAAGACGTTCGGACACACCATTACACTGGGGTGTTCCAGGTGGCATGAGTTGTGAAACTATTCCACATTGTTTTAAATGAAGGCCAAACTCGTAACTCAAATATCCAGGTGCACGATCAGATTGTAGAAAATTTATTTTCTTGTTTCGATAATTTTACACTTCATTCTGAAATTCTTTGAACTTTTAAAATGTTTCAGATTTGTGTTTTGTTAAGTAGATATACCCATATCTGCTCAAATCATCTGTGAAGGTCAGAAAATAACGATACCCGCTGCGTGCCTCAACACTCATCAGACCGCATACATCGGAATGTATTATTTCCAATTAGTTTTTGTAGCTCGCTCCATTGTTTCGAAGAACGGAGTTTTAGTAATCTTTCCCATGAGGCATGGTTCGCAAGTATCAAATGAATCATAATCAAGTGATTCCGAAAGCCCATCAGCATGGAGTTTCTTCATGCGCTTTACACCAATATAACCTAAACGGTAGTGCCACAAGTATGTTGCATTATCATTATCAACTTTGCATCTTTTGGCATCAATATTATGAATATGTGTATCACTATGACCGAGATTTAATAAACCATTTACATTGGGTGTATGACCATAGAAGGTTTTATTCATGTAAACAGAACAACAATTATTCTTTGACTTAAATGAATAACCGTATCACAATAAACATGATTGAAGGAAATATGCCCTAGAGGAAATAATAAAGTTATTATTTATTTCCTTATTTCATGATAAATGTTTATTATTCATGCTAGAATTGTATTAACCGGAAACTTGGTACATGTGTGAATACATAGACAAACAAAGTGTAACTAGTATGCCTCTACTTGACTAGCTCTTGATTCAAAGATGATTAAGTTTCCTAGCCATAGACATGAGTTGTCATTTGTTTAATGGGATCACATCATTAGAGAATGATATGATTGACTTGACCCATTCCGTTAGCTTAGCACTTGATCGTTTAGTATTTTGCTATTGCTTTCTTCATGACTTATACATGTTCCTATGACTATGAGATTATGCAACTCCCGAATACCGGAGGAACACTTTGTGCGCTACCAAACGTCACAACGTAACTGGGTGATTATAAAGGTGCTCTACAGGTGTCTCCGATGGTACTTGTTGAGTTGGCATAGATCGAGATTAGGATTTATCACTCCGATTGTCGGAGAGGTATCTCCGGGCCCTCTCGGTAATGCACATCACTATAAGCCTTGCAAGCAATGTGACTAATGAGTTAGTTGCGGGATGATGCATTACAGAACGAGTAAAGAGACTTGTCGATGAACGAGATTGAACTAGGTATTGAGATACCGACGATCAAATCTCGGGCAAGTAACATACCAATGACAAAGAGAACAACGTATGTTGTTATGCGGTTTGACCAATAAAGATCTTCATAGAATATGTAAGAGCCAATATGAGCATCCAGGTTACACTATTGGTTATTGACCGGAGATGTGTCTCGGTCATGTCTACATAGTTCTCGAACCCGTAGGGTCCACACGCTTAACGTTCAGTGCGATTTATATTATGAGTTATGTGTTTTGATGTACCAAAGGTAGTTCGGAGTCTCGGATGAGATCTTGGACATGACGAGGAGTCTCGAAATGGTCGAGACATAAAGATCGATATATTGGACGAATATATTCGGACATCAGAAAGGTTCCGAGTGGTTCGGGTATTTATCGGAGTACCGAAGAGTTATGGGAATTCGCCGGGGAGTGTATGGGCCTTATTGGGCCTTAGTGGAATAGAGGAGGAGGAAGCCTAGGAGGGACGCCCCCCAAGCCCAATCCGAATTGGGTGAGGGGGGCGGGCCCCCTTTCCTTCTTCTCTCCCTCCTCCTTCCTACCTCTCCTACTCCTACTTGGAAGGGGGGGGGGGGGAATCCTACTCCCGGTGGGAGTAAGACACACAAGAGAGGGCCATCCCTCCCCCTCCTCTACTCCTTTATATAGGGGGGAGGGGGGCACCCCATAGACACACAAGCTGATCATTGATCTTTAGCCGTGTGCGGTGCCCCCCTCCACCATAATCCACCTCGATAATATCGTAGCGGTGCTTAGGCGAAGCCCTGCGTCGGTAGCTTCATCAACACCGTCATCACGCCTCATGCTGACGGAACTCTCCCTCGAAGCTCTACTGGATCGTGAGTTTGTGGGACGTCACCGAGCTGAACGTGTGCAAATCGCGGAGGTGTCGTATGTTTAGTACTTGGATCGGTCGATCGTGAAGACGTACGACTACATCAACCATGATCTTCCCTCTCGTGGGTACGTGAACGACACTCTCCCCTCTCATTGCTATGCATCACCATGATCTTCCGTGTGCGCAGGAAATTTTTTTGAAATTACTACGTTCCCCAACAGTGGCATCCGAGCCAGGTTTATGCGTAGATGTTATATGCACGAGTAGAACACACGTGAGTTGTTGGCGATACAAGTCATACTGCTTACCAGCATGTCATACTTTGGTTCGGCGGTATTGTTGGATGAAGCGGCCCGGACCGACATTACGCGTACGCTTACGCGAGACTGGTTCTACCGACGTGCTTTGCACATAGGTGGCTGGCGGGTGTCAGTTTCTCCAACTTTAGTTGAACCGAGTGTGGCTACGTCCGGTCCTTGAGAAGGTTAAAACAACACTAATTTTATGAAATATCGTTGTGGTTTTGATGCGTAGGTAAGAATGGTTCTTTCTCAGCCTGTAGCAGCCACGTAAAACTTACAACAACAAAGTAGAGGACGCCTAACTTGTTTTTGCAGGGCATGTTGTGATGTGATATGGTCAAGACATGATGCTAAATTTTATTGTATGAGATGATCATGTTTTGTAACAGAGTTATCAGCAACTGGCAGGAGCCATATGGTTGTCGCTTTATTGTCTACAATGAAATCGCCCTGGAATTGCTTTACTTTATCACTAAGCGGTAGCGATAGTCGTAGAAGCAATAGTTGGCGAGACGGCAACGATACTGCGATGAAGATCAAGTTGTTGTGCCGGTGACGATGGTGATCATTACGGTGCTTTGAAGATGGAGATCAAAGGCACAAGATGATGATGGCCATATCATATCACTTATATTGATTGCATGTGATGTTTATCTTTTATGCATCTTATTTTGCTTTGATTGACGGTAGCATTATAAGATGATCTCTCACTAAATTTCAAGGTATAAGTGTTCTCCCTGAGTATGCACCGTTGCCAAAGTTCGTCGTGCCGAGACACCACGTGATGATCGGGTGTGATAAGCTCAACGTTCACATATGATAACCCACAAGTATAGGGGATCGCAACAGTTTTCGAGGGTAGAGTATTCAACCCAAATTTGTTGATTCGACACAAGGGGAGCCAAAGAATATTCTCAAGTATTAGCAGCTAAGTTGTCAATTCAACCACACCTGGAAACTTAGTATCTGCAGCAAAGTGTTTAGTAGCAAAGTAATATGATAGTGGTGGTAACGGTAACAAAGGTAAAGACAGCAAAAGTAATGTTTTTGGTATTTTGTAGTGATTGTAACAGAGTAGCGGAAAAGTAAATAAGTGTAAACCAGTATATGGAAAACTCATAGGCACCGGATTAGCGATGGATAATTATGCCGGATGTGGTTCATCATGTAGCAGTCATAACATAGGGTGACACAGAACTAGCTCCAGTTCATCAATGTAATGTAGGCATGTATTCTGTATATAGTCATTCGTGCTTATGGAAAATAACTTGCATGACATCTTTTGTCCTACCCTCCCGTGGCAGCGGGGTCCTATTGGAAACTAAGGGATATTAAGGCCTCCTTTTAATAGAGAACCGGAACAAAGCATTAGCACATAGTGAATAAATGAACTCCTCAAACTATGTTCATCACCAGGAGTGGTCCCGATTATCGTCACTCCGGGGTTGCCGGATCATAACACATAGTAGGTGACTATAGACTTGCAAGATAGGATCAAGAACACACATATATTCATGAAAACATAATAGGTTCAGATCTGAAATCATGGCACTCGGGCCCTAGTGACAAGCATTAAGCATAGCAAAGTCATAGCAACATCAATCTCAGAACATAATGGATACTAGGGATCAAACCCTAAGAAAACTAACTCTATTACATGATAAATCTCATCCAACCCATCACCGTCCAGCAAGCCTACGATGCAATTACTCACGCACGGCGGTGAGTATCATGAAATTGGCGATGGAGGATGGTTGATGATGACGACGGCGACGAATCCCCCTCTCTGGAGCCCCGAACGGACTCCATATCAGCCCTCCCAAGAGAGATTAGGGCTTGGCGGCGGCTCCGTATCGTAAAACGCGATGATTTCTTCTCTCTGATTTTTTTTCTCCCCGAAAGCCAATATATGGAGTTGGATTTGGCGTCGGAGGGCCACCGAGGGCCCACGAGGTGAGAAGCGCCCGAGGCGCCCACCTCGTGAGCAGGGTGTGGGCCCCCTGGTCTTCATCTTTTGCGAGGATTTTTCTTTATTTTTTCTAAGGTGTTCCATGGAGTTTCAGGACATTCCGAGAATTTTTATTTTCTGCACAAAAAACAACACCCATGGCAGTTCTGCTGAAAACAGCGTCAGTCCGGGTTAGTTCCATTCAAATCATACAAGTTAGAGTCCAAAACAAGGTCAAAAGTGTTTGGAAAAGTAGATACGACGGAGGCGTATCAACTCCCCCAAGCTTAAACCCTTGCTTGTCCTCAAGCAATTCAGTTGACAAATTGAAAGAGAAAAAGAAAAACTTCTACAAACTCTGTTTGCTCTTGTTGTTGTAAACATGAAAAGCCAGTATTCAAGTTTTAGCAAATATTATGAACTAACCATACTCACAATAACACGTAGGTCTCACAATTACTCATATCAATAGCATAATCAGCTAGCGAGCTATAATAATAAAACTCGGGTGACAACACTTTCTCAAAATAATCAAAACATGATATAACAGAATGGTATCTCGCTAGCCCTTTCTGAGACCGCAAAACATGAATCAGAGCACCTTTAAAGATCAAGGACTAACTAAACATTGTAATTCATGGTAAAGAGATCCGATCAAGTCATACCCAATATAAACCAATAATAATGAATGCAAGCGACGAGTGTGCTCTCAATGAGTGCTTTTTAATAAGAAGGGTGATGACTCAACATAAAAGTAAATGGATAGGCCCTTCGCAGAGGAAGTAGGGATTTGTAGAGGTGCGAGCTCGGTTTTGAAATAGAGATAAATTATATTTTGAGCGGCATACTTTCATTGTCAACATAACAACTAAAAAGGCGACGATATCTTCCATGCTAAAAAGATTATAGGCGGTTCCCAAACAGAATGGTAAAGTTTATACTCCCTTCCTCCACAAGCATCAATCCATGGCTTGCTCGAAACAACGAGTGCCTCCAACATTCAACGGGTCCCAAGGGAGTTTTGTTTGCAGTTATTTTGATTTAGTTTGCACAAAGCATGGAATGGGCATCCGGATACCAGCCATTTTCTCGTGAATGAGGCGGAGTCCACTCCTCTTGAGAATAACCCGCCTAACACGGAAGATAAGGGCAACTCTAGTTGACATATGAGCTATTCGAGCATGCAAAACAGAATGTTTATTTGAAGGTTTAGAGTTTGGCACATACAAATTCACTTGGAACGGCAGGTAAATACCGCATATAGGTAGGTATAGTGGACTCATATGGAATAACCTTGGGGTTTAAGGTGTTTGGATGCACAAGCAGTATTCCCACTTAGTACAGTTGAAGGCTAGCAAAAGATGGGGAAGCGACCAACTGAGAGAGCGACAACAGTCGTAAACATGCATTAAAATTAATTCACACCGAGTACAAGCATGAGTAGGATATAATCCACCATGAACATAAATATCATGAAGGCTATGTTGATTGGATTCAACTACATGCGTGAACATGTGCCAAGTCAAGTCACTCAATGAATTTAAAGGAGGATACCACCCCATCATACCACATCATAATCATTCTAATAGCATGTTGGTACGCAAGGTAAACCATTTAACTCATAGCTAATAAGGCATGGCACAAGCAACTATAATCTCTAAATGTCATTGCAAATATGTTTACTTCATAATAGCTGAATCAGGAAAGATGAACCATCATATTTACAAAAACAAGAGAGGTCGAGCTCATACCAACTTTTCTCTTCCCAATAAGTCCATCATATATCATCATTATTGCCTTTCACTTGCACGACCGAACGATGTGTATAATAATAAGAGTGCACGTGCATTGGACTAAGCTGGAATCTGCAAGCATTCAACTCAAGAGAGAAGACAAGTAATATGGGCTCTAAGTTTAAATAATCAATCATGCATATAAGAGCCACTAAGCGTTTCCAATATGGTCTTCTCAACCCCCAAAAGAAAGAAAATAAAATAAAAACTATTTACATGGGAAAGCTCCCAACAAGTAAAAGAAGAACGGGAAATATTTTTGGGTTTTCTTTTTAATTCTACTGCAAGCATGAAAAGTAAACTAACTAATTTTTTTTCTTAAGGTTTATCAAACACACAAGAAGAAAGCAGGAAAAAGAAATTTAAACTATGGATAATACAACGAAATAGTATGAGCACCGACATCTAGCAATGAGTGTGCGTGAACATAAATGTAATGTCGGTGGGAAATGCGTACTCCCCCAAGCTTAGGCTTTTGGCCTAAGTTGGTCCATTGCCAGGGATGGCCTGGCGGATACCCATAGGTGTAGCTGGGGTCGTAGTGTGACGAAGAGACTCTGACTGTCACTGGCTGGTAGCCTCCTCTGGATCCCAAGAATAAACAGATAGTCGTGGAGGCTCATCTTGTGGCTCCGACTCCAAGACTGGTGCAGGATTCCGATAGGCTTGAACAGCCAACCACGTAACGATGTGAGGTTCTGCAGACAAGTTAAACAAAGAAGGAGCAGGCAAAGTAATAGTCTCAGGGTGATGTTTATCAAAGTAAACTTTATATTTGACCTCCCCATCACGACTCTTAACAAGAAAATCATGCGCTATCATACTCTTGTAATCTAAATAAGCACGGGGCAGCGCTGTTTCTTCTTTCTCCGCATGCCTAATAGGTATTTCAAAATGTTCAGCTAGGCGTGAAGCATAAATGCCTCCAAAGATGGGGCCCTTAGTACGGTTCAAACTTAACCATCTAGCAACAATTCCACCCATGCTAACAGAGTTATTGCGGTATAAACCATGGAGCAAAATAATAATATCAGGAATACTAAAGTTCCCACAGTTCCCGCGTCCAATTAAGCAACGACTAGCAAATAAGGCAAAGTAGCGTAAAACAGGATAATGTATGCTAGTGATCCTCGCGTCAGAAACCTTCCTGGTTTCTCCCACCGTGATAGTGTTAATAAAAGCTTCTACTTCGTTACGGTGGGGTTCATCTAAGGTGCCCTCAAAGGGTATTCTGCAAACCTCGCAGAATTCAGCTAATCTCATCTCTTTAACAACGTCATATAAATGAAACTCTACTGTTGGAGGTGATTTCTTAGGGAAAAAGTAGAAGTTTTGCACAAAAGTATTTGTGAGTAAGAGATACTGATGACGTTGGCCGTGGAGGAAGTTGGTGAGGCCAACATTCTCAATCAATAAATAGAAATCTTCATAAATCCCAGCTCTCCTCAAGAAGTCATTGGAAGGCCATTCACAAGGCCGGACCTCCGTGGTGCGAGGCAAATTAAATTTGGGCTTCTCCTCTTCTTCCTTTTGTTTTTCCTTAGAGCTTCGGCTCGACGAGCCCCTCAAAAGTCTCTTCATTATTTCTGAAACAATCTGAAATTTTTAGTAACTTGAATGAAAAGTGAACCAACTTCAATAAGATTGATAGTAACAACTCCCACAAGTGCCTAGATGTCATGACTGGTTTTCCAATAAAATACTTATTGAGAAACCGATCCTATTATTCCCAGTATGAGGAAAATCCTCCTTACTGGTAGACAAAATCTTGATATAGTAAGCCAGTAGCATTAAATATATTACAGGGTCGAGCTGAGTCTGCTCAACAATTTTATTACAAACAAGCCAATATTGTACATAAGGGCGGTTATGATACAGGGGTGGGGTGGCATACTAATGACTCGAGATAAAAGTGGTAGTGGAAATATCACAGTGGAGTGGATAATATGACTCCTAAACTGGCAGCTCATCGAGCGTCGAGGTGAGGCTCGGTGAATTTATTCGGATAGCGGAAGCAGGTATAATACAGTGACCAAATCCAGGATCGCACGAGACTGACTGGGACTCCTCTAGGCGTCGGACTCACTATCGAACTCTTCATCCATGAGATCGCCTTCATCAACATCTGGCCAAATCAACAAGCCAGGTGAGTACTTGAAAGTACTCGCAAGACAGTTTGGACATAAGATATAAAAAATGCATGCATGAATGCGTCATGGGCAAATAGCAATGCACATTCAAAAAATAAAAATATTGGCGCAACATGATAAGTAAGAAGGTAGTCAGACGGTAGTCTTCCCGAAATCCCAACAAAATAACTGAAATCGGGTGTCTGGAGCGACGCCTTGAAGGGTAAGCAAATAAATAATCATGCCGCAGTCGGGCGTCTAAGAGACACCACATAAAGGGCTTATATTGAAAGGTAAATGACATGCGTTACGATCCGGACGTCGGGCGACATCGCGAAAGGGCTTATATTGAAAGTAAATAACATCGTGCCACAGTTGGATGTCGGCGACATCGCGAAAGGGCTTATATCGAAAGTAAATAACAAGCGTGCCACGATCGGACGTATGGCGACATCGCGAAAGGGCTTATATCAAAAGTAAATAACAATTGTGCCACGATCGGCCGTCGGCGACATCGCGAAAGGGCTTATATCAAAAGTAAATAACATCGTGCCGCGATCGGACGTCGGCGACATCGCGAAAGGGCTTATATCAAAAGTAAATAACAATTGTGCCACGAGTCGGACGTCTAAGCGACATCGCGAAAGGGCTTATATTTCATTATTCATATCGATAAATTCACAAAGATATAATACTCATAGGAAATATTCAACACATAATAATAAGCGGGTTAGTCCATCCACGAGGAATAAACATTTAACGGACTCAACACTCACGTGGTTCACGGAGTCTTTGTCCTTGAGGCGACACTTGACAAGATAAGTTGAACATAGTACTTGGACATGGATAAGATGATTCATAGGATTTTGACTCTGCGAGTTTGTACTAAATTACCCACAGCCAGCGGTTCCGTAGTCACGAAGGACTAGTTCCGTTCTGGTATTTCGGTGAAAAGCATCTAACGATACACACCCATCCCACCTCACGATGCCAGGAATCACCCTACACAGCGTTCAAGAAAAACTTTGAGACGGGGAGATTACAATCTCGAATAGCATGGGATCAAATTTATATACGCGCACTCTAAGGGGTGCCCCCCTCTCGGTCCCAACCGGAAACACCCATGCCCCCTGACCGGATGACTGGCTTTAATCCAGGGCCATGGAACCCTCATCACAGCCTCTCGATTTGGTGTGTACCAGGAAAGCGGTTTGCAACTTACTAAGCCATATCCCTTGCGGAAAACATATGGTAGTACAGGAAGGGAAAATGGATGGAAACTGGACTGATTCATGTTGACACTGGAGTCAAATAGTCTGGCATAAGACTGGCATGCTACAACACTGTCATCTTACCCATTCTCGTGCCATCACATGGCCATGCAAACTCATATCCAACAACTTATGGATTTTCGAAACTCACTTGCCTCATCTTTGCATGTAACATAACATTCATCGAGATGCTCATAAACATGCCATGAAACTACTTAATGCAAACATGCCAAAGACACTCATCAACATGCTTTCCTGGTTCGGAGTAGTCGGAGTATATCTTGGCGAAGTTCGCAGTTCCGTCACCTCCTCCGGTATCTACGTTATAAGAAAATACATACTAACGTAAATACCGAGAGTGCACAAAAAAATGTACCAAATATTTTCAAATAAATATGACAAAAAACTACACAGAAAAACAAAGATGACAGAAAAAGAATCAATCAAAAATCAGTTTCTGTTTAAAAGTTATAAAGGTTTTAATCCAAGGACTCATCTGTAATGAAGCAGAAAGTTTCCAGGGGCCAACTCATAAAAACAGAAAACGCTTCGGCTAAAAAGCCGTCAACTGCAAAGGGAAACGTATTCTGCCCGAAGGCGTTTTCAGAAAACGGTTCAAAAAAAAGAAAATACTGACTAGGGGTCCCACCCGTCAGGTTGGAAATTTCAAGCGGGGAGAAAGCAGGCTGCTTGGCGCCTAAGAGCTGCGGTGGTCGCCGGCGGTGATCCACGGTGAGTTAGGAGGATCGGAGAGTACCTACGTGCTCAGTGTGTCCTTCCACGTCGGTGGGTGGTGGTGGTGGTCGTCGGCGAGCACCACGTCGACGGCGGTCCTTGCTCCGGTGGACGGCGGCTCGGGTGGAGTTGGATCTCGTCGGGGAGGGCTGCGGAGGTCAAAGTGAAGCCTGGGTTAGATCACTGGGTGCTTGAGGAGACTACTTACGAGGTTTGGGCAGCAGAGATGGCCTCACCGGAGTGGATCGAGCTGGTGGCCGAGGCGGATCGGGGCGGCCGGAGTTGGGGGAGGAGACCTCCTCGAGGTCCTCCTAGTGGCTTGGCGGGGTTCTGGTGGGGTGCAGTGGTGGTGCATGCTCGAGAACGAGCTCGGGACTTCTTTTTATAGGCGATCTGAGGCGGTGGCCGTGAACGGGGATCTCCGGCGATGGTTGCGGCGGCGCAGCGTTTGGTCGGGGCGTTTTTAGGGGGTTGGGCGTCAACGTGGAGGTCCACCGGTTCCATTTAGGTGCTAACCAAGTTTGGATTAGGCGCTCTGGGTGGCTTCAGCGGAGCAGGCGGCGGGCCCATCGGCGGCGAAGGTGCGCCTGTGCTTGCCGAACCACGGCAACGATGCTGCGGTGTCTTGTTGGCATGCATGAGGCCCTGCTGAGGGCTAGGAGGCGTTAGGCGGCCGGACGGCGTGTGAGCTGGCTCGGCTCCCTATAGCCGCCACGGGTGGCTCGCCACCGCAGAAGCTGCGGCGTTGGCGATGCTCGCCGCCACCGACACCTGTGCCCGTCCATGAGAGCATGCGGTGCTCTGGTCAAGGAGGAGAGGCCGTGCGCAACGCGCCAGGGTGCACTGGTGATCGATGACAAGCCAGCGGCAACGACCTTGGTGAACTCTGAAACTCTGAATTCTCTTGAAAGTGTCTGAGGCAGTCTTGGCCAAGTGTTCGACGAAATGATTTTGGCATGTGGGGAATTTTCCTTGAGCTGATCTTTGGTGGGGTGGCCTCTCATTGCATCTGGGGGCTGCCTGAATTTTGGTAGAATTTTTGGAGAAGAGAAAATATGAATTTCACCAAATTTGACAAATCTGGTCCAAACTTGCAGAGGTTGAAACTTGAAAATTTTGAATAGAGGAAGAGTGTATCTTGATGGATCTAGGTTGGGGGTGCTAAGGACTATCCAGAGGAGTTGGTTTGAGATCAAAACTCAAAGGAAGTCAGGTACTTACTTTGTAAATCATCTAGGCTTAAAATAATTGGCAGAATTGTTTTGGGGAATAGAATAAATGAAATAAAATCCAAAAATGGGTTGGACTTGTTGGAATAGAAAGTTTGGATTGCCCCAAAGTGGAGGGAGGGATTTTGGGAGGATTTACCACAAGAGGCATGGTAAAACCATGGGTGGTTTCAAAACAAAAGAAGCTCCAAAACCCATAGGGTTTCTTTTAAAAGAAAAAATACATTACAAAAATAAATTTGAGATGCGAAAAAAAATCAGGAGAAAGGTTTTTAATAACAAAACACCAGGGTTGAAGAAGATACAAAAATAAAATCCTTGCCATGGGGAAAAGTTTTGATAGAGAGGTTTTTGGAAGGATTTAAAAGACCTTCAAATCCAACAAAGTTTTTGCTGAAAACAAAATAATTTTTTTTTGAAGTGTCACAACACCTACCCCCTTAGGAAAAATCTCGTCCCCGAGATTTCAGCTGAGCCTCAAACAAGTGTGGGTGTTCTGTCCGAAGAAAATCCTCTCTTTCCCAAGTTGCTTCACTCTCGGTGTGATTGCTCCATTGAACTCTGAAAAACTTGATGGTTTTACGTCGGGTCCTCCTTCGAGACTCCTCTAATATTTTTATTGGATGTTCCCGATAGGTGAGGTCTGGTTGTCGTCAATGTTTTCATGGGATACTTGCTTCTGCAGGTTGCTCACGCACTTTCTCAAGCGCAAGGCGTGGAACACGTCGTGGACATCGAATAATTCTTGAGTAAATCTAGGTGGTAGGCTACCGTGCCTCTTCGTGCCACTATCTGGAAGGTCAGATGAATCTTGGTGCTAGCTTTCCCTTAATCTTGAATCGTTGCAGGCCCCTCATAGGAGATACTCGTAGGTACACAAACTCAGCGGGTCCGAAACTGACTCCCCGATGTTTCTGATCATAATAACTCTTCTGTCGGCTTTGAGCTGTCTTGAGTCGGTCCCTGATTAGCTTGACCTTTTCCTCCGCTTCTTTGAGCATGTATGGGCCGAAGATACGGCTGTCTCCGGTCTCTGACCAATTTAGCAGGGTACGACATCTCCGCCCGTACAATGCTTCGAAGGGTGCCATTTGAAGACTGGCTTGGTAACTGTTGTTGTATGCGAACTCTGCGTATGGCAAGCTTTCTTCCCAACTGGTTCCATAGGTGAGGTGTGACGCCCTCGATTCAATCGTACACTAATCATGCACGCAAATGTGTACGATCAAGATCAAGGACTCACGGGAAGATATCACAACACAACTCTACAAATAAAATAAGTCATACAAGCATCATAATACAAGCCAGGGGCCTCGAGGGCTCGAATACAAGTGCTTTCGATCATAGGCGAGTCAGTGGAAGCAACAATATCTGAAATCTGAGACATAAGTTAAACAAGGTGCCATAAGATGGCTAGCACAAAGCAGGATCTGAGATCGAAGAGGAGGCGGGCCTCTGCTGGGATCCTCCTAGGTCACTCACAGTAAATCGTCGGCGGGCTGCTGCGTAGTAGTAGGCACCTCCGGAGTAGTAGTCGTCATAGGCGGTGGCGTCGACTCACAGGCTCCATCGTGCAGTTGCGACAATCGAGTAAAGGTAGGGAAAAGGGGAACAAGGCAGCAGTGAGTACTCATCCAAAGTACTACTTAAGCAAGGAGCTACACTACATATGCATGGATATATGTGTAAAGGCCATATCGATGGACTGAGCTGAGAATGCGAGAATAAGAGGGGATAGCTAGTCTTAACGAAGACTACGCCACGGACACCTGCCTTAGCAGTAGGAGGGACAATCTGAAGTCCTCCAAGTAACATCATATAGCAATAATCCTACCCGCAATCCCCACTCATAACCACGAGCGAGGCGACCACGGTTATGTCGGCACTTGGAAGGTGTGTTTTATCAAGTATCCGGTTCTAGTTGTCACAAGCTCAAGGTACAACTCAAGTCGTCACATTACCGAAGATCACGGCTATCCGAATAGATTAACTTCCTGCGGTGCACCATCTTACCCGCACGCTTGATCCCATTTGGCGGACACACTTTCTGGGTCATGCCGACGCGGAAGATCAACACGTCGCAGCCCCACCTAGGCACAACAGAGAGGCCAACCGCGGTCTAAACCTAAGCGCAGTGCAGGCCAATCGCCTGAGCACACACTGCACGTTCGTCTGTGACGGAAGCAGACCTAGCCCATCGGCGTTCGGTCCAATCCGGCCTAGCGCCGCTCGTCAGCCGACGTCTGAAGTGCTTGGTGATACCACGGCGCGGGATACCCATAACTACTCCAGCGTAGATGGTTAGTGCGTATAAGCTCGTAGCCAACCCAGATCAAATACCAAGACCTCGTTAAGCGTGTTAAGTAACATGAGCGCCCGAACGAGGCAGGCCCACCTTTCTCCTAAGCGGTCTCAACCTGCCTGTCGCTCGCCTCAATGATCCACTCGCGGGTGCTCCATCGGCCGACCGACTTTAGTCTCCACATGTATCATGTATAAGTATATAGTATATACCGTGATCAACTCGAGTGATCACGGCCCGATAATATAGCACGGCGGACGGACAAGAAAGTAGGGCCACAGATGAAAGTACTAGCATCCTATACTAAGCATATAGGATTGCGGTAAGGTAACAATGAAGTTACAAGGACGAGGCTATGCAGCGGATATAGTAATGTAAAAGCAGTAACATGCTATGCTACTCTAATGCAAGCGGTGTAGATAAGAGTAAGCGATATCACGGTGATCAAGGGGGCTTGCTGGTTGCTCTGGCAAGAGAGAGGGGTCGTCAACACCGTGTCGTCGCGCCGGCGGTTGCTGGCGTCGGTCTCGTAGTCTACCGGGAGAAGAGGGGAAGAAACAATGAATACAAATGTGAGATGCATAACGATGCATGACATGCCAAGCGATGCTAAGCGTGCCCTAACGTGGTAAGAAGGGTCTTGGTTTGGGGAAATCATCAGGAAGTTATCCGGTTCGGACGTCTGTCAGACGGATGAACCGGAGAGGAAAGTTTGCAGGTTCGATAGGTTAGAGGCGTGTGGTGGACGAGCGGAATTGCGTATCCGGATTAATCTCGTCGTTACGAGCAACTTTCATGTTGAAATTATTTTAATCCGGATTACGGATTAAAGATATGATTATAAAAGATTTTATTAATTTACGGAATTTTAATTAATTATTTAATTAATTTGAAATTGCATTTATGACATTAGCATGATGTCATCTTGGCGTCATCGATCAGCGAGGTTGGTGAGTCAACCTGACAGTGGGTCCGCATGTCATTCACTAATGACTAATTAATTTAATTAGCCTAATCAAAGTTAATTAACCTTAGTTAATTAAGTTAATTAATGATTAGGGTAATTAATTCAGAATTAATTAGATTAATTAATTGCTTAATTAATTTAATTAATGATCGAGGTTAATTAATCGAGAATTAATTAGGTTAATTAATTACTTACTTACTTAATTAATTAATTAATTAGTTAATTAATTTAATTCATTTTATTTCCATTTTATTACATTTTTAATTAAAAGCGTTCCTTTTATTTTTTTTTGGGGTGGGGCCCCTGTCGGTGGCCCAAGGCCGTCAGGCGGTGGGTAGCGGGCTATCTGAGGCGATGCCGAATGGACCCGATCGAGGCGGATCGAGGCGCGACCGAGGCGATCGAGGCGGCCGAGGCCACGAGGAGTGGCCCGGCCGTGGCGCGGCGGCCGGCGGAGGTCTGACAGCGGGGTGGTGGTGGGTTCGGCCGAGGGCAGCATGTGGGGAAACGAGGGCTCGGTCGAGGCGAGGCGCCGAGCAGGGATCGAGGGCTCGGGCGCCGCTAAAGGGGCGCCGGAGAGGTTCGCCACGGGGAAGGAAGGAGGAAGGCCGTGCGGTGGCAGGCCGTCGGATCCGGCGAGGAGGAAGAAGGCAGGCGCGGTGCGTGGCCTGGCGATCGAGCCAGCCAGGGCGGTCGGAGACCTGGCGAGAGGAGAAGGGGAGCGGGGGGGGAACCGGGAGAGGAGGCCTCAGTGGGAGGCGGGGCCTAGGCGGCGGGCTCGGTGAGGTCGAAGGAGTCCGTCGGGGAGGAGGTCGGGGAGGCGCGCGTGACGGGCGGGCGAGCCGAGCATGTGTGAGGAGGCCAGCACTGGGGCGACGGAGGAGGAGGAGATCTTCGGTGGTCGGCGGGGAGGAGGGAGGTCCGGGGCGGGGGGGGGGGGCAGCAGTGGGGGACGGCGGAGGTTGGCGGTCGGGGCGGGTCTCCGCCCGATCAATCGGGAGAGGCGAGGAGGGAGGGCGGGCGGGGGCGAAGTGGGTTGCGGCTAGGGTTAGCTTGCTGGTGGGAAGGGGTTATCTTGGGGCTGGGCAGTGGGCGGCCCGAGGGGAAGGGAATGGGCCACGGGCCAAGTGGGGAGAGGGAGGGCTCTTTGGGCAGGGGGTTTCCCTCCCAGTTTTGTTTTGTTTTTCTTTTGTTATTTTTCCTTTTACTTATTTACTTTTAGTTTTCTTTTATCTTAGTTTTATAAAAATCATCACTAACACCCAACTTGGTGCTTTTAAATAAACTACTGCTACATAAATCCTCATCCACATTAAAATAATTTAATATTTTATAAAATACAAAAGGCATTTAATTACTTTCTTTTGCTGCTGTTTTAGTTTCCTTTGAGCATTTAAACATTTATAAAAATGTGGTTTCATCACCATAATTACCTATGTATTATTTGGTTCCTCCGAACATTTAAAGTTTAATATTTGAAAACTTTTAATGTTTGACCTCGTTAATTTGAATTTTGAATCTGATTTGAACTAACGAGATTTTCAACAGTAACCGAGGTGGCGTGGCATCATTAGTGCGGATTACTGTAGCTTAATTACCCGGGCGTCACATGAGGACACATGCTCTTAGCATGTCTTCTAGAATTTGGTTTACTCGTTCGGTTTGTCCATCGATGCAGGGGTGGTATGCGGTACTAACGCATGATTGAGTTCGAGCTTGTTGTAATTGATCCCAAAATCGGTGAGCGAATTGAGTGCCTCATCCGATATTATAGTCTTTGGAACTCCATGTAAGCACGATACGGGAAAGATAAAGCTGTCAAGCTTACGAGTGGTGTGGGTTGACTTCACGGGATGAAGTGTGCCACCTTAGTCGATCTATCTGTGATGACCCATATGGCATCATTCCGTGTCGTGACGAGGTAGTCAACAATAAAATCCATTCCAATCTCGTCCCATTTCCACTCGGGTATCTTATTTGGTTGTAATAGTCCGGCGGTTTACGGTTCTCGGCCTTGATCGTTGACAAGAGTCACAACACGCAATGAGCGTGGCTATGTCCTTTTATACCGTGCCACCAAATTTTTCTGAAGATCCTTGTACATTTTGTTCCTCGGGATGGATTGAATACGGGCGGTGTGGCCTTCATCTAAGATTTGCTGTTTAAGGTCCTCGATATTTGATGCATAAAGTCTATCTCCGTACCACAATATTCCACCTTTCGTCGATATGAATTACGAGACCTTGCCCAAACTCACTTTCTGTTTTATGCCTTCAATCTGGGGTGCCCATCTTTGAGCCTCTTTAATCTTTTCTATCGGGGTAGGCTGTATTTCTAAATTTGACACACTTGCCTTGGTGACCACCATCAAGTTGAGTTTAGCAAACTCTTGCCGAAATTCAGGTCTCAGGTTTGGTAGGTTGTCGTTGTTCGGGCTAGGATTCCAACTTAGAGCATCCGCCACTACATTTGCTTTTCCTCGATGGTAGTGGATTCCAACATCATAATCCTTCACTAATTCCAACCAGCGTCGTCGCCATAAATTGAGTTCCGGTTGTGTGAAAATATACTTGATGCTTTTATGGTCCGTGTATATTTCTAGCGATTTCAAGTAAAAAGTGTCTCCATTCCTTGAGTGCATGAATGACTGCTGCCAACTCCAGGTCATGAGTAGGATAATTATCCTCATGCTTGCGAAGTTATGCGGAAACATATCGACTACCTTGCCTTCTTGCATCAATCGCATCCGAGGCCCTTAGGGATGCGTCTGTCCACCTCAAAATTTTTGTGTATATACGGCACAAATAATCTTGGTGCTATCATTAATTTCCTTTTAGTTCTTGGAAACTTTTCTCGCATAGCTTCCGTCCATTCAAACTTCTTGTCTTTCTTGAGTAACCGTCATTGGCTTTGCTATGGTGGAGAATCCTTCAATAAATCTTGGTAGTATCCTGCCATTCCCAAGAAACTTCATACGTCCGTTCTGCTGGCTGGTGGTTTCCAGCCAAATCTGACCTTGACTTTCGGGTCTCGGCAATACCTTCTTGGGTCGATCGTGGCCCGGAAAACCTACATCTTAGCCAAAATTCACACTTGCTGAACTTGGCGTACAATTGATGTTTCTGAGTTCTCCTAGTACAATTACGAGATGTTCAGCGTGCTCTTACGGTGTCTTGGAGTATATCAGAATATAAATCGATGAATACCACAACAAACTTGTCCATAAACTTCATAAATACTTTGTTCATGAGGTGAAATAATTATGCGGGGGCGTTTGTTAGTCCAAATGGCATTACTGTGAACTCATACAGTCCGTATCTGGAGGTGAAGGCTGTCTTGGGGATATCTTTGTACTTTTAGTTGATGGTATCCCGACCTTAAGTCAATTTTTGAGAAGACCTTGGCCTGAGCAAGCTGATCAAATAAATCATTTATCCGTGGCATCGGGTATTTGTTCTTTATTGTGACTATGTTAAGTGCTCGATAGTCTATACACAATCTCAGTGTCCCATCCTTCTTCTTGGCAAATAAAATTGGTGAACCCAAAGGTGAGGAGCTGGCTCGTATATATTCTTTGTCCAATAATTCTTTTATTTGCTTCTTCAATTCTACCAACTCGGATGGTGCCATTCTGTATGGTTTCTTGTATATGGGGGCGGTTCCAGGTGCTAGCTCAATGCTGAATTCTATCTCTCGGTTTTGTGGCATGCCTGGTAGTTCTTCGGGAAATACGTCTGGAAATTCACACACTACTGGAACCTTGCTTAATTCAGAAACGTCCACCTTGTTCAATCTCGGTTGCCGAGATATTTTTCTCTCTTTGGCTGAAACTCTTATTGTCTTCCCGTGGTGGTGGGTGAGAATTACGGTCCGGTTGAAGCAGTCAATAAAACCTTTGTTGGTGGTTAACCAATCCATCCCTAAGATGACATCCAGTCCTTTATTTTCCAATATAATAAGGTTGGCGTGAAACTTCAATCCTTCAAACTCAATAACCACACCTTGGCAGTAACTCTGAGTAACTTGCTTAATCCCAGGGGACTTGATGATCATGGATTTTTCCAAGGGAAGCATCGAAAAATTATTTTGCAAAGCAAAACTCTTCGAAATGAATGAGTGAGAAGCTCCAGAATCAAACAAAACCGTGGCAGGTATTGTGTTGACAGGAAGCGTGCGAGTCACGATATTGAGGGCATTCTGTGCTTCCTCTCTGGTCACGTGGTTCGATGACCCTTCTGTGGTTGTTATTGGGGTTGAAATTGTTTCGCTTGGCGCTGAATTATTGCCCCGTTGTTCGGCTTTGGGGTCGAGTTCCTTGGCTTGGGGCCTGCTTGGCATAGTGCCCTTCCTCCCCACAAGTGTAGCAAATGCTTGCTGGCGATATCGAACTCCTTGTCCCTTGCATGGAAATTCTTGATTGGGCGTGAGGCGTTTGTGGTGGGTTTGTGTGTCCCACCTTTCGAAAATCCGTCTTGCTTGATGGTTGCGAGCAAGAGTAGTCAGTCCCTTTTAAGCTTGCGGAAATCCTACAAGATGCATCTCTCATTTTCCAAGGTAATGGCCTTATCCACCAGCGTTTTGAAATCGGGAAGGTGTGCACAACCAGGTGGCATTTAAGCCGCGGTGCCGGACCGTCCAGAATTTTCCATCTTCTTGCTTTCGGTCATCGCTCTTCGTTGGCGTGGCGAGACAACGAGTAAACTGGCTGTTGTATTACGACACCGTCATGGTCCTTTGTTTGAGATCATCAAACTCTCTCTTCTTGATCTTCATAACACTTTTAGGAATGTGCGCCCCATGAAATCCTTCTTTGAACTCCTCCCAGGTTATATCATTTTCGTTGGGGTGCATGTGTAGGAAATTTTCCCACCAAGATGCAGCTGCTCCAGTGAGATAGTGCGGTGCATATAGTACTTTCTCACGGTCTGAACACTGTGCAATAATTAATTTTCTTTCCATGTCTGGAAGCCAATCATCGGCCTCAAGAGGTTTGTCAGTGTGAGAAAATGTTGGGGGACGCATCTTTTGTAGCTCAGACAACTTGGATTGCTGTGGATACTGTCCACGGTGATTTCCCATATTGATGACTTGGTTCATCATTTCCTGATGTTGTTGCTGACTTTGTTCATATAGGCGGCATACTTGGGAAAATGCCGTCTCATTGCCCTGCTGACTCGACTGCCCCTGCGTGAAATTGTTGCTTGTTTGGGTGCCATAATTCTCTTCTGGCGGATTTGGCATGGAGCGAGTCCAAGGACGAGACATTTTTCACTCTGGGGATATATTTTGTAAAACTCATAAGAAAAGGAATTGAGTCGCAAAAATCAATAAATACATAAAGACGGGAAATTTTAAATGCTCCAGGATTTTTCAAGATAATAATCGATTGCGCACGGAGAAGGACTGCTCGTTACATATCTTACACGCAAGCAGTAATTATACAATACATCACTCAGGATATGCGTACATTGTTGGGGAACGTAGCAGAAATTCAAAATTTTCTACGCAACACCAAGATCAATCTATGGAGATTCTAGCAACAAGTGAGGGAGAGGATGAGCATCTTCATACCCTTGAAGATCGCTAAGCGGAAGCGTTCAAACGCGGATGATGGACTCGTACTCGCGGTGATTCAAATCGCGGAAGATCCGATCTAGCGCCCGAGCAGACGGCGCCTCGCGTTCAACACACGTACAGCCGGGGCGTCTCCTCCTTCTTGATCCAGCAAGGGAGGAGAAGTTGTGGGAGAACTCCGGCACTGCGGCATGGTGGTGGAGCTTACAGGTTCTCGTGAGCCGCCAAGCACTACGGAGGAGGAGGAGGTGTTGGGAGGAGAGGGCTGCGCCCGAGGCAAGGTGAACCTCCATCGCCTCCCACTATATATAGGGGTGGAGGGGCTGGTTTCTTGCCCTCCAAGTCCATTGGGGCGTTAGCAAGGTGGGAGGAAAGAAATACCATCATTTCCTTCCCCAGATTGTTATCCCCCTTTTTTAGGGATCTTGATCTTATCCCTTCGGGATATGATCTTATTCCTTCTAAGGGGGGATCTTGGTGCACCTTGACCAGGGGTGTGGGGCCTTTCCCCACTACCCACATTCATGTGGGTCCCCCCATGCAGGTGGGCCCCACTCCGGAACCTTCTAGAACCTTCCCGGTACAATACCGAAAAAACCCGAACATTTTCCGATGGCCAAAATATGACTTCCCATATATAAATCTTTACCTCCGGACCATTCCGGAACTCCTCGTGACGTCCGGGATCTCATCCGGGAATCCGAACAACATTCGGTAACTGCACACTAATTCCCATAACAACTCTAGCGTCACCGAACCTTAAGTGTGTAGGCCCTACGGGTTCGGGAATCATGCAGACATGACCGAGACAGCTCTTTGGACAATAACCAACAGCGGGATCTGGATACCCATATTGGCTCCCACATGTTCCACGATGATATCATCGGATGAACCACGATGTCAAGGACTCAATCGATCCCGTATTCAATTCCCTTTGTCTAGCGATATTGTACTTGCGAGATTCGATCGTCGGTATGCCAATACCTTGTTCAATCTCGTTACCGGCAAGTCTCTTTACTCGTTCCATAACACATCATCCGTGATCAACCCCTTGGTCACATTGTGCACATATGATGATGTCCTACGAGTGGGCCAGAGATACCTCTCCGTTGCGGAGTGACAAATCGATCTTGATTTGTGCCAACCAGCAGACACTTTCGGAGATACCCGTAGTGCACCTTTATAGCCACCCGATTACGTTGTGACGTTTGGTACACCAAAGCATTCTTACGGTGTCCGGGAGTTGCACAATCTCATGGTCTAAGGAAATGATACTTGACATTAGAAAAGCTTTAGCATACGAACTACGATCTTTGTGCTAGGCTTAGGATTGGGTCTTGTCCATCACATCATTCTCTAATGATGTGATCCGTTATCAACGACATCCAATGTCCATGGTTAGGAAACCGTAACCATCTATTGATCAACGAGCTAGTCAACTAGAGGCTTACTAGGGACATAGTGTTGTCTATGTGTCCACACATGTATCTGAGTTTCCTATCAATACAATTATAGCATGGATAATAAACGATTATCATGAACAAGGAAATATAGTAATAATAACTAATTTATTATTGCCTCTAGGGCATATTTCCAACAGTCCCCCACTTGCACTATAGTCAATAATCTAGTTCACATCGCCATGTGATTAACACTCACAGGTCACATCGCCATGTGACCAACATCCAAAGAGTTTACTAGTGTCTAAACTACTTCACATCATCATGGGATTAAGACTCAATGAGTTACGGGGTTTGATCATGTTTTGCTTGTGAGAGGTTTTTAGTCAGCGGGTGCGCAACATTCAGATCCGTATGTACTTCATAAATCTCTAGGTCATATTGTAAATGCTGCTTCCACGCTCCACTTGGAGCTATTCCAAATAGTTGCTCCACTATCGTATCCGTTTTCTACTCGAGTCATTCGGATAGGTGTTATAGCTTGCATCGACGTAACCCTTTACGCCGAACTCTTTATCACCTCCATAATCGAGAAAACATGTCCTTATTACTCCAAGGACAATTTTGACCGCTGTCCGGTGATCCACTCCTTGATCACCTTTGTACCCTCTTGCCAGACATGTGGCAAGGCACACATCAGGTGCGGTACTCAGCATGGCATACCGTATAAAGCCTATGACAAAAGCATAGGGGACGACCTTCGTCCTTCCTCTTTCTTCTGCCGTGGTCGAGCTTTAAGTCTTAACTTCATACCTTACAACTCAGGCAAGAACTCCTTCTTTGACTGATCCATCTTGAACACCTTCAAGATCATGTCAAGGTACGTGCTCATTTGAAAGTACCATTAAGCGGTTTTTGATCTATCCTTATAGATCTTAATGCTCAATGTTCAAGTAGCTTAAAGCAGGTTTTCCCTTGAAAAAAACTTTTCAAATAACCCTATTTTCTTTCCATAAATTCTACATCATTTCTGATCCACAATATGTCAACAACATATACTCATCAGAAGTTCTATAGTGCTCCCACTCACTTCTTTGGAGATACAAGTTTCTCATAAACTTTGTATAAACCCAAAATCTTTGATCATCTCATCAAAGCGCATATTCTGACTCCGAGATGCTTGCTCTAGTCCATGGAAGGATCGCTGGAGCTAGCATACCTTTTAGCATCCTTAGGATCGACAAAACCTTTCTGATTGTATCACATACAACCTTTCCTTCTAAAACCGGTAAGGAAACTCATTTTGACATCCATCTGCCAGATTTCATAAATGCAGCTAATGCTAACATGATTCGACGGACTTAAGCATCGCTACGGATGAGAAAATCTCGCCGTAGTCAACTCCTTGAACTTGTGAAAACTCTTTGCCACAAGTCGAGCTTCATAAGCGGTGACATTACCGTCCACGTCCGTCTTCTTCTTAAAGATCCATTTATCTCAATGGCTTGCCGATCATCGAACAAGTCCACCAAAGAATCCATGCTTTGTTACGATACGGATCCTATCTCGGATTTCACGGCTTCTAACCATTTGTCGGAATATGGGCCCACCATCGCTTCTCCATAGCTCGCAGGTTCATTTTGTTGTCTAGCAACATGACCTTCAAGACAGGATTACTGTACCACTCTGAAGTAGTACGCATCCTTGTCACCCTATGAGCTACGGTAGTGACTTGATCTGAAACTTCATGATCACTATCATAAGCTTCTACTTCAATTGGTGTGGGCGCCGCAGGAACAACTTCCTGTGCCCTGCTACACACTAGTTGAAGTGATGGTTCAATAACCTCATCAAGTCTCCACCATGCTCCCACTCAACTTTCCGAGACAAACTTTTCCTCGAGAAAGGACCCGATTCAAGAAACAATCCCTATTGCTTTCGAATCTGAATTAGGAGGTATATCCAACTGTTTTGGGTGTCCTATGAAGATGCATTTTATTCGCTTTGGGTTCGAGCTTATCAACCTGAAACTTTTTCACATAAGCGTCGCAGCCCCAAACTTTTAGAAGCGACAACAGGTTTCTCCAAACCATAGTTCAAGCGGTGTCGTCTCAGCGGAATTACGTGGTGCCCTATTAAAATGAGTGCGGTTGTCTCTAATGCCTAACCCATGAGCGATAGTGGTAATTCGATAAGAGACATCACAGTGCGCACCATATCCAATAGGGTGCAACTATGATGTTCGGACACACCATCACACTATGGTGTTCAAAGTAGTACTAATTGTGCAACAATTTCCACAATGTCTTAATTGTGTGCCAAAGTTAAATAACTCAGATACTCATCTCTATGATCATATCATAGACATTTTATCCTCTTGTCACGATGATCTTCAACTTCACTCTGAAATTACTTGAACCATTCAATAATTCAGACTTGTGTTTCATCAAGTAAATATACTCAGTATCTACTCAAATCATCCATGAAGTAAGAACATAACAATATCCACTGCGTGCCTCGGCACTCATTGGACTGCACACATCAAAATGTATTACTTCCAACAAGTTGCTTTCTTGTTCCATTCTCTTTGAAAGCGAGGCTTTCGGTCATCTTGCCCATGTGGTATGATTTGCATGTCTCAAGTGATTCAAAATCAAGTGAGTCCAAACGGTCCATTTGCATGGAGTTTCTTCATGCATATACACCAATAGACATGGTTCGCATGTCTCAAGCTTTTCAAAAACGAGTGAGTCCAAAGATCCATCAACATGGAGCTTCTTCATGCGTTTTATACCAATATGACTTACATGGCAGTGCCACAAGTAGGTGGTACTATCATCACTATCTTATATCTTTTGGCATGAACATGTGTATCACTACGATCGAGATTCAATAAACCATTCATTTTAGGTGCAAGACCATTGAAGGTATTATTCAAATAAACAGAGTAACCATTATTCTCCTTAAATGAATTTGCGATAGACATAATCCAATCATGTGTATGCTCAACGCAAACACCAAATAACAATTATTTAGGTTTAACACCAATCTCGATGGTAGAGGGGCGTGCGATGCTTGATCACATCAAGCTTGGAAAAACTTCAACACATATCGTGACTCACCTTTAGCTAGTCTCCGTTTACTCCTGACCTTTTATTTGAGTTACTTAACACTTAGCAACCGAACGGTATCTAATACCCTGGTGCTATTAGGAGTACTAGTAAGGTACACATTAGCATAATGTATATCAATATACTTCTATCGACCTTGCCGACCTTCTCATCTACCAAGTATCTAGGGTAATTCTGCTCCGAAGGATTTGTTCCCCTTATTACGAAGCACTTAGTCTCGGGTTTGGGTTCAACCTTGGGTTTCTTCACTAGAGCAGCAGCTGATTTGCCGTTTCATGAAGTATCCCTTCTTGCCCTTGCCCTTCTTGAAACTAGTGGTTTCACTAACCATCAACAATTGATGCTCCTTTTTGATTTCTACTTTCGCAGTGTCAAACATCGCGAACATCTCAAGGATCATCATATCTATCCCTGATATGTTATAGTTCATCACGAAGCTCTAGCAGCTTGGTGGCAATGACTTCGGAGAAACATCACTATCTCATCTAGAAGAGCAACTCCCACTCGATTCAAGTGATTTTTGTATTCAGACAATCTGAGCACAAGCTCAACGATTGAGCTTTTCTCCCTTAGTTTGCAGGCTAAGAAAATCGTCGGAGGTCTTATACCTCTTGGCGTGAGCACGAGCCTGAAATCCCAATTTCAGCCCTTGAAACATCTCATATGTTCATGACGTTTGAAATTGTCTTGGTGCCTCAACTCTAAACCGTTTAACATTCTTGAACTATCACGTAGTTATCAAAGCGTGTATGTCGGATGTTACGCAACATCCACGAGCGATGTTTGAGGTTCACACCTTTGGCGGTGCATTAAGGACATAAGCCTTCTCGAAGCAACGAGGACAATCCTCGGTTTACAGACCTAGTCCGCATAATCGCTACTATCAACTTTCAACTGAATTTTCTCTAAGGCATATCTAAAGCAGTAGAACTAAAGCGCGGGCCACGACATAATTTGCAAAAACCTTTTGACTATGTTCAGGATAATTAAGTTCATCTTATGAACTCCCACTCGAGATAGACATCCCTCTAGTCATCTAAGTGATTACATGATCCGAGTCAACTAGGCGTGTCCGATCATCACGTGAGACGGACTAATCATCATCGGTGAACATCTTCATGTTGATCGTATCTTCTATCGACTCATGCTCGACCTTCGGTCTTCCGTGTTCGAGGCCATATGCGTACATGCTAGGCTCGTCAAGTCAACCTAAGTGTATTGCGTGTGTAAATCTGGCTTACACCCGTTGTATTGACGTTAGGATCTATCACACCCGATCATCACGTGGTGCTTCAAAACAACGAACCCATAGCGGTGCACAGTTAGGGGAGCACTTTTCTTGAAATTATTTTGAGGGATCATCTTATTTACTACCGTCGTTTTAAGCAAATAAGATGCATAAACATGATAAACATCACATGCAATCAAAAGTGACATGATATGGCCAATATCATTTTGCTCCTTTTGATCTCCATCTTCGGGGCTCCATGATCATCATCGTCACCGGCATGAAACCATGATCTCCATCATCATGATCTCCATCATCGTGTCTCCATGAAGTTGTCTCGCCAACTATTACTTCTACTACTATGGCTAACGGTTTAGCAATAAAGTAAAGTAATTACATGGCGTTGTTCATTGACACGCATGTCATACAATAAATTAAGACAACTCCTATGGCTCTTGCCGGTTGTCATACTCATCGACATGCAAGTCGTGATTCCTATTACAAGAACATGATCAATCTCATACATCACATATCATTCATCACATTCTTTTGGACATATCACATCACATAGCATGCCTGCAAAAACAAGTTAGGCGTCCTCTAATTGTTGTTGCATGTTTTACGATGGCTGCTATGGGTTTCTAACAAACGTTTCTTACCTACGCAAAAACCACAGCGTGATATGCCAATTGCTATTTACCCTTCATAAGGACCCTTTTCATCGAATCGATCCGACTAAAGTGGAGAGGCGGCACCGCTAGCCACCTTATGCAACAAGTGCATGTCGATCGGTGGAACCTGTCTCACGTAAGTGTGCGTGTAAGGTCGGTCCGGGCGCTTCATCCCACAATACCGTCGAAACAAGATTGGACTAGTAGCGGTAAGCATATTGAACAAAATCAACACCCACAACAACTTGTGTTCTACTCGTGCATAGAAACTACGCATAGACCTAGCTCATGATGCCCTTTGTTGGGGAGCGTGGCAGAAATTCAAAATTTTCTACACAACACCAAGATCAATCTATGGAGATTCTAGCAACAAGAGAGGGAGAGGATGAGCATCTTCATACCCTTGAAGATCGCTAAGAGGAAGCGTTTCAAGAACGCGGATGATGGACTCGTACTCGCGGTGATTCAAATCGCGGAAGATCCGATCTAGCGCCGAGCAGATGGCGCCTCGCGTTCAACACACGTACAGCCGGGGATGTCTCCTCCTTCTTGATCCAGCAAGGGAGAGGAGAAGTTGAGGAGAACTCCGGCAACACGACGGCATGGTGGTGGAGCTTGCAGTTCTCGTGAGCTTCCCAAGCACTCTGAAGGAGGAGGAGGTGTTGGGGAGGGAGAGGGCTGCGCCGAGGGCAAGGTGAACCTCCCATCGCCTCCCACTATATATAGGGGTGGAAGGGGCTGGTTTCTTGCCCTCAAGTCCATTGGGGCGTTAGCAAAGGTGGGAGGAAAGAAATACCATCATTTCCTTCCCCACCGATTGTTATCCCCCTTTTTTAGGGATCTTGATCTTATCCCTTGGGATATGATCTTATTCCTTCTAAGGGGATCTTGGTGCACCTTGACCAGGGGTGTGGGGCCTTGCCCCTACCCACGTTCATGTGGGTCCCCCATGCAGGTGGGCCCCACTCCGGAACCTTCTAGAACCTTCCGGTACAATCTTTGGAAAATCCCGAACATTTTTGGTGGCCAAAATATGACTTCCCATATATAAATCTTTACGTCCGGACCATTCCGGAACTCCTCGTGACGTCAGGATCTCATCCGGACTCGAACAACATTCGATAACTGCACACTAATTCCCATAACAACTCTAGCGTCACGAACCTTAAGTGTGTAGACCCTACGGGTTCGGGAATCATGCAGACATGACCGAGACAGCTCTCTGGCCAATAACCAACAGCGGGATCTGGATACCCATATTGGCTCCCACATGTTTCACGATGATCTCATCGGATGAACCACGATGTCAAGGACTCAATCGATCCCGTATTCAATTCCCTTTGTCTAGCGATATTGTACTTGCCCGAGATTCGATCGTCAGTATGCCGATACCTTGTTCAATCTCGTTATCGGCAAGTCTCTTTACTCGTTCCATAACACATCATCCCGTGATCAACCCCTTGGTCACATTGTGCACATTATGATGATGTCCTACCGAGTGGGCCCAGAGATACCTCTCCGTTACGGAGTGACAAATCAAGTCTCGATTCGTGCCAACCCAGCAGACACTTTCGGAGATACCGTAGTGCACCTTTATAGCCACCCGATTCGTTGTGACGTTTGGTACACCAAAGCATTCTTACGATATCCGGGAGTTGCACAATCTCATGGTCTAAGGAAATGATACTTGACATTAGAAAAGCTTTAGCATCTGAACTACGATCTTTGTGCTAGGCTTAGGATTGGGTCTTGTCCATCACATCATTCTCCTAATGATGTGATCCGTTATCAACGACATCCAATGTCCATGGTCAGGAAACCGTAACCATCTATTGATCAACGAGCTAGTCAACTAGAGGCTTACTAGGGATAGTGTTGTCTATGTATCCACACATGTATCTGAGTTTCCTATCAATACAATTATAGCATGGATAATAAACGTTTATCATGAACAAGGAAATATAGTAATAATAACTAATTTATTATTGCCTCTAGGGCATATTTCCAACATACATACTCTTGACATATTATTTAGGCTAGTGCACTTCTCCCAGTTCCTACATGATGCGCAAACAAGCTACTTCTCACAACCTATGTACATATAAACATATCGTACAAGTCAAATTTACATCGCATGGGCTAAGCGTGGTCGATCGGAGATGGTAAGGATCTCCCTTGGCCTGCCGAGTGTGGCCGCAGATGAGCACAGGGACTCAACCTCCTCCTCGCTAATAGGCTCAGGCGTGAAGTGCTGCGCTGAGTAGATGGGCCAGGCGCCATAGGCGGAGCAACACGAGCAGGAGTGGCGCAATGGGTGGTGCGGTCTGCGGACTGAAGTGGGCGCAATTACTTGGCTGAACTCCTCGGTGGTAGGTAGGCGGCGGCGGTGGCGAGAATGGTAGGTGAACAAGATGCCGAGGGCGAGGCGAAAGTCGGTGGCGGTGCGGTGTGCAGGAGCTCCCTCTGTTGGCGGCTGACCATGGGTGAGTCCATGAGCAACCACAAGGTCGTCCACCGGGTTGTGAAGGCTGCCTCAGAGCCGGAGGTACTCGACAAGCATCTCAAAAGCCTCGTCTCGTTCTCCTCTGGGGCAAGAGAATGCGTAGTGACAGGTGTATGGCACGTGGCATGGAAGGTATCGGTAACGACGAGTCTTCATCGAAGGAAGAACATCCCGGAGACGAGCTATCGCCTCACGGGCAGCCATCTGCATAGCATGCTTCTCCGTAGGCATGGCTCTTCCCAAGAACCGGAAGCGGCTTAACTCAACACGCCCTCCCTTGAATTGCACAGCGACCTCGTGCATGGTCGGTATCGTTAATCTTGTCTTTGGTAGAGTGTGAAGGCTGGGGCATCGATGGCCCCATCGCGACTGGGACGATGAAGGAGAGGAGCTTGCGAACCCCTCGTGCACGTTGGCGAACATCATGACTCGCGATCGTTGCCAGCCATCTACAAAATTAGGCAAAAATTCTGAATGGTCGGATGATAAATTTATCTTGTTATCGAGAAAATGACTACATTTGCAAAATATGAATTAACTCTATTATGCTAATAACCGATTAGCGATCGCACCTAGTGGCTTCCTACAGTCAGCCTGGCTCTGGTACCAAGTTTGTCACGACCGGTTTTCCAATAAAATACTTATTGAGAAACCGACCCTATTATTCCCAGTATGAGGAAAATCCTCCTTACTGGTAGACAAAATCTTGATACAGTAAGCCAGTAGCATTAAATATATTATAGGGTCGAGCTGAGGCTGCTCAACAATTTTACTACAAACACGCCAATATTGTACATAAGGGTGGTTATGATATAGGGGTGGGGTGGCATACTACTGACTCGAGATAAAAGTGGTAGTGGAAATATCACAGTGGAGTGGATAATATGACTCCTAAACTGGCAGCTCATCGAGCGTCGAGGTGAGGCTCGATGAATTTATTCGGATAGCGGAAGCGGGCATAATACAGTGACCAAATCCAGGATCGCACGAGACTGACTGGGACTCCTCTAGGCGTCAGACTCACTATCGAACTCTTCATCCATGAGATCGCCTTCGTCAACATCTGGCCAAATCAACAAGCCAGGTGAGTACTTGAAAGTACTCACAAGACAGTTCGGACATAAGATATAACAAATGCATGCATGAATGCGCCATGGGCAAATAGCAATGCACATTCAAAAAAAAATATTGGCGCAACATGATAAGTAAGAAGGGAGTCGGACGGTAGTCTTCTCGAAATCCCAACAAAATAACTGAAAACCGATCGGGTGTCTGGAGCGACGCCTCGAAGGGTAAACAAATAAATAATCATGCCGCAGTCGGGCGTCTAAGCGACACCACATAAAGGGCTTATATTGAAAGGTAAATGACAGGTGTGCCACAGTCGGACGTCGGAGCGACATCGCAGAAAGGGCTTATATTGAAAGTAAATAACATGCGTGCCCGCGATCGGACGTCTGGCGACATCGCGAAAGGGCTTATATCGAAAGTAAATAACAGGCATACCACGATCGGACGTCTCGGCGACATCGCAGAAAGGGCTTATATCAAAAGTAAATAACAATTGTGCCACAGTCGGACGTCTGAGCAACATCGCAGAAAGGGCTTATATCAAAAGTAAATAACATGCGTGCCACAGTCGGACGTCTGAGTGACATCGCAGAAAGGGCTTATACCAAAAGTAAATAACAATTGTGCCACAGTCGGACGTCTAAGCGACATCGCAGAAAGGGCTTATATTTCATTATTCATATCTGATAAATTCACAAAGATATAATACTCATAGGAAATATTCAACACATAATAATAAACGGGTTAGTCCATCCACAGGAATAAACATTTAACCGGACTCAACACTCACGTGGTTCACCGGAGTCTTTGTCACTGAGACTGACACTTGACAAGATAAGTTGAACACAGTACTTGGACATGGATAAGATGATTCATAGGATTTTTGACTCTGTAGAGTTTGTACTAAATTACCCACAACCAACGGATTTCCGTAGTCACGAAGGACTAGTTCCGTTTACGGTATTTCGGTAGAGACACATCTAACCAGTACACACCCATCCCACCTCACGATGCCAGGAATCACCCTACACAGCATTCAAGAAAAACTTTGAGACGGGGAGATCACAATCTCGAATAGCATGGAATCAAATTTATATACGCGCGCTCCAAGGGGTGCCCCTCTCTCGGTCCCAACCGGAAAAACACATGCCCCCTGACCGGATGACTGGCTTTAATCCAAGGCCATGGAACCCTCATCACGGCCTGTCGATTTGGTGTGTACCAGGAAAGCGGTTTGCAACTTACTAAGCCATATCCCTTGCGGAAAACATGTGGTAGTACAGGAAGGGAAAGCGGATGGAAACTGGACTGATTCATGTTGACCTTTGAGTCGATAGTTCGGCATAAGGCGGCATGCTACAACACTGCCATCTTACCCATTCTCATGCCATCACATGGCCATGCAAACTCATATCCAACAACTTATGGATTTTCGAAACTCACTTGCCTCATCTTTGCATGTAACATAACATTCATCGAGATGCTCATAAACATGCCATGAAACTACTTAATGCAAACATGCCAAAGACACTCATCATATAAAAAGTTCAAACATGCTTGCCAGGTTCGGAGTAGTCGGAGTCTATCTTGGCGAAGTTCGCGGTTCCGTCACCTCCTTCGGTATCTACGTTATAAGAAAATACGTACTAACGTAAATATCGAGAGTGCACAAAAAATGTTCCAAATATTTTTCAAATAAATATGACAAAAAACTACACAGAAAAACAAAGATGACAGAAAAAGAATCAATCAAAAGTCAGTTTCTGTTTAAAAGTTATAAAGGTTTTAATCCAGGGACTCATCTGTAATGAAGCAGAAAGTTTCCAGGGGCCAACTCATAAAAACAGAAAACGCTTCGGCTAAAAAGCCGTCAACTGCAAAGGGAAACGTATTCTGCCCGAAGGCGTTTTCAGAAAACGGTTCAAAAAAAGGAAAATACTGACGAGGGGTCCCACCCGTTAGGTTTGAAATTTCAAACGGGGGGAGAAACAGAGCTCGCCGGCGCCCGAGGGCTGCGGTGGTCGCCGGCGGCGATCCACGGTGAGTTAGGAGGATCAGAGAGTACCTACGTGCTTAGTGTGTCCTTTCGCCTCGGTGGGTGGTGGTGGTCGTCGGTGGCGAGCACCACGTCGACGGCGGTCCTTGCTCCGGCGGACGGCGACTCGGGTGGAGTTGGATCTCGTCGGGGAGGGCTGCGGAGGTCAAATTGAAGCCTGGGTTAGATCACTGGGTGCTCGAGGAGACTACTGACGAGGTTTGGGCGGCGGGGATGGCCTCACCAGAGTGGATCGAGCTGGTGGCCGAGGCGGATCGGGGCGGCCAGAGTTGGGGGAGGAGACCTCCTCGAAGTCCTCCTAGTGGCTTGGCGGGGTTCTGGTGGGGTGCAGTGGTGGTGCGTGCTCGAGAACGAGCTCGAGACTTCTTTTTATAGGTGATCCGAGGTGGTGGCCGTGAACGGGGATCTCCGGCGATGGTTATGGCGGCGCAGCGTTTGGTCGGGGCGTTTAGGGGGTTGGGCGTCAACGTGGAGGTCCACCGGTTCCATTTAGGTGCTAACCAAGTTTGGATTAGGCGCTGTGGGTGGCTTCGACGGAATGGGGCGGCGCGGGCCCATTGGTGGCAGAGGGTGCGCCCTGTGCTTGCCGGGCCACGGCGATGGTGCTGCGGTGTGCGCTGGCATGCATGAGGCCACGCGGAGGGCTAGGAGGCGTTGGCGGCGCCGGACGGCGTAGCGAGCTGGCTCTGGCTCCCGATGGCCGCCACGGGTGGCTCTGCCACCGCAGAAGCTGCCGGCGTCGGCGATGCTCGCCGCCACCGACACCTGCGCCCGTCCAATAGAGCATGCGGTGCTCTGATCAAGGAGGAGAGGCCGTGCGCAACACGCCAGGGTGCACTGGTGATCGATGACAAGCCAGCGACAACGACCATCGATTGAACTCAAACTCTGAATTCTCCGAAAGTGTACAGAACAAGTCTTGGCCAAGTGTTCGACGAAATGATTTTGGCATGTGGGGAATTTTCCTTGAGCTGATCTTTGGTGGGGTGGCCTCTCATTGCATCTGGGGGCTGCCTGAATTTTGGTAGAATTTTTGGAGAAGAGAAAATATGAATTTCACCAAATTTGACAAATCTGGTCCAAACTTGCGAGAGGTTGAAACTTGAAAATTTTGAATAGAGGAAGAGTGGATCTTGATGGATCTAGGTTGGGGTGCTAAGGACTATCCGGAGGAGTTGGTTTGAGATCAAAACTCAAAGGAAGTCAGGTACTTACTTTGTAAATCATCTAGGCTTAAAATAATTGGCAGAATTGTTTTGGGGAATAGAATAAATGAAATAAAATCCAAAAATGGGTTGGACTTGTTGGAATAGAAAGTTTGGATTGCCCCAAAGTGGAGGGAGGGATTTTGGGAGGATTTACCACAAGAGGCATGGTAAAACCATGGGTGGTTTCAAAACAAAAGAAGCTCCAAAACCCATAGGGTTTCTTTTAAAAGAAAAAATACATTACAAAATTAAATTTGAGATGGGAAAAAATCAGGAGAAAGGTTTTTAATAACCAAACACTAGGGTTGAAGAAGATACAAAAATAAAATCCTTGCCATGGGGAAAAGTTTTGAGAGAGAGGTTTTTGGAAGGATTTAAAATACCTTCTTCAAATCCAACAAAGTTTTTGCTGAAAACGATTTTTTTTTTGAAGTGTCACACTAGAGCCTATATAAAGCATTGGAACTACTTGGAACCATATAAATTTGACATGCAAGCTCAAGAACATGGTCACCTATGCAGCACAAATTTGCAATGAATAAAGCACTAGAACAAAAACTAATTGGACCAATGGAGGAGTCACATACCAAGGAACAATCTCCCCAAGCAGTTTTGCGAGAGGTGCTTTGAGCAAGGAGATCGAAAATCACAGCAACGGGGGCTGGAACTCGTGCTTGAGTTGGTTTTCGTGTTTGTGTGAGGCAGAGGAAGAAGATGGGTGCAGGAATAAGTGGAGGAGGGCCACCGTGGGCCCACGAGGCAGGGGGGCACGCCCAGGGGGGTAGGGCGCGCCCTCCACCCTCGTGGCCAGGTGGCAGCTCCCCCCGTGGTAATTTTTGCACAATAAATTCTCAAATATTCCCGAAAAAATCATATTAAATTGGCATGGCATTCGAGGACTTTTATTTTGGGATATTTTTATATTGCACGGATAAGTCGAGAAGCAGACAGAAAAATATTATTTTACTTTATGTCTACTAAATAACAGAAAGTATAAAGAGGGTAGAAGGTTGTGCTTCTAGTTTCATCCATCTCGTGATCATCAAAATGAACCCACTAACAAGGTTGATCAAGTCTTGTTAACAAACTCATTCGAATAATCCGGAACCGGAGAAATTTGAATGACACTAAGTTTCCTCAACGGGGATATGAAAATCCCCAACAATAAGAATATCATACTTTTTCTTGACAGTAGGGAGAGGAAATTCAAAACCTCCAAATATAATCAATGGAACTTTTCCAATAGAGTTGATACTATAAACTTGAGGTTGTTTCCTCGGAAAATGTACCGTGTGCTCATTGCCATTAACATGAAAAGTGACATTGCCTTTGGTGCAATCAATAACAGCCCCTGCAGTATTAAGGAAAGGTCTTCCAAGAATAATAGACATACTATCATCCTCGGGAATATCAAGAATAACAAAGTCCGTTAAAATAGTAACGTTCGCAACTACAACAGGCACATCCTCACAAATACCGACAGGTATAGCAGTTGATTTATCCGCCATTTGCAAAGATATTTCAGTAGGTGTCAACTTATTCAAGTCAAGTCTACGATATAAAGAGAGAGGCATAACACTGACACCGGCTCCAAGATCACATAAAGCAGTTGTAACATAATTTCAATGGAGCATGGTATAGTAGGTACTCCTGGATCTCCAAGTTTCTTTGGTATTCCACCCTTAAAAGTATAATTAGCAAGCATGGTGGAAATTTCAGCTTCAGGTATCTTTCTTTTATTAGTAATAATATCCTTCATATACTTAGCATAAGGATTTGTTTTGAGCACATCAGTTAATCGCATACGCAAAAAGATGGGTCTAATCATTTCAGCAAAGAGCTCAAAATCCTCATCATCCTTTTTCTTGCATGGTTTCGGAGGAAAAGGCATGGGTTTCTGAACCCATGGTTCCCTTTCTTTACCATGTTTCATAGCAACGAAGTCTCTTTTATCATAACGTTGATTCCTTGATTGTGGGTTATCAAGATCAACATCAGGTTCAACTTCTACATCATTATCATTACTGGGTTGAGCATCAACATGAACATTGTCATTAACATTATCACTAGGTTCATGTTCATCACCTGATTGTGTTTCAGCATCAGAAACAGAGATGCCATTTGGATTCTCAGGTGGTTCAGCAATAGGTTCACTAGAAGTTTGTAGAGTCCTATCATTTTTCTTTTTCTTCCTTTTAGAAGAACTAGGTGCATCAATATTGTTTCTCTGAGAATCTTGCTCGATTCTCTTAGGGTGGCCTTCAGGATACAAAGGTTCCTGAGTCATTCTACCAGTTCAAGTAGCCACTCTAACAGCATAATCATTTTTCTTACTATTCATTTCTTCAAGCACTTCTTTCTGAGCTTTAAATACTTGTTCTACTTGAGTGGTAACCATAGAAGCATGTTTGCTAACTAGTTTAAGTTCACCTCTAATATCAGCCATATAATCACCCAAGCGTTTAATCATAAAGGTATTCTGTTTTAATTGTCTACCAAAATAAGCATTAAAGTCATCTTGCTTCAACATAAAGTCATCAAACTCATCCAAGCAATCGACTAGCAATTTTAGTAGGAGGACTTCACTTTATCATATCTATAGAGAGAATTTACATTTACTACCGTGTCGGGATATCGGGAGGTTCTTCATTAAATAAGTAATTGAGATCATATACTTCTTCAACAGGCGGTAAATTAAGACCATGTATTTCTTCAATAGGAGGTAAATTCTTAACATCTTCAGCTTTAATACCTTTTTCTTTCATAGATTTCTTTGCCTCTTGCATATCTTCGGGAGTTGGTTTAGGAATAGGCTCAGTAATTGGCTCAGGAACTAGCTCGGGAGGTGCCCAATTATTTTCATTAGCCAACATATTATTCAATAGAATTTCAGCGTCATCCGGTGTTCTTTCCCTGAAAAGAGAACCAACACAACTATCCAGGTAATCTCTGGAAGCATCAGTTAGTCCATTATAAAAGATATCAAATATTTCAGGTTTCTTAAGAGGATGATCAGGCAAAGCATTAAGTAACTTGAGAAGCCTCCCCCAAGCTTGTGGGAGACTCTCTTCTTCAATTTGCACAAAATTATATATTTCCCTCAAGGCAGCTTGTTTCTTATGAGTAGGGAAATATTTAGCAGAGAAGTAATAAATCATATCCTGGGGACTTTGCACACAACCAGGATCAAGAGAATTATACCATATCTTAGCATCACCCTTTAATGAGAACGGAAATATCTTGAGTAAATAAAGGTAGCGCGATCTCTCATTATTTGTAAACAGGGCAGCTATATCATTTAACTTAGTAAGATGTGCCACAACGGTTTCAGATTCATAGCCATAAAAAGGATCAGATTCAACCAAAGTAATTATATCTGGATCAACAGAAAAATCATAATAATCCTGATAAGGAACACAGATAGGTGAAGTAGCAAAAGCAGGGTCGGGTTTCATTCTACCTCTAAAAGATTCTTTACTCCATTTAACTAGCAACCTCTTAAGTTCCTGTCTATCTTGGCAAGCAAGAATAGCTGGAGAAGATTCAGCATCAAAAAGATAACCCTCAGGAATAGCAAGCATAGGTTCATCATCACTAACATCATCGTGTTCAGGTTCAATAATTTATCTTTCTCTAGACCTAGCAATTTGCTCATCAAGAAATTCACCAAGTGGCACAGTAGTATCAAGCATAGAAGTAGTTTCATCATAAGTATCGTGCATAGCAGAAGTGGCATCATCAATAACATGCGACATATCGGAATCAATAGCGTAGTAGGTTTAGGTGTCGCAAACTTACTCATAATGAAGGAGAATCTAGTGCAAGGCTAGATGGCAGTCCTTACCTCCCCTCATAGTTGAGGGCAAAATAGTAGTTCGATCATCTTTCAAGTTCTTCATAGTGTCCAGCAGATATAAATCCCAAGTGACTCAAAGAATAGAGCTATGCTCCCAACAACGGCGCTTGTAAAAAGGTCTTGATAACCCACAAGTATAGGGGATCGCAACAGTTTTCGAGGGTAGAGTATTCAGCCCAAATTTGTTGATTCGACACAAGGGGAGCCAAAGAATATTCTCAAGTATTAGCAGTTGAGTTTTCAATTCAACCACACCTGGAAACTTAGTATGTGCAGCAACGTGTTTAGTAGCAAAGTAATATGATAGTGGTGGTAACGGTAACAAAGGTAAAGACAACAAAAGTAATGTTTTTGGTATTTTGTAGTGATTGTAACAGTAGCAATGGAAAAGTAAATAAGTGTAAACCAGTATATGGAAAACTCGTAGGCACCGGATTAGCGATGGATAATTATGCCGGATGTGGTTCATCATGTAGCAGTCATAACATAGGGTGACACAGAACTAGCTCCAGTTCATCAATGTAATGTAGGCATGTATTCCGTATATAGTCATACGTGCTTATGGAAAAGAACTTGCATGACATATTTTGTCCTACCCTCCCGTGGCAGCGGGGTCCTATTGGAAACTAAGGGATATTAAGGCCTCCTTTTAATAGAGAACCGGAACAAAGCATTAGCACATAGTTTATACATGAACTCCTCAAACTATGGTCATCACCAGGAGTGGTCCCGATTATTGTCACTTCGGGGTTGCCGGATCATAACACATAGTAGGTGACTATAGACTTGCAAGATAGGATCAAGAACACACATATATTCATGAAAACATAATAGGTTCAGATCTGAAATCATGGCACTCGGGCCCTATTGACAAGCATTAAGCATAGCAAAGTCATAGCAACATCAATCTCAGAACATAATGGATACTAGGGATCAAACCCTAACAAAACTAACTCGATTACATGATAAATCTCATCCAACCCATCACCGTCCAGCAAGCCTACAATGCAATTACTCACGCACGGCGGTGAGCATCATGAAATTGGTGATGGAGGATGGTTGATGATGACGACAAAGGATTGAATCCTCCCCGGAGCCCCAAACGGACTCCAGATCAGCCCTCCCGAGAGAGATTAGGGCTTGGCGGCGGCTCCGTATCATAAAACGCGATGATTTCTTCTCTCTGATTTTTTTTCTCCCCGAAAGCCAATATATGGAGTTGGAGTTGGCATCGGAGGGCCACCAGGGGGCCCACAAGGTAGGGGGGCGCGCCCAGGGGGGGCGCCCCCCCACCCTCGTGAGCAGGGTGTGGGCCCCCTGGTCTTCATCTTTTGCGAGGATTTTTCTTTATTTTTTCTAAGGTGTTCCGTGGAGTTTCAGGACATTCCGAGAATTTTTATTTTCTGCACAAAAAACAACACCATGGCAGTTCTACTGAAAACAGCGTCAGCCCGGGTTAGTTCCATTCAAATCATACAAGTTAGAGTCCAAAACAAGGGCAAAAGTGTTTGGAAAAGTAGATACGACGGAGACGTATCAACATACAACGGGTGCAAGCCAGTTTTGCACACGCAGAAATACTTGGGTTGAACTTGACGATCCTAGCATATGCAGATATGGCCTCGGAACACTGAGACCGAAAGGTCGAACGTGAATCATATAGTATGTATGATTAATTCCTTCTCGTCCTCGAATAGGTAAATAATAAATAAAAGAATAATTTTTGATGTGGAATGCTACCTAGCATAATCTTGATCATATGTCTAATCATGGCATGAATATTAAGACACGAGTGATTCAAAGCAATAGTCTATCATTTGACATAGAAACAATAATACTTCGAGCATACCAATAAAGCAATCATGTCTTTTCAAAAAACAAGGCAAAAGCAAGCTTATCCCTACAAAATGATACAGTTTGGCCATGCTTCATTTTCATCACACAAAATGCCCCCATCATGCACAACCCCGATGACAAGCCGAGCAATTGGTTCATACTTTTTAACGCGCTTCATCTTTTTCAACCCTCACGCAATACATGAGCGCAAGCCATGGATATAGCACTATAGGTGGAATAGAATATAATGATGGAGGTTATGTGGAGAAGACAAAAAAAGGAGAAAGTCTCACATCAGCTAGGCGTATCAACGGGCTATGGAGATGCCCATTAATAGATATCAATGTGAGGAGTAGGGATTGCCATGCAACGGATGCACTAAGAGCTATAAGTGTATGAAAGCTCAACAAAAGAAACTAAGTGGGTGTGCATCCAACTTGCTTTCTCATGAAGACCTAGGGCATTTGAGGAAGCCCATCGTTGGAATATACAAGCCAAGTTCTATAATGAAAATTCCCACTAGTATATGAAAGTGACAACATAGGAGACAATCTATATGAAGAACATGGTGCTACTTTGAAGCACAAGATATGAGACTCACTACATGAAGAACATGGTGCTACTTTGAAGCACAAGTGTGGAAAAAGAGATAGTAACATTGCCCCTTTTTATTTTTTTTCTTTTTTTTCTTTTTTTGGTGGGCTTCTTTGGCCCCCTTTTTTTATTTAGGCTTCTTTGGCCTTCCCCCTTTTTTTATGGGGCAATGTTCTATAATGATGATCATCACACTTTTATTTACTTACAACTCGATATTACAACTCGATACTGGAACAAAGATATGACTCTATATGAATGCCTCCGGCGGTATACCGGGATGTGCAATGATCTAGCATAGCAATGACATCAAAAAACAGACAAGCCATGAAAACATCATGCTAGCTATCTTACGATCATGCAAAGCAATATGACAATAAATGCTCAAGTCATGTATATGATGATGATGGAAGTTGCATGGCAATATATCTCGGAATGGCTATGGAAATGCCATGATAGGTAGGTATGGTGGCTATTTTGAGGAACATATAATGAGGATTATGTGTGATAGAGCGTATCGTATCAAGGGGTTTGGATGCACCGGCGAAGTTTGCACCAACTCTCGAGGTGAGAAAGTGCAATGCACGGTACCGAAGAGGCTAGCAATGATGGAAAGGTAGAAGTGCGTATAATCCATGGACTCACATTAGTCATAAAGAACTCATATACTTATTGAAGAAGTTTATTAGCCCTCGAAGCAAAGTACTACTACGCATGCCCCTAGGGGGATAGATTGGTAGGAAAAGACCATCGCTCGTCCCCGACCGCCACTCATAAGGAAGACAATCAAAGAAACACCCCATGCTTCAAATTTGTCACACAACGGCTACCATACGTGCATGCTACGGGACTTGCAAACCTCAACACAAGTGTCTCTACAATCCACAACCACCCACTAGCATAACTCTAATATCACCACCTTTATATCGCAAAACTATTGCAAGGAATCAAACATATCATATTCAGCAATCTACAAGTTTATGTAGGATTTTATGACTAACCATGTGAATGACCAATTCCCGTCATCTCTCTAAATAGATATAAGTGAAGCAAGCGAGTTTAATTCTTTCTACAAAAGATATGCCCATGCTCTAGCAAATATAAGTGAAGCTAAAGAGCATTCTACAAATGGCGGTTTTCTATGTAAAGAGAAACAGGCAATCCAACTTCAAATGATATAAGTGAAGCACATGAAGCATTCTATAAAGCCATACTCAAAAGATTTAAGTGAAGTGCAATGAGCATTCTATAAATCAACCAAGGACTATCTCATACCAGCATGGTGCATAAAATAAAAATGAAAACTAAATGCAAAAGACGCTCCAAGACTTGCACATAATGCATGAACGAAACGAATTCGAAAACATACCGATACTTGTTGAAGAAAGAGGGGATGCCTTACGGGGCATACCCAAGCTTACACGCTTGAGTCTCCTTGAATATTTACTTGGGGTGCCTCGGGCATCCCCAAGCTTGAGCTCTTGCCTCTCTTCCTTTTCCTCATATTGAGACATCCTCGATTAGACACTACATACACACAAAACTTCAACAGAAAACTCGGTAAGATCCGTTAGTATAATAAAGCAAATCACCACTCTAAGTACTGTTGCAAACCAATTCATTTTTTATTTTTGCATTGTGTCTAGTGTAATATAACTTTTTCATGGCTTAATCCACTGATATAAATTGATAGATTCTTCAAAACAAGCAAACTTTGCATCAAAAACAGAACAGTCTGTAGCAATCTGAACAATCACAATACTTCTGGTACTTGAAAAATTCTGCCAAAATTAGGAAAAATAAACAAGTTGAATAGCAAGACAGTGCAAAAGGAATCAGAACCAATTGACGTTCCAGTTAAAAATGTAAAATCGCGCACTACAGCTAAAGTTTCTGTCCTGCACCGTAAAACCAACAAGCATTGTAAACATCCTAAAGGCAAACCTTGGCACATTATTTTTATAATACAATGGAATTGTACAAGGGGATAATTATTTTTGATGAAAAGTTTCTGTAATCAAGATTCACAAAGTTTCCTGAGCATGAACAAAGTTCAAGGAGCTCTCCCACTTCAACAATGCTTGTCTTTCTCACTTTCACTTTCCTTTTTGAAAAGTTTTGTGTTCCCCTCTTTATTTTTGTGTTTTTAAACTATATGAAAGCACTCAACAGAAATAAATGACTCTCTAAAACTTCCAGGTTGTCTCCCTGGCAGCGCTTTCTTTAAAGCCATTAAGCTAGGCATTTAGTGCTCAAGTAATGAATCCACCCGGATCCCAAGGTATATCAAAGCCAATTTTAATTAACAATGATTTGTAATTTATTAGTGAGCACAAAGTAACATATATCATGCAACAACGAAGTCTAACTCTATTCCTATGCATCGGCATATCATAAAAGAACAATTCATGCACACCAAGTAGAGGCCAATGCATAGTATAAACAGTTTCTTGCAATTTTATCATATTGGAAACATAGAGAGGTGGAGATGTAGTTCCTCTATCATAATAATTTCAAGTAGGAGCAGCAAGCACATGCATATTACATTCATCAAAATCATCATGTGCAATGGTAAAAGGCAACCCATCAATATAATCCTTAATAAGCACAAACTTCTCCGATATAGTGTAGGTAGGAGAATTCAAAAAGATAATAGAACTATCATGCGTGGGTGCAATAGCAACAATTTCATGTTTAACATAAGGAACTATAGCAAGTTCATCTCCATATGCATAATTCATATTGGCATCTTGGCCACAAGCATAGCAAGCATCATCAAAAAGGGATATTTCAAGAGAATCAACGGGATCATAACAATCATCATAGCAATCATCATGGCAATCATCATAGCAACCATCCTTCGGTAAGCACGAAGGGGAATTAAATAATGTATGAGTTGGAGGGTTACTCTCATTAGAAGGTGGGCACGGGTAGCTAATCCGCTCCTCCTCCTTTTGTTCTTCGCTCTCCTCATCATCTTTTTCATCCAATGAGCTCACAGTTTCATCAATTTCTTCTTCCATAGCTTCCTGCAAAGTATTAGTCTCTTCTTGGACAGCGGAGACTTCCTTAATAAATTGTTTAACATAGGAATTAGAAGCATAATTCATAGCAATATTCAAGTATGGCAAATTTTTTAGATTTGTAAAGAGTAGCACCATACTTTTCAATCAACATAGCAATTTCAAAAGCACCCTTAAAAGCAACAAATTCTTCAATTTGTTGAACATCATAGTAACTATAAACACCCTTAGCATAAGAAGATAAGATTCCATTATCAATAAACTCACATTGGTAGGGAAGGTGTTTTTTAGGGTTTTCAGAAAAACAAGAAAAATCATATTCCCAACATAAATTCCAAGCATAGCATTGTAAACGTTGAATTTGACCCCATAATAGTCTCCCTTTTTCAGATATACGGTGTCGCACATAACAAGCATGCTCATCTAAAGATTTTCCCTCAACTAAGCTAGTTGGGGTTTCAGCACAAGCACATAGGGATCGAAGATGATCCAAGTAATAAGCTTCAGCAGTTGATAGATTTTGAGTGGTTCTTCAACCATTGGTTCAGCAGGTACAACTAAATTTTTTTGGTATTTTGCGTTTCCTACCCATGACTAAAGATAGAGAACAACTAAGAACGGCAAATAAAAATTACTTAGTGATAAAACAAACAAGAACACACGAGAATATTCACCCCACGCTATGAGTCCCCGGCAACGGCGCCAGAAAAAGGTCTTGACGACCCGCAAGTATACGTGATAGTTGTAGCCTCTTTCGATAAGTAAGAGTGTCGAACCCAACGAGGAGCTAAAGGTAGAACAAATACTCTCTCAAGTCCTATCGGCCACTGATACGACTCTACGCATGCTTGACGTTCGCTTTACCTAGAACAAGTATGAAACTAGAAGTACTTTGTAGGTGTTGTTGGATAGGTTTGCAAGATAATAAAGATTCATTAAGGTAAAACCCAACCATAGCATTAAAGCATCAAGTCCCCTTTTATCCCATACGCAAACAACCTACTTACTCGGGTTTGTGTTTCAGTCACTCACGCAACCCACCATAAGAAAATCATAAGCATATTGCAAACCCTACAGCGGGAATCCCTCACGCTTGCACGACACTGAGGGCACCATAGGACAACACCAATAATAAAACATGCAACTCAAACCAATCATAGCAATTCATCAATCACCGATAGGACAATAGAAATCTACTCAAACATCATAGGATGGCAACACATCATTGGATAATAATATGTAGCATAAAGCACCATGTTCAAGTAGAGGGTACAGCGGGATGCGGGAGAGTGGACCGCTGGATATAGATGGGGGAAGGTGATGGAGATGTTGGTGAAGATTGCGGAGGTGTTGGTGAAGATCGCGTTGATGATGATGGCCCCCGGCGGTGTTCCGGCGCCACCGGAAGCAAGGGGGAGAGAGCCCCCCTTCTTCTTCTTCTTCTTCCTTGACCTACTCCCTAGATGGGAGAAGGGTTTACCCTCTGGTCCTTGGCTCCCATGGCTTGGGAGGGGCGAGAGCCCCTCCGAGATTGGATCTATCTCTCTGTTTCTGCGTTCTCTGATTCTACCCCTTCACCGTTTCCTTTATATCTGGAGATCCGTAACTCCGATTGGGGTGAATCTTTCGCCCAGATCTTTCTCATAAAATTATCTTTCTTGCGCCAGAAGAAGAGCATCAACCACCTTACGGGTGGGCCACGAGGGCCAGGGGCGCACCTGGGGGGGTATGGCGCAACCCCCTACCTCGTGACCACCTCGGACACCGTTTCACGTTGATTTTACTTCCCAATAATCATAAATATTCCAAAAAAAATCTCCGTCCGTTTTTATCCCGTTTGGACTCCGTTTGATATTGGGTTTCATAAACAAAAACATGCAATGCATGTGAACCGCATTGAGGCATCGGATCAATATGTTAGTCCCAAAAATAATATAAAAAGTTGCCAAAAAGTATATGAAAGTGAATAATATTGGCATGGAACAATCAAAAATTATAGATACGACAGAGACGTATCAATGATCAACATAGTGATGTTCACCATTGAAAACTACTCCATCTCACGTGATGATCGGTTTTGGTTTAGTTGATTTGGATCACGTGATCACTTAGATGATTAGAGGGATGTCTATCTAAGTGGGAGTTCTTAAGTAATATGATTAATTGAACTTTAATTTATCATCAACTTAGTCCTGATAGTATTTTGCAAATAATGTTGTTGATCAATAGATCACTTCCCTATGTTTTATATGTGTTCCTAGAGAAAACTAAGTTGAAAGATGATAGTAGCAATGATGCGGACTGGGTTTATGATCTGAGGTTTATCCTCATTGCTGCACAGAAGAATTATGTCCTTGATGCACCGCTAGGTGACAGACCCATTGCAGGAGCAGATGCAGACGTTATGAACGTTTGGCTAGCTCAATATGATGACTACTTGATAGTTTAGTGCACCATGCTTAACGGCTTAGAATCGGGACTTCAAAGACGTTTTGAACATCATGGACCAAATAAGATGTTCCAGGAGTTGAAGTTAATATTTCAAGCAAATACCCGAGTTGAGAGATATGAAGTCTCCAACAAGTTCTATAGCTAAAAGATGGAGGAGAATAGCTCAAGCAGTGAGCATGTGCTCAGATTGTCTAGGTACTACAATCGCTTGAATCAAGTGGGAGTTAATCTTCCAGATAAGATAGCGATTGACAGAGTTCTCTTGTCACCATCACCAAGTTAGTAGAACTTTGTGATGAACTACAGTATGCAAGGGATGACGAAAACGATTCCTGAGTTTTTCATGATGATGAAATCGATGAAGGTAGAAATCAAGAAAGAGCATCAAGTGTTGATGATTAACAAGACCACTAGTTTCAAGAAAAGGGCAAAGGGAAAGAAAGGGAACTTCATGTAGAATGGCAAGCAAGTTGTCACTTCCGTGAAGAAGCCCAAAGCTAGACTAAAGTCTGAAACTGAGTGTTTCTACTGCAAAGGAAATGGTCACTGGAAGCGGAAATGCCCTAAATATTTGGTGGATAAGAAGGATGGCAAAGTGAACAAGGGTATATTTGATATACAGGTTATTGATGTGTACCTCACTAGTGTTTATAGTAGCCCCTGGGTATTTGATACTTGTTCGGTTGCTAAAATTAGTAACTCGAAACAGGAGTTATAGAATAAAGAGAGACTGGTTGATGGTGAAGTGACGATGTGTGTTCAAGATTGATATGATCATCATCGCACACTCCCTATACTTTCGGGATTAGTGTTAAACCTAAATAAATGTTATTTGGCATTTGCGTTGAGCATTAATATGATTTGATCATGTTTATTGCAATAGGTTATTCATTTAAAGTCAGAGAATAATTGTTGTTCTGTTTACATGAATAAAACCTTTGATGGTCATACACCCAATGAAAATAGTTTGCTGGATCTCGATCATAGTGATACACATATTCATAATATTGATGCCAAAAGATGCAAAGTTGACAATGATAGTGCAACTTATTTGTGGCACTGCCGTTTGGGACATATCGGTGTAAAGCGCATGAAGAAACTCCATAAAGATGGATTTTTGGAGTCACTTGGTTATGAATCATTTGATGCTTGCGAACCATGCCTTTTGGGCAACATGACTAAAACTCCGTTCTCCGGAACAATGGAACGAGCTACTGACTTGTTGGAAATAATACATACCGATGTATGCGGTCCAATGAGTGTTGATGGTCGTGGCGGGTATCGTTATTTTCTGACCTTCACAGATGATTTGAGCAGATATGAGTATATCTACTTAATGAAGCACAAGTCTGAAACATTTGAAAAGTTCAAAGAATTTCAGAGTGAAGTGGAGAATCATCGTAACAAGAAAATAAAGTTTCTACAATCTGATCGTAGAGGATAATATTTGAGTTACGAGTTTGGCCTTCATTTAAAAACAATGTTGAATAGTTTCACAGCTCACGCCACCTGGAACACCACAATGTTATGGTGTGTCCGAACGTCATAACCGCACTTTATTGGATATGGTGCGATCTATGATGTCTCATACCGATTTACCACTACCGTTTTGGGGTTATGCATTAGAGATATTTGCATTCACTTTAAAGAGGGCACCATTAAAATCCGTTGAGACGACGCCTTATGAACTGTGGTTTGGCAAGAAACCAAAGTTGTCGTTTCTTAAAGTTTGGGGCTGCGATGCTTATGTGAAAAAGTTTCAACCTGATAAGCTCAAACCCAAATCGGAGAAGTGCGTCTTCATAGAATACCCAAAGGAAACTATTGGGTACACCTTCTATCACAAATCTGAAGGCAAGATATTCGTTGCTAAGATGGATCCTTTCTAGAGAAGGAGTTTCTCTCAAAAGAATTGAGTGGGAGGAAAGTAGAGCTTGATAAGGTAATTGTACCTTCTCCCAAATTGGAAAGTAGTTTATCACAGAAATTAGTTCTAGTGATTCCTACACCAATTAGTGAAGAAGCTAATGATGATGATCATGAAGCTACAGATCAAGTTACTACCGAACTTCATAGATCTTCCAGATTAAGATCCACACCAGAGTGGTACGGTAATCCTATTCAGAAGTCATGTTACTAGACCATGATGAACCTACGAACTATGAGGAAGCGATGATGAGCCCAGATTCCGCGAAATGGCTTGAGGCCATGAAATCTGAGATGGGTTCCATGTATGAGAACAAAGTGTGTACTTTGGTGGACTTGCCCGATGATCGGCAATCCATAGAAAATAAATGGATCTTCAAGAGGAAGACGGACACTAATAGTAGTGTTACTATCTACAAAGCTTGATTTGTTGCAAAAAGTTTTCAACAAATTCAAGGTGTTGACTACAATGAGATTTTCTCAACTGTAGAAATGCTTAACTCCGTTCTAATCATGTTAGCAGTTGCCATATTTATGAAATCTGGCAGATGGATGTCAAAACTGCACTCCTGAATAGATTTCTGGAAGAAGAGTTGTATATGATGCAACCAGAAGGTTTTGTCGATCCGAAAGGTGCTAGCAAAGTGCAAGCCTCTCAGAGTTGGAATATACTTTTTGATGAGTTGATCAAAGCATATGGTTTTATACAGACTTTTGGAGATGCCTGTATTTACAAGAAAGTGAGTGGGAGCTCTATAGCATTTCTAATATTATATGTGGATGACATATTGTTGATTGGAAATGATATAGAATTTCTAGATAGCATAAAGGGATACTTGACTAAGAGTTTTTTTTCAATGAAAGACCTCGATGAAGTTGCTTACACATTGAGCATCAAGATCTATAGAGATAGATCAAGACGCTTGATAAGATTTTTCAATGAGTACATACCTTGATAAGATTTTGAAGTAGTTCAAAATGGAACAGTCAAAGAAGGAGTTCTTGCCTGTGTTGCAAGGTGTGAAGTTGAGTAAGACTCAAAACCCGACCAAGGCAGAAAATAGAAAGAGAATGAAAAAGTCATTCCCTATGCCTCAGTCATAGGTTCTATAAAGTATGCTATGCTGTGTACCAGACCTATTGTATACCTTGCTCTGAGTTTGGCAAGGAAGTACAATTTTGATCTAAGAGTAGATCACTGGACAGCGGTCAAGAATATCCTTAGTGAGGACTAAGGAAATATTTCTCGATTATGGAGGTGATAAAAGAGCCCGTCGTAAAGAGTTACATCGGTGCAAGCTTTTACAACGATCCAGATGACTCTAAGTCTCAATCTGGATACATATTGAAAGTGGGAGCAATTAGCTAGAGTAGCTCCGTGCAGAGCATTGTAGACATAGAATATTTGCAAAATGCATACGACTCTAAATGTGATAGACCCGTTGACTAAACTTCTCTCACGAGCAAAACATGATCATACCTTAGTACTCTTTGGGTGTTAATCACATAGCGATGTGAACTAGATTATTGACTCTAGTAAACCCTTTAGGTGTTGGTCACATGACGATGTGAACTATGGGTGTTAATCACATACAAATGTGAATATTGGTGTTAAATCACATGATGATGTGAACTAGATTATTGACTCTAGTGCAAGTGGGAGACTAAAGGAAATTTGCCCTAGAGGCAATAATAAAGTTATTATTATTTCCTTATTTCATGATAAATTTTTATTATTCATGCTAGAATTGTATTAACCGGAAACTTAGTACATGTGTGAATACATAGACAAACAAAGTGTCACTAGTATGCCTCTACTTGACTAGCTCGTTGAATCAAAGATGGTTAAGTTTCCTAGCCATAGACATGAGTTGTGATTTGATTAACGGGATCACATCATTAGAGAATGATATGATTGACTTGACCCATTCCGTTAGCTTAGCACTTAATTGCTTAGTATGTTCCTATTGCTTTCTTCATGACTTATACATGTTCCTATGACTATGAGATTATGCAACTCTCGAATACCGGAGGAACACTTTGTGTGCTAACAAACATCACAACGTAACTGGGTGATTGTAAAGGTGCTCTAAAGGTGTCTCCGATGGTACTTGTTGAGTTGGCATAGATCGAGATTAGGATTTATCACTCCGATTGTGGGAGAGGTATCTCTGGGCCCTCTCGATAATGCACATCACTATAAGCCTTGCAAGCAATGTGAATAATGAGTTAGTTGCGGGATGATGCATTACGGAACGAGTAAAGAGACTTGCCGGTAACGAGATTGAACTAGGTATTGAGATACCGACGATCGAATCTCGGGCAAGTTACATACCGATGACAAAGGGAACAACGTATGTTGTTATGCGGTTTGACCGATAAAGATCTTCATAGAATATGTAGGATCCAATATGAGCATCCACGTTCCGCTATTGGTTATTGACCGGAGATGTGTCTCGGTCATGTCTACATTGTTCTAGAACCCGTAGGGTCCGCACGCTTAACATTCGGTGACGATTTATATGATCAGTTATGTGTTTTGATGTACCGAAGGTAGTTCGGAGTCCCGGATGAGATCGGGGACATGACGAGGAGTCTCGAAATGGTTGAGGCGTAAAGATCGATATATTGGACAACTATATTCGGACATCGGAAAGGTTCCTAGTGATTCGGGCATTTATCGGAGTACCGGAGAGTTACGGGAATTCGCCGGGGAGTGTATGGGCCTTATTGGGCCTTAGTGGAATAGAGGAGGAGGAAACCTAGGAGGGGGCACCCCCCCAAGCCCAACCCGAATTGGGTGAGGGGGGTGGGCCCCCTTTCCTTCTTCTCTCCCTCCTCCTTGCTACCTCTCCTACTCCGACTTGGAAGGGGGGAATCCTACCCCCGGTGGGAGTAGGCTCCCGTATGGCGCGCCCAAGGGAGGGCCGGCCCTCCCCCTCCTCTGTTACTTTATATATGGGGGAGGGGGGTACCCCATAGACACACAAGTTGATCATTGATCTTTAGTCGTGTGCGCTGCCCCCCTCCACCATAATCCACCTCGGTCATATTGTAGCGGTGCTTAGGCGAAGCCTTGCGTCGGTAGCTTCATCAACACCGTCATCACACTGTCGTGCTGACGGAACTCTCCCTCGAAGCTCTACTGGATCGTGAGTTCGTGGGACGTCACCGAGCTGAACGTGTGCAGATCGCGGAGGTGCCATATGTTCGGTACCTGATACGTCTCCAACGTATCATAATTTTTGATTGTTCCATGCTATTATATTACCCGTTTTGGATGTTTATGAGCTTTACTTTACACATTTATATATATTTTGGGACTAACCTACTAACCGAAGGCCCAGGCCGTATTGCTGTTTTTTTGCCTATTTCAGTATTTCGAAGAAAAGGAATATCAAACGGAGTCCAAATGGAATGAAACCTTCGGGAGCATGATTTTTGGAACAAACGTGATCCAGAGGACTTGGAGTGCAAAAGCAGCCGAGGCGGCCACGAGGGTGGAGGGCGCGCCCAACCCTACAGGGCGCGCCCCCCTATCTCGTGGGCCCCTCGGGCGGCCACCGACCTACTTCTTCCTCCTATATATACCCACGCCCGAAAACATCCAGGAGCCAACGAAAAACAATTTCCACCGCCAGTAACTTACAGATCCGCGAGATCCCATCTTGAGCCTTCGCGGCGCTCCGCGGAGGGGGAATCGCCACGGAGGGCTTCTACATCAACACCATAGCCCTTCCGATGAGTTGTGAGTAGTTTACCACAGACCTTGGGTCCATAGTTATTAGCTAGATGGCTTCTTCTCTCTTTTGGATCTCAATACCATGTTCTCCCCTCTCTTGTGGAGATCTATTCGATGTAACTCTTTTTTATGTGTGTTTGTCGAGATCCGATGAATTGTGGGTTTATGATCAAGTTTATCTATGAGAAATATTTGAATCTTCTCTGAAATCTTTTATGTATGATTGAGTTATCTTTGCAAGTCTCTTCGAATTATCAGTTTGGTTCCTACTAGATTGATCTTTCTTGCAATGGGAGAAGTGCTTAGCTTTGGGTTCAATCTTGCAGTGTCCTTGCCCAGTGACAATAGGGGTTGCCAGGCACGTATTGTATTGTTGCCATCGAGGATAAAAAGATGGGGTTTTCTATACTACTATATAGTGTACGAGTTTTGAATAGGAGCTAGCCATCAATCCTAACCATTTATGTCCTAAATCCAACGATAGAAAGTAGTGGGATTCGCTGTGAACAGTGCATGGTTGTTGCATCCACCATGTTCTAGAATGAACCGTCTAATACTTCTCAAGAGATGTGGCCCAAACTGATTCCTCTTGGGTCAGACAAGTTGTAGCTTGAGGTTGGCAACGAGTTGTGCCAAAAACACGGTTTCGAGGGAGAAACATAAAGTAAAGTTAAATTCCATTTTTAATTCTTTTCTTTGTTAACATTTTTTGCGTATTCTTTATTAACAAATTGTGGGGATTGCATATATTAAATCCGGCTTTCTTTATAAAATAATTTATTTCAGCATCTATAAATCAAGAATTTTTTTGCTTCGAATTAGTGGCAAGTCATGTTTTTTCCTACCAAAATCACCCCATAAAGTTAAAACGTGCATTGCACGTGAGGATAAAAAGATGGGGTTTATATCATATTGCATGAGTTTATCCCTCTACATCATGTCATCTTTCTTAATGCGTTACTCTATTCTTATGAACTTAATACTCTAGATGCATGCTGGATAGCGGTCAATGTGTGGAGTAATAGTAGTAGATGCAGGCAGGAGTCGGTCTACTTGTCGCGACGTGATGCCTATATACATGATCATACCTAGATAATCTCATAATTATTCGCTTTTCTATCAATTGCTCGACAGTAATTTGTTCACCCACCGTAATACTTATGCTATCTTGAGAGAAGCCACTAGTGAAACCTATGGCCCCCGGGTCTATCTTTTATCATATAAGCTTTCAATCTACTTTTATTTGCATCTTTACTTTTCCAATTTATGTTATAAAATACCAAAAATATATTTATCTGATCATACTATCTCTATCAGATCTCACTTTCGCAAGTGGCCGTGAAGGGATTGACAACCCCTTTATTGCGTTGGTTGCGAGTTCTTTGTTTGTTTGTGTAGGTGCATGGGACTTTTGAGGAGCCTCCTACTAGATTGATATCTTGGTTCTCAAAACCTGAGGGAAATACTTACGCTACTATTGCTGCATCACCCTTTCCTCTTCAAGGAAAACCAACACAAGCTTAAGATGTAGCAAGAAGGATTTCTGGCGCCATTGCCGGGGAGGTCTTCGCTCAAGTCAAGACATACCAAGTACCCATCACAAACTCATCTCCCTCGCATTTACATTATTTGCCATTTGCCTCTTGTTTTCCTCTCCCCCACTTCACCCTTGCCTTTTTAATTGCCCTCTCTTTCTCAATCTTCTCCTCTCTCTCTTTCGCTTGCCTTTTTCTGTTTGCTCGTGTGTTAGATTGTTTACCTTATCGTTATGGCTAGTTCCTTATCCGCTCCTATGTACCCCCGAGTTTGAAGTTCTTCACTTCAAGCAAAGGCAAGGAGAAAACTTAAAAGATGATTGGTATAGGATGATGGAATCTTATCGCAATTGCACCCTAGAGGTGAATTTTAGAATTCTACTTCGCAATTTTTATGTTGGGCTAAATATGTCGCATAGACAACTCTTGGATTGCATTTCCAAGGGAAATTTTATTGAAATTGATCATAGTATTGTGCATGAAATTATAGAGGGAATAGTGGGAACACTACCTTAAAAAGGGGGGCCACATCCTACCCAAGAAGAAACACAAGTGTTTGGAAAGATTTGCGAAGTAACAAAAATATTACAAAAGTCTCTTGAGCCTCTTAAAAGTGTTAGCGGAAATCTTCACCGCATGAATATGTTGATTACTCTTTGCAATAAGCGGTTGTATTCTTTAGATCTAAAAATTTCCGAGTATGAAGGGAAACGTAAAGAACCTCCCGGATTCGAGCATGACTCCGCTAAAAAACTGAAAATTAAAGATGACACTACTTAGATCTATCTTCGCTTTTATGCCTAGCTAGGGGCGTTAAACGATAGCGCTAGTTGGGAGGCAACCCAATTTTATTTGTGTTTTTTTGTTTTTGTTTCTATTTAGTAATAAATTTTGCATCTACCTTCTGTTTAGATGTGTTTTTATGTTTTAATTAGTGTTTCTGCCAAGTAGAACCTATAGGATAACCTACGATGATATTTAATTTGATTCTGCTGAAAAACAGAAACTTTGTGCGCACGCAATTAGTTTTGGTAAATCACAGAAACGTGATTTTGCGTTGATTATTATTGCTGAAGATCAATAGACAAATTTTCCAGGACTTCCTATTTTGGTAGGATTTTTAGAGTTCCAGAAGTTTGCGTTAGTTACAGATTTCTACAGACTGTTCTGTTTTTGACAGATTCTGTTTTTCGTATGTTGTTTGCTTATTTTGATGCATATATGGCTAGTATTAAGTGGTATGAACCATAGAGTACTTGAAATACAGTAGGTTTAACACCAATATAAATAAATAATGAGTTCATTACAGTACCTTATGTGGTGGTTTTGCTTTCTTTCACTAACGGAGCTTATGAGATTTCCTGTTGAGTTTTGTGTTGTGAAGTTTTCAAGTTTTGGGTAAAGATTTGATGGGCTATGGAATAAGGAGTGAAAAAATCCTAAGCTTGGGGATGCCCATGGCTCCCCAAGATATTCTAGAGTATCCAAAAGCCTAAGCTTGGGGATGCCCCTGGAAGGCATCCCCTCTTTCGTCTTCGTTCATTGGTGACTTTACTTGGAGCTATATTTTTATTCGCCACATGATATGTGTTTTGCTTGGAGCGTCGTGTATGATATTAGTCTTCGTTTTTTAGTTTACCACAATCATCCTTGCTTTACACACCTTTTGGGAGAAGCCCACTTGATTGAAATTTATTAGAATACTCTATGTGCTTCACTTATATCTTTTGAGCTAGATAGTTTTTGCTCTAGTGCTTCAGTTATATCTTTTAGAGCACGGCGGTGGCTTAATTTTGTAGAAATTGCTAGTCTATCATGCTTCACTTATATTATTTTGAGAGTCTCTTAGAACAGCATGGTATTTGCCATGGTTATAAAATTGGTCCTAGAATGGTAGGCATCCAATTTGGGTATAATAAAAACTATCATAGGAAGTGAATTGGATGCTATGATCAATTTGATAGTTGATAATTGTTTTGAGACATGGAGGTAGTGATATTAAAGTCATGCTAGTTGGGTGATTATGAATTTAAAGAATGCTTGTGTTGAAGTTTTCAAGTCCCGTAGCATGAACGTATGGTTAAAGTTGTGTAACAAATTTGAAACATGAAGTGTCCTTGGATTGTGCATCCTTATGAGTGGCGGTCGGGGACGAGCGATGGTCTTTTCCTACCAATCTATCCCTCTAGGAGCATGCGCGTAGTGCTTGGTTTTTGATGACTTCTAAATTTTTGCAATAATTATATGAGTTCTTTTGACTAATGTTGAGTCCATGGATTATACGCACTTTTACCTTTCCATCATTGTTAGCCTCTTCGGTACCGTGCATTGCCCTTTCTCACCTTGAGAGTTGGTGCAAACTTCGCCGGTGCATCCAAACCCCATGATATTATAAGCTCTATCACACATAAACCTCCTTATATCTTCCTCAAAACAACCACCATACCTACCTATTATGGCATTTCCATAGCCATTCCGAGATATATTGCCATGCAACTTTCCACCGTTCCGTTTATCATCATGACACACATTACTATTGTCATATTGCCATTGCATGATCATGTAGTTGACATCGTATTTGTGGCAAGGCCACTTTGCATAATTTTTCATACATGTCACTCTTGATTCATTGCCCATCCCGGTACACCACCGGAGGCATTCATATAGAGTCATATCTTGTTCTAGTTTTGAGTTGTAATTCATGTGTAAATCAATAAAAGTGTGATGATCATCATTATTAGAGCATTGTCCCCAAAAGAAAAAAAAGGCCAAAAAAAAAGAAACGCCAAAGAAAAAAAAAGAAAAAAAGAAGAAAGGCCAAAAAAGAAAAAAAGAAAGGCCCAAAAAAAAGAAAAATAAAAAAAAGAAAATAAATAAAAAGGGGAAATGTTACTATCTCTTTTTCCACACTTGTGCTTCAAAGTAGCACCATGTCCTTCATATAGCGAGTCTCATATATTGTGCTTCAAAGTAGCACCATGTTCTTCATATAGTGAGTCTCATATGTTGTCACTTTCATATACTAGTGGGAATTTTTCATTATAGAACTTGGCTTGTATATTCCTACGATAGGCTTCCTCAAAATGCCCTAGGTCTTCGTGAGCAAGCAAGTTGGATGCACACCCACTTAGTTTCTTTTGTTGAGCTTTCATTCATTTATAGCTCTAGTGCATCCGTTGCATGGCAATCCCTACTCCTCATGTTGACATCAATTCATGGGCATCTCCATAGCCCGTTGATTATCCTCGTCAATATGAGACTTTCTCCTTTTTTTGTCTTCTCCACACAATCCCCATCATCATATTCTATTCCACACATAGTGCTATATCCATGGCTCACGCTCATGTATTGCGTGAAAGTTGAAAAAGTTTGAGATTATTTAAGTATGAAACAATTGCTTGGCTTGTCATCGGGGGTGTAGAATTTGGGAACATTTTTGTGTGACGAAAATAAAGCATAGCCTAACTATATGATTTTGTAGGGATGAACTTTCTTTATCCATGTTATTTTGAGAAGACATGATTGCTTTTATTAGTATGCTTGAAGTATTACTATTTCTTTTGTCAATATGAACTTTCATTTTGAATCATTTGGATCTGAAAATTCATGCCACAATAAAGAAAATTACATTGAGAATTATGCTAGGTAGCATTCCACATCAAAAATTCTGTTTTTATCTTTTACCTACTCGAGGACGAGCAGGAATTAAGCTTGGGGATGCTTGATACGTCTCCAACGTATCTATAATTTTTGATTGTTCCATGCTATTATATTACCCGTTTTGGATGTTTATGGGCTTTACTTTACACATTTATATCATTTTTGGGACTAACCTACTAACCGGAGGCCCAGCCCGTATTGCTGTTTTTTTGCCTATTTTAGTATTTCGAAGAAAAGGAATATCAAACGGAGTCCAAACAGAATGAAACCTTCGGGAGCGTGATTTTTGCAACAAACGTGATCCGGAGGACTTGGAGTGCAAGCCAAGAAGCAGCCGAGGCGGCCACGAAGGTGGAGGGCGCGCCCACCCCTACAGGGCTCGCCCTCCAATCTCGTGGGCCCCTCGGGTGGCCACCGACCTACTTCTTCCTCCTATATATACCCACGTACCCCGAAAACATCCAGGGAGCCAACGAAAAACAATTTCCACCGCCGTAACCTTCTGTATCCGCGAGATCCCATCTCACTACAAGAAATATGTCAACTTATGACCTTTTGTCAGTGACCCTCGAAGAATTGGTCATAAATTTATGACCATTTTAGACCAATTGGTCAAAAGCTGTCTGGGGGCTCTAAACCCTAAACCATAACGACCATTTTGGTCAAAAAGGTCATAATTTCATTAGAGGAAATGGTCATAAAGCTTGTAGCACTGTCCTTCGCCTCATGCGTGGTGATAACGACCAATATAAAATGGTCACTACACTTGAGTTTGAATGAATTAGGATGATTAGGCAACCACCTCAGCAACCTCGCTTATGTGTCACTGTCTAGGTGTCATTTTTGCTTGAGTTTTAATATTCAACAGACAGACGGGGGACACACTGACAGGCGGGACCCATTTGACAGATGGGGCCGAGCGCTTAATTCGCCCAAAAAGGATGCACGAGGCGGGACTCGAACCCACGACCTCGCGCTTGGTTGGCTCGCATGCTACCGCTGGGCTAGAGAGGGACAGTTGCTCACATCCGGGAGTTTTCTATACATTATATAGAACTACTGGCTCTCTCAGATCATTGACAAGTGGGACCTTCGACCCTGTGTGGCGGGGTGGCATCGAATGAGCAACACTTAGCGTTTTTCTAGGTCTTCCGACCAGCGGCGTGAAGCAACCAGCAAGCGCCGCCGACGAGGGCGGGGCGGTGGGTGGGCGGCGGCGTGCGCGGCGGCGGGCGGGCTGGCGGTCAGCAACAGGCAATAGGGCGGAGGCGGGCGGGCGGGCCCATGACAGGAACGGCGACTTCGCCGCTCGCGTCGCCCACGCATGGGGGAGTCGCCACCACCGCAAGCAGACCTCGCCCACGTATGCACCCCTCTCCTTCCCCCTCCTCTTCCCCCTCTCCTCTCTGTTGATGTCAATGATTTTATGTAGATTTGTTAGGAGAATCTTCAGAGTGATTTGATGTAGGTTTGTTGTAAGCTTGGAAAAATCTCTTGGAAATGTCATTGATGAATTTGGTAGAAATTGTGAAGAGAATTTCTGTTGATGAAATTATTAGGAGAATTGTTGTTGACGAAATTGTTAAGAATTCTTTTGGAATTCAGTCAATTGTTACTGGTAAATTATGTTGTCAGCAATCAATAGAACAGAGCTCGAGTTGGTCTTTCCCTGAAACAGGATCCTGGGGTTGATGTAGATTTGATGTTACACCTCTGAAATTTCAGCCTCAAATCCGTGAAAGGACCTGAATATTGATGTAGATTAGATGTAAACTAGGAAAACTCTCATTGATGTAGATTTGATGCAATCTTGGAAATGGCATTCATGTAAATTGGCAGTGGTGTTATTGTTGGTGGTTTAACCAAAATAGTTCTTAGTGGCAGCATATATTGTTATTGTTGGTTGTTTAACCACCTCTGTTTTTTGTGAACCATCATGTTTTAGTTAGCTTTTCTTTTCTCCCATGTGAAATCTATATTTCCATTTGAACTACTTTTTATTGCTCCCATGTGAAATCTGTAAACCATGTGAACTGGACTAAAGTAGTGAGGAATTGGAAATAGCTGAATGTTGTGCTTAGGAAGTTAGCATATAAACTTGGGTGCCTACCTTATTTTCTGGAATTTTAGCTTCCATTACTTCCATCCATTTTCATTAATTAATGTTGATGCACTTAGATTGATTTGCTAAGTTGCAACAATTTGTTGTCTTTGGCAGATGGATAGAAGCTGGATTAGACAAGGAGTTAGAAAGTTTTCAAAGAACATATGAAAGGAGTTGATGATTTCATGGCATTTGTTCGGCAAATTTTGCTAACGATGCTCACATTCTTTGCCCATGTTGTAAATGCCTCAACCGCCCAAGAATGGCTCAAGGAAGAGTGGAAGATCATCTGCTTCTTAAGTGGGATGTCCAGACATATGATAGATGGATATATCATGGAGAACCTTTAGATGCATAACCTCAACATTTTGAAGTCGATACTGAGGCCCCTCATATGATGGGTGGTGGTGATCTTGGCATTGATTTCATGGAAAAGGTTTTGTGAGATAATGCTGTTTTGGAGGAAGAGGATGGGCATGAAGATGATAGGATTCTGACCTATTGAAGGATTTGTACGATGTCAAGATCGTGGCCGATGGACGTAAATCGTTGTTTGCCGAGGTGTTAGAGGAGGCGCGCAGCTCATGAAGGGGTAAATTTTCAAGATTTACCTTCACCGTGAAGTTACTCCACATCAAGTATTTCTACCGGATTAGCAATGCCGCATTCAACGCAATACTCCGCCTTTTGAGCTTGCAATTCCACGACAGCTTGTGTTCCCGGATCATATGATGAAGCATTGAGCATAATCCGCAGTGGGGTTAGGTTATGTGTCAATACATGTGTGCCCAAATAATCGTGTCTTGTTTGGAAGGATTTAGCAAAGCATGACAACTGTCCAAAATGCAATGCATCTAGGTGGAAAGATGCTGATGGGAAGAAGTCAATACCGAGAAGGTATCGAGGCACTTTCCTTGATACCAAGGTTGCAGCGGATGTTCATCCCAAGAAATCATCGCGAGGTACAAATGGCACAAGTCAAGCGGCAACTTTGTGGACAATGAGCTGAGCCATCCAATGGATGGAGAGGCATGGAAAGAGTTTGACCGTATACATTTTGATTTTGCTGCAGATCCAAGGAACATAAAACTTGGCATTGCCACAGATGGGTTTAATCCGCTTGGGAACATGAGCACGCCTTATAGCATGTGGCCAGTTTTTGTGGTGCCGCATAACCTGCCACCATGGGCATGCATGGATCAGTCCAACTTCATGATGTCATTGCTTATCCCGGTCCAGATTCTCCAGAAAGGATTTTGATGTCTTTATGGAGCCCTCGAGAAGAACTGCTCCAGCCTGGACTGGTGTACCTACATACGATGCCTTGAGTCCGGAAGAAAAGTTCAATCTACGTGCTGCGATCATATGGTCCATCCATGATTTCCGGCTCGCACACTCGTCTGGGAGGATCACAACTGGTTATCGTGCTTGTGTCCATTGTGACAAAGACCCTTGCTCAAAGAGAATAAGGAGCAAGATATGCTATATTAGGCACCGCCGCTTTCTTCCCGAAAACCATTGGCGCGAAGAAGCAAAGATTTTAATGGTGAGAATGAAACCCATGACAAGCCAGCTGAATTCACTAAAGAAGAGCTGGAGCAAAGAACTTGAAAAGGTGAAAGATGTGAGACCAGAAAGTGGCGAAGAAAAGAAAGCGTGAGGAAGGTCAATGTTGGGACCGGAGGTCTTGTTTGTGGGACCTGCCATACTGGGCTGATCTGAAATTAAGGCATAATCTCGATGTAATGCACATTGAGAAAAACATATGCGAGAATCTGCTAGGGACGTTTCTGAACATTGAAGGGAAGACAAAGGACACGGTTAGTTCTAGGCTTGATTTGGAGGACATGGGATAAGAGAAGATTTGTATCTACATCACAATGAAGATGAAGATTCATTTGAAATTCCACGAGCATGGTATACAATGAATAAAGAACAAAAGCTTGCATTCTGTGAATTCCTAAGAGCGGTGAAATTTCCAGATGGTTATGCTGCTAACCTAGCAACTGCGACGGACCATCAGGAAAGTATGCTGCTCATGGACTCTCGCACTCGGTGCAAACGGGTGATGAGTTGCCGCCCATCGATGAAGGAACCACTCAAAGATGGATGGAAATGGCACTGTCGCTTAGATGAAGCAGAACCATCTGCATTGATGAAGCAGTAATCGTCCACACGCACCTCAGCCCTGTTGCACCTTCTATTGACAGAACGCTGTCATCAATGAAGAAGAACAGCAGCTTGTGCTTCAATCGTGCAAGTTGTCCTTTGCAATGTTATCTTTTACTAGTGCATTTTCCAAATGGAATGATCATGTATGCTTTTGTTGATTCCTCGCATTTGTCGATTTCTATTCTAATTTATGAGTTCAGTTTCATTTTCGATGCAATGACTCCCAAGACTAGACTTAGAAAGGGCGGAGGGCTAGAGAGGATCACCAAGTCGCTTGGTAGCAAGGTGCCTATCCAAATTGTCAAGGATGATTCGTCAGAGAAGCCTCTGCAGCAGCAGCAAAGCTTGCTTCGAGTGTGGACTCGTTGCAAAAAGCCATCTTCGGTTCTTCCTCACTTCAAGCTATACAAAAAATGCTAGTCTATTGGAGAACTACATTGGAAAAGTTGTCGAAGCTACTTGTTTCATAGTTAATGTGCTATCTATTTTCTCGTTACACCTATGCATGATCACTAATATTGTTCCTACCTTGTTTGCTATCTTGGTAGGCAAATTTTGAGATGAACACGGACTCGGAGACCATCAAGACCTCGTGCAAAGATATTCTGCAGAAATATTCAAAGAATGTACGCCATCGATGAAGAAGAAGTATTTTAATACCGTAGCCGCAAATAAAGTCAGCATTAATTCTCCGTGCCCGATCTAACGGATGGTGAATGGCAAGCTCGTGGAGATGTGGTCTACCCCAAGACACAAGGTTTGTCTCGCTTTGTTTGATGCTTTATGTTCGCACATGATATGCTAGTGCTAGATCATGCCGACAAGATGCTTTTTTGTAGAAAACCTGTTTGTCGAACAAGATGAATCGACAAAAGTCGTGTACAATCAAAGAACTGGTTCGTGCACTACACATCACACATTTTGCCATCGTGAGAACTCTTCTCTAGAGACCTTACCTTTGGTTCCTCATTGAATAACATTTCGATTCTTGCTGAATAACATTTTGATTTTTGTTGAAAACATTTCGTAAAGAAGAGCGTAAGGGTGAGGAGCTGTCTGCGATTGACTTGTTTAAGGCCACCCAAAACAGCAAGAAGCACGGGTTTTGAGCCGACCAAGACTGCTATAGTAAGTCACTCCATGCTTTGCCCTGTTTGATTCACAGCCAGCTTTGAGGCTTTGATGATTTGATGTTGTTTGACTCGGAGCCAGTCAAGAACACATGCTATGTTCCATGCTTTGATGTTGTTTGATAGTTCAACAAAGATATCGGAACTTGCTGTAGCTATTTGATGCATTTTTTATGATATGATGAAATTTGATCTGAATGTTAGTTTGATGATCGTCTCACTCGGTAAGCCATCTTATATAGAACCACCATTCTAGGCTTAATGAAGTGATCATATTGTTCCAATTGCATGTCTCCAGGTCACTAGTCATCATCTTCTTGTATAGATTTTGTGTGCTGGTTTGATTACTTCAAATAATCCATTTGTGTGCTGGTTTGGTTTCTCTTGCTTGGTTTGGTTTGCAAAATGTGAAATAGATCTCCCACTAATGCCTATCATTTTCCTCCATATGCTAGCTTGAGATGGAAAAAATGAAGGAAGCGCCGGTACCAGAAGGTGAAGAGCCAAAGTCTGCTGTTGAAATTGTCGAACAAGTCCTCAAGACCAAAGCCAAGGAAAGCACATTCCTCAGGAATGTTGGGCTCCATCATCTAGGAACAACTCCGCAAAGTTGCTGCTCATGTTCGTGACCTTGAGCGAAGTCGGAGAGGTCCGAGCTTCAAGATGAACTGGTGTAAGAAGAATTGGCGGCAATCAAGATGAAGGCGGAAGAATCAAGCTGCACGCGACAAGGAACTTCAACAAGCAAGAAGTCTCAAGAACAGAAGAGAAGTTAGCCCACTTGATGGCTCTCTTTGGAGCTAAGGCGTTTGATGGCTGTGCAGTTTGTCTTTGAACCTCTTTGTCTTTGAGTTGTGAACTGGAGCTAAGGTAGTTGAGCTGTGAACACCTGCATTTTGAACCTGTGAACCTGGGAGCTGAGCTGAGCTGTTGCATTTTGTTACATTTTCCTATTTGAACCTAGGAGCTGTGAAGTTATGTGATCCTGTGAACCTGTGTTTATTTTCTGTGAAGTTATGTGATCTTGTGCACCTGGGCTTGTGGATCACCTGTGGATCACTTGTGAAGTTATTTGGCCTTTCTGTTTATAGTTATGCAAAATGAGAACCTGGGCTCTAAAAAGGCCAAGGCCCAAACAAGAATTAGACCAAAAAGGCTTGGGCCTAAAAAAAGAAATGACTGTAAGAAAAAAAATATAAAAGGCTGCATAACAGAAAATAAAAAGTCCGAGGCCCAAATTCGAACTAGATTAAAAAGGCTGTGGCCCAAAACAATAGTGGAATATAAAAAAATCATCAGAAAAAGGCTCCATTCCCAGAAAATAAAAGGCCAAATTATTGGGCCAGGCCCATGCAGATAAGCAAAATAAAGAGAAAAAAATTAAATGGGCTGAATTATTGGGCTTGGCCCATCAAGACGGCTGAAATGGACCGGGCTGATTCTATTTTACGACCTTTTCATTTGGTCGTAAGTCTGCCACGTCAGCTTGCCACGATGGATCTGACGTGGTGTGGTCGGATTGCTAGTGACCAAAACAGTTGGTCGTTAAATCTACGACCTTTCTTTTGGTCATAAACGTTTGCGACCATTCCAGAAGAAAGGTCGCTATAGTCAGTTTACGACGCCCAGCTTTTGACCTTATGTTTTTGGTCACAAAAAGGTCATAAATGGAAATTTGTGACCATTCAGTGACCAATAGTGGTGGTCATAAGTTGACATATTTCTTGTAGTGTCTTGGAGCCTTCACCGACGCTCCGCCGGAGGGGGGATAGACCACGGAGGGCTTCTACATCAACACCATAGCCCTTCCGATGAGTTGTGAGTAGTTTACCACAGACCTTCGGGTCCATAGTTATTAGCTAGATGGCTTCTTCTCTCTTTTTGGATCTCAATACCATGTTCTCCCCCTCTCTTGTGGAGATCTATTCGATGTAACTCTTTTTGCGGTGTGTTTGTCGAGATTCGATGAATTGTGGGTTTATGATCAAGTTTATCTATGAGAAATATTTGAATCACCTCTGAATTCTTTTATGTATGATTGAGTTATCTTTGCAAGTCAGGAGTCGGTCTACTCACTACTAGGGAAAACCTTATACACAGAACTTTGGCAGTAGCGTGGGTCAAAGAAGCACGCTGGTGCTAATTAGCAAGCAGCATTTGTGCAAAACCGCTTCTGAGATAACTTCGTAGCGAGAGCGCGTCTTCTGTATACTGCGTTATTACTAAAATTCTCACGGCTTAGCCGATATGGTACACATAGTAGTAGCGATCTATATAGAACCGTGCTACTGCTACTTTCTTTGTAGCAGCGCATTTTGCTCTAAACTCGCTACTACTAAAGGATATAAAATTAAATGAAAAGCAAATAGAAAGGTAATTGAAAATGAAAGAAATAGAAGAAGGTGAAAGGAAAAAATAAAATGTGAAGAAAAATTAATGAAAAAGGGGAAAAGGAGAAAGGGGTAGCGAGAGCGCGTATCCCGTAAGCTGCAGTAGCTAACGTAGCGAGAGCGCTCTTCGGAACGCCCCATCGCTACTTCGACTTAACCACCACGTTCGTCCCTTCGCCACGGCCACTTCCCCAAATCGAACTCCTCGCTCTCGCCTGCCGCCGTGCCGTCGTCAGCCAGGCTCTCCAGACACCCTAGGCCGACCTCGACCCCGGATTCAACGCCGCCCGCCCCGACCTCAACGCCGCCCGGATGCCGCCCGGCCCGACCTCGGCGCCGCCTCCGTCAGGCGCCCGAGCCCCGAGCCCGACCTCGACGCGCTGCCCTCTCTCGCCAGCAGCACCCGAGGTGAGCACGCGCTCCTCCCCTCCCCTACCTCTGCCTAGATAGGGTTCTTCAAATTTTAGTTGCATCAAATTAGTTAGGGTTCATCTGCCTAGATATGGTGGAAATGAATTGGATACAGATGCGGCTGGGATTTTTTCTTAGGTGATGTTTTCTTAGATGATGAATAAACACTAGTGTAATGCATAATAAAACGAGTAAAATTTGACCTTCTTCTATTTAGTTAGTAAGAACTAGGTACTAATTAGGTACTAGAATATTTGTATTTATAGTAAGTTTATTTTTAGTAAGAACTAGTTGAATTAATAGAACTAGTTAGTAAGAACTTGTTTCTATTTTTTAGTTAAAGCAATTTTCCCGCCTCAACGTGGGATTTATGCCTATCCCGCATCCTCGTCTGCCGAGTCGGTGGAGGACGACACCGCTTGACCAGATCGGCCATGTCCGAGACCCGGCTCCGCCGGGTGGTACTGGGAGGCTACCTACCGGGGCGAGGTTGGTGAGGAGCTAGCCTGTCGTTGACCGAACCTTCTTTGGTGGCGGTCGATGGGCGATGGCGATCCGAGGCTCGAGGATTCCGCGGAGGTGGTGCGCCACCGTGTCAGTGAGGAGGACGCGCACGTCCGTCGCTACTTGTTTGCGTTGGAGCACAGGCCGTTCTCCAATACCTGGCAGGTTCTCCGGGGATCTCACTGGAGCTATGATCCCGTGATGGTTCCTTCTCTGTGGGTGTCCAACGCCCGCGCCGATACCCGTCGTGTGCTAGGGTTTTAGTTGTATTAGTGGTGTTATATGTATGACACTATTCGCGATGTAATAGTGATAATATTCGACGATGTACGGACGCATGAGATGATTTACTTTTGCTTATTGAATGCATGCTAATTTGAGTCCTATAAGATATTTTGAAATGTATATCTTGTGTTTCTCAATATCCAAGTGGCCGGTCATGTTTGCAGGTTACAGCTCCAAGTGGCCTATGTTTTGCCGGAGTGTTGATTCATTTCCGTTCCGACAAATTTCAGGCGCTCGATATGTCCTATTTTAGCAAAGGTCATGCCGGATTTTTCCGTGAATTTTGGCATGACTTGTGCCAGAATATGTAGGAAATATCGAGTGCCCCGGATTTGTGTGTTGAGTACCTTGGTAGTTGTCTTCGATCGATTTTCAATTAATGTTTTAACTATGAACATAGGAAATGTCCGACGATTTAAAAGGATTTGGTATTTGCAAATCTGCAAAGACGAAGCGCTGACTGTGTGACGGAATCTTCCTAGATGATGATAGGCGCTTCAAAGATCAAGCTGGACGAGAACTTCAAGTGGATCTGATGAAGTCACAACGACAAGTCTTTTTTCGTAATTAAGCATGACATCCGCTTCATTTGCTTCAACTTATATTTTTTTACTATTCTACTAGCATATCCCCGCCATGCAAGAGTTTTTGTATTGATAAGATAGGTTTCATCATAGTACGGAGGAAAAGAAAGTTCACTTGAAGACCGAGCATGGTTATATTTTCCATGCAAAATTATACAATTCAGACGACTACACCTATTTTGGATGCAAAGATGGCGAGCACTATGCAAGACTTATGCATTTGAGCTCGATATGGTTATCACCTTTGATATTTGTCCGTAAGATGATATTGAAGGTAATACCGACATCCGGGTCGATGTGCATACGCCTCGATTATACCATTATGTAAGTTTCTCAACCATATTTATGTCTTTGATATTGTTTATTCAAAATAGTTGACAACTAATTTGTATTGTCACTTATTTTGGTGCGAGCAAACATGTCCAAAGACTTGGTAGACAGGAACGATATTGTCCTAGGGCTGAACTCAAGCTGCGAGGAGCTCACCATTATGTTTCATGGCTTGAGGATCTTGATCTTGTCAAGACAAATTTTCTTTCTCGCATTTAGAAATGTTAGTACTGAAAATGTGCGACCAATAGTGTTCGTAATGAACTACGGTCACATCTATTTAGGAAGGATGGTAATATTTTTACTATTTGTCATCGGTGCATCTTTTCCATACATTATTTTTGAAGCTAAACTTCATTGCTAAGTATGTTACCATACGATGTTCTTCAACAGGAACTCCCGATGAATGTTGTGCCTTATGGGATCGAGACTAAAGGTACCATGAGTATTATCAGCTTACAGTCAAGATATCCTACAGATTACTTTAGTGCATTCAAGATTAGCAACGGATGCTTAATAGTGCAAGACTGGACCAAATATGTGATGGGGGAGCACAGAGAAGTACTAGGGGGCAGCAAACAAATGCGCTACCCACGATTACGAGACAGGTTCATCTGCATGCTCCAGTTTGATCAAGGAGGAGAGCTATACATGTTTTATGTTATTTTACCTAAGAGAGAGCAGCAGGAGTGATTAGCTAGCTAGAAATGAGTTTGAGGATGATGATGTGCTACACTATTACTATGATGATAAAATAGCTAGTGTTGGTGGTAATGACTATGATGATTATTATTAGCTAGTGTTAGTGGTGATTAAATAAATACTGTTGGTGGTAATGACTATGATGATGATTAAATAGCTTGTGCTGGCGGATTAGATTCAAGTGGAGGCAACATGTGGTGCACATCGAAAGTACTACTAGTCCAAACTAGATCAAGTTTGGATTAGTAGTATACTTTGACATGCACCACATATTGCCTCCACTTGAACCTAATCCACCTTCATTTGACACTTTGTTATGGACATAATGATGTAAACCTCATAACTGGTATTGTACCAATATTTGTACGATGGCGCATAAATACACTAAAAAATACTAGTAGCGATGGACGAGAAAACACGCCGCAAGTAGTTACCTTAGCGATGGCGTGGTCTTGAACAAACGCTGCAGCTATTTTTCCTAGCGATGGCTGCGTGCGCACGCAGCATCGCTAAGCAATAGCTGTAGCGCCTTATTAGTAGCGCGGCCTCCCGCGCTACTAGTGGACACAAAACCCGCGCTACTGCTAGGGTTTTCCCTAGTAGTGACTTGTCGCGGACGTGATGCCTATATACATGATCATACCTAGATAATCTCATAATTATTCGCTTTTCTATCAATTGCTCGACAGTAATTTGTTCACCCACCGTAATACTTATGCTATCTTGAGAGAAGCCACTAGTAAACCTATGGCCCCCGGGTCTATCTTTTATCATATAAGCTTTCAGTCTACTTTTATTTGCATCTTTACTTTTCCAATCTATATTATAAAATACCCAAAATATATTTATCTTATCATACTATCTCTATCGATCTCTCTTTACATGAAGTGGCCGTGAAGGGATTGACAACCCTTTATTGCATTGGTTGCGAGTTCTTTGTTTGTTTGTGTAGGTGCGTGGGAGTTTTGAGGAGCCTCCTACTGGATTGATACCTTGGTTCTGAAAAACTGAGGGAAATACTTATGCTACTATTGCTGCATCACCCTTTCCTCTTCAAGGAAAACCAACGCAATCTCAAGACGTAGCAGTACCTGGATTGGTCGATCGTGAAGACGTACGACTACATCAACCGCATTGTCATAACGCTTCCGCTTACGGTCTACGAGGGTACGTGGACGACACTCTCCCCTCTCGTTGCTATGCATCACCATGATCTTGCGCGTGTGTAGCAAATTTTTTGAAATTACTGCGTTCCCCAACAATGAGTAAATCATATTCATGCTCAACGTAAACACCAAATAACATTTATTTAGGTCCAATACTAATCCCGAAAGTAGAGGGAGTGTGTGATGGTGATCTTATCAACCTTGGAATCACTTCCAACACACATCGTCACCTCATCCTTAACTAGTCTCTATTCATTTCACAACTCCTGTTTCGAGTTACTAATCTGAGCAACTGAGCCGATATCAAATACCCACGGGCTACTCTGAACACTAGTAAAGTACACATCAATAACATGTATATCAAACATATGTTTGTTCACTTTGCCATCCTTCTTATCTGCCAAGTATTTGGGGCAGTTCCGCTTCCAGTGACCATTTCCTTTGCAGTAGAAGCACTTAGTTTCAGGCTTGGGTCTAGCTTTGGGTTTCTTCATGGGAGCGGCAACTTGTTTGCCATTCTTCTTGAAGTTCCCTTTCTTTTCCCTTTTTGCCCTTTTTATTGAAACTAGTGGTCTTGTTAACCATCAACATTTGATGCTCTTTATTGATTTATACCTTCGCCAATTTCAGCATCGCGAAGAGCTCGGTAATCATTTTCGTCATCCGTTGAATATTATAGTTCATCACGAAGTTCTGGTAGCTTGGTGATAGTGACTAGAGAACTCTGTGAATCACTATCTTATCTGGAAGATTAACTTCCACTTGATTCAAGCGATTGTACTACCCAGACATTCTGAGCATATTCTCACTGGCTGAGCTATTCTCCTCCATATTGTAGGCAAAGTACTTGTCAGAGGTCTTATACCTCTCGACATGGGCATGAGTCTGAAATACCAATTTCAGCTCGTGGAACATCTCATATGCTCCGTGGCGTTCAAAACGTCATTGAAGTCCCAGTTCTAAGCCGTAAAGCATGGTGCACTAAACTATCAAGTACTCATCATATCGAGCTTGCCAAACGTTCATAATGTCTGCATCTGCTCCTGCAATAGGTTTGTCACCTAGCGGTGCATTAAGGACATAATTCTTCTGTGCAGCAATGAGGATAATCCTCAGAACATGGACCCATTTCGCATCATTGCTACTATCATCTTTCAACTTAGTTTTCTCTAGGAACATATCAAAAAACATAGGGGAGCTACAACGTGAGCTATTGATCTACAACATAATTTGCAAATACTATCAGGACTAAGTTCTTGATAAACTAAAGTTCAATTAATCAAATTACTTAAAAAATTCCACTTAGATAGACATCCCTCAAGCATATGATACATGATCCAAATCAACTAAACCATGTCTGATCATCACATGAGATGGAGTAGTCATAAATGGTGAACATCTCTATGTTGATCATATCTACTATACGATTCACGTTCGACCTTTTGGTCTCCAGTGTTCCGAGGCCATGTCTGTACATGCTAGGCTCGTCAAGTTTAACCTGAGAATTCCACATGTGCAAAACTGTCTTGCACCCACTATATGTGAACGTAGAGCCTATCACACCCGATCATCACGTGGTGTCTTAGCACGACGAACTGTCGGAATGGAGCAGAATTCTTTGTTGTGCTTTTGAAAGTATATATAAAAAATGATGTATATATATAATTTTATTCCAATCGAAAATGGATCCTACCCGAAAAATAGAATACAAATGGGATTCGAATTGAGTTGGCACGGTAAACGTGCACTCTGCAAAATTTGAGCGAAGCGGGAAAAGTCGCAGTAACCGCCCGAACCAAAATCTGCTAGATGGAAATTACTACTGCCTATCCCTGCCATGCAAAGCCTATCGGCTCGATTTCTATAGGTTTCGATAGGGGTAGGTTTCTAATTTCACTCAAACGTGACATAACCGCCTCTCACCCGGATTCATACACGGTGGGCGCTGAGGGAGTCCTGGATTAGGGGGTATCCGGGCAGCCGGACTATATACTTTGTCCGGACTATTGGACCATGAAGATAAAAGAATCAAGACTCCGTCCCGTGTCCGGATGGGACTCTACTTTGCGTGGAAGACAAGCTTGGCGATCCGGATATTGTATTTCCTTCTTTGTAACCGACTCCATGTAAACCCTAACCCTCTCCGGTGTCTATATAAACCGGAGGGTTTAGTCCTTAGAGACAGAATCATAATCATCATAGGCTAGCTTCTAGGGTTTAGCCTCTACGATCTCGTGGTAGATCAACTCTTGTAACACTCATATCATCAGTATCAATCAAGCAGGAAGTAGGGTTTTACTTCCATCAAGAGGGCCCGAACCTGGGTAAAACATCGTGTCCCTTGCCTCCTGTTACCATTAGCCTTAGACGCACAGATCGGGACCCCATACCCGAGATCCGCTGGTTTTGACACCGACATGCGCCAAAACACAGTGTCTCCTCGACCGAAATCGACTCCCTCCCCGATTCATACATGGTGGGCGCCAAAAACAAACTCTCGTCGGCAAATATTCGGTGTATGCGAGATTACCGTCCTATCCCCAACCGACTAATATTGCTGTGATGTAGGAAATTTAAAACGGGGGCTTAGTTTGTAAATTTCCTCGCATTTGAGACAAGTGCGCCCTAAAGACATGGTTCCCTCCTTCCTCTCTCCCTCCATTTCCCCATTCGTACTCCGTGGGCGCCAAAACACCCTCTCCACCCCAGCCTCCTCCGTCCGCCACCCCATCCACCGCCGTCCTCCTCCACCATGTCGGAGCTGATACCCCGATGCCGTTGTCCATTACAAGAGATCGACCTCTCTCATCAACGGCTTCGGACCGGGATCCTTGCATCCCGTCCTCTCGCTTCATCCCCGCTGCCGTCCATCTTGCCAGCGCCGCTCCTACGACCGTCTCGTCCACCACACCCTGCCACCACCGTCTACCCTCCTAGATTTGCTTCCACGCCTCCGACAGCCATTGCTACCGCAGCACCATCAAATTCTCAGCAGATGCATACACGGCGCCACACCAGAGGCGGTACCCTTTCGTATCTGCTCAACTTATTTATCACATCAAGAAAATAGATCACCACTGCTTTACTCTGATTTCTTGTCCATCACTTACTTGCTAGTTGAAAGCAAACATTGGTTGCGAAGTTGCCTTTCTTCGGTTTGCACCTTCAGATCCGCCATGGCACGCTCAACACTATACTCGCAATGCTTATGGTTTTCCCCTTTTATATTCCACACTAGTTAAATCACAGTAGACTAAATTTCAAAATTGGGTCACTCAATTTTTCACAGTCACGGAGTTCGCGGTCTTGAAGGAAGGGCTCGGGTGGGACGGTGGTGTGGGGGCGATGGTGGGGCCTCACGAACGAAGAAAACTCGACGTGAGTGGGGGCGGGGTGGGGTGGGGTGGCGGAGGAACATGCATGTGGGGACCCGGTGTTCGCCGACAGCCCGTGCGGTGTTCTGTATGGGAAGAATCAGAGACGAGGAAGAAGAAGGGTTAAGAGACGTAGGATCTTCATCCAACCACCTGAAAATGGTCGACTGACCCAAATGACAAAATTCACGCGATTTGCATGCAGACATGCCTTTATATTCAGTACCATCATCGTACCTGCTTGGCACTGCTCCTGAATCCATCAAGCTAAACAACGTGCCACTCATAATTCCAAACTTGTTGCTCAAATACGAATCTGATATGATGCTGATATTACTAAAACAGATAACGTTTAATTGGTCAGCTAATGTTCCTACTTTACTTTCGAAAAGCATGTGCACCACATATAGAGAGACAGCAGGGAGTTGCATTCTTAATGCGCTCTGGTTCATCATGTGTGGGCACTGCGCAACGAACATTTTATTATCCAAAATCTGCTTGTTCTTCTTTAGCATGTTCCTCTTCCGTTCTTCTTTAATAATTACTCTCTCCATTCCTAAATACAAGTGTTTTTATAGATTCCACCATGGACTACATATGAAGCAAAATGAGTGAATCTACACTCTAAAATGTATCTGGATACATCTGTATGTGATCCATAGTGGAAATCTCTACAAAGACTTATATTTTGGAACAGAGGGAGTATGATAGTAGTATAGTTTGTTCCTTGTAGTGAAGATGAGCAGGGATATTTGCAGTGTAGAGGTCTATACGGTCGGTTGTGATGGACACTTTGAACTCTTCGGGCCTCTTTGATTCGTAGGATTTTATAAACATAGGAATAGGATTTGTAGTGGCCTGCCCACTTGAATCCTATAATAATAGCAAGGAAATGCGGGGAGTTGTGTCGCCTTTGAGAGTTACACTGATATTAACAGTACCGCACCTTCAGTTGAAGAGAGTTGGTCTCCGAAGCCTTTCTAGCCGTACCGGCAATACTAGCACATATATTCCAGCAAGTTCCACTTTGCTGATTTTACTCTGATGCTTAAGATTTTCCCGTTATATCTACACTATGATCTATGTAGCTGCTTTGTGTCGCACTAGCAGCAGTCCACTCTTGAAGCTAAACACTTCAATGACATACAAAATTGGCACCAAGGCATTGAGTGTCATTCTGGATGCAATGAAACTCATACGCTCCCCATCTGATTCTTGTTCAGAATATGATCCTAATGACTATTC